>CAJQUN010000244.1:0-600000 GCA_907163345.1 Haberlea rhodopensis
CACGTTTATTGTTCTTTTGCTTGAAGGAAAGTCGAGCCAGAAATGGTGAGGAGTCATTCATTTTTCCCAGTTTTCAGATTTCAAGCATGTGTTTTTTTCTTTGTAGCAGATTTGGCATGCTAGTGTAGGGTTCGACGAACTCTTGTTATGAGTACTTTTATGCGATGTTTATCAAGCCCCTAGCATGTTTTGTTAAGTAACTTGCATGCTTTATGTGTTAGATTTCGAGTTGAGAAAAGGGTTCCTCGAACATCTGAGCAGGGGAAGTGCCCTGTTTTCATGTTGAGTAAGGGTTCTATCATGAATATTTGAAGCATGCTAGCTTAGGTTTTGGTTGAACCTTTGATGTGAATACGTGTATGGTAGTTTGTTGAAGATGCCAGTATATTTCCTTGAGCATGTTTCATGTATTATGTGAAGGATTTAATCATGTGAAAAGAAGTGTTCGAAAATTCTGGGCAAGGTTCTTGTGCCCTGTTTTCTGGAATTTTGGTTGAGTGTTAAACTTTTGGAGTTATTATGATGCATGTTAGGCTAAGATTTTATTGAAACTTTGGTTTAAGACCCTTCATGGAAGTATGGTGAAGTCCCTAGTTTTTTATTCGTGCATATTAATGTGTTATGATATGGTTTAAAGTGTATGAAAAGAGGTGCTCGGAAATTCTGGAAATCGCGCAAAGGAAAAGAGTTGGCGATCGATCGCCAAGGAGGCGAGATCGATCGCCAATAAGGGATGATCGATCGCTGATTTCATATTTTTGGTATACAAGGCAGTAACATCTCGCGATCGATCGAGGCTAAGGGGCGATCGATCGCGAGATGACATTTTAGGGTAAATGTGATTTTTATTTGAGTTTTGATTCCGGATTATTATGAGGTGCCTAATATTGTGTTGTGTGGTTATGTAGAACCATCACAGGTGCCAGCACAGCCGAGGAGATAAAGTCGTTTGACTCCTCTATCTTTTGGAAAGGTACGTAAGCGACGTACGGGTATCCCAACGGTAACAATTATTGTTTTATTTATTTAACACAAGGTAAAGCAAGATATGCATAAGATAGTGCATTATGATATGATACATGTTGATATGCATCAATTTTGCAGACGTATGTTTTGAAATATAAGAGGTGTATTTCACGAGTCAAGGTTATCCTAGTGAGGATTTTAATGCTTACGCTAACTTCCATAAGAAGCGAGGAAGAATTCCGCTTACGTGGATTTCCATAAGAAGCGAGGAGGAATTCCGCTTACGTGGAGAAGTAAGAAGCATTGAAATACACTAATGATAAATGACTCAGGATTGAAATAAGGATTAAGAAGGAAGATATGTCATGACATTATTTATGAACCATATGTTCATATAATGTGTTATTATGAGTTATGGTACAGGGACAACCAATGGCCGTTGTAAATGCTTGGAAATACAAGAAGTGCTTTGTATTTATGATTTGTGCATTTACGCTTTACATTCATATTATGTTGAATATGAAATTACGGTATGCTCATGTGTTGGGAGTTGTCTTTGTAGGTGCTTTTGATGAAGAGAACCAGGGTCGGGGTTGATATGCTGAGCTGTAAGGAGTGCTACAGGATTAGCATGTTAGAGAATTATTTTGTATAGCTTCTACAAGATGTTGAGTAAAACTAATGTAGTACCTTTTTGTAGGAATACGTGAAATTCCTTTTTGAACTTTTGGTACTGCAATCTCTTAAGCTCAGGTTAATCAACACGACTTACTACTCTGATTTATACATATGAATGTTAAGTTCTCTTAATTGCACCTATTAGTATGTTTGAGATAACGGGGTCTCACACAAGGGCTGAACTAGCCGAACTAGGAGTTGGTGCATACCCTAATACCGTACCACCACCTCCAGCACCCCCTCAGAAATCCACTCCTGATAATTTGAGGCCGAGGGGTGATCAGTTCAAGCCAAGAGGAAACACATCGGCGTCAAGGTTTAGTGGTAAGAGGCCCGACAATCGTTGGAAAGGAAGTCATCGGAATGTCGCCCCATTTGGAAGAGGGCAGTCTCAGGGAGACCGATTTGGGAAGGTCCAGTGCACTCTTTGTGGGCAACCACATTTGGCAAAAGACTGTGTAGGATGTTATGTTTGTGGCGACAAGGTCACTTTGCTCGACAGTGTCCCAACAGGGGAAGACAACAGAACTCTGCGGGGAGGCCTGCGGACAGAGCAGCTCAGCACAAACCACCTTTTGCGCCGAGGCAGTTTGGAGGTCAGCCCGTGGGGCCACCTCAGGGGCAGGTTTATGCTTTGACAAGGGAGCAGGCTACAGCGGCTCCAAAGGAGGTTATAGCGGGTATGTGTCTTTTATTTACGCACCCTGCTTTTATATTGATCGACACAGGTGCATCACACTCTTTCGTGTCGACAAGTTTTGTGGAAAGGCACCACATATGCACTTCTCCGTCGCCCACGCCTCTTATAGTCTCGACCCCCGCTGGAAGAAGTATGATTACTGATCAGATTGTCTATGATGGCCTCATTTATTTTGAGGATAACGAGCTAAGGTCAAATTTGATTGTTCTGGGGATGTCAGACTTTGACTGCATTGTAGGCATTGATGTTCTGAACCGGTATCAGGCAGTTGTAAATTGCAGGCAGAGGACTGTCCAATTCAGATCTGATATGGGAGTCCAGTTGTGGGGTCTTCCCACCTTAACAGTGATTAATAGACATAAGAAGGACTAATCATGCATTAATAACGTCTTAAGGTTCTGGTTGTTACATGAGCTAACAGGATTTCAGGCCAAAATAAAAGACTTCAAAAAAATAATTCATTACATTCCCAAAAGAGGGTTAATATTTAGATTTATACTACTCCTAGAGTAGATACTAATCGTAACTTGAATCCTATACATTCCTGTGTTCTTGTAGCTCACTGCCTCAACCCGACCCTTAGTCCTTTAGCCCAAAAGCGTACCTACAGGGACAACACATCATAAGCATATGCAATTTACTTAACATCATAAAAACATCATAGTAAATGCATGGAATATTGGTTAAGTAAATATACTGGTTATTCATTAACTTCTTATTGTTGTCCCTGATTCATAATCATGCATATGGGCATCTTACCCTGTGGCATCTTACCACATAACATCGCATGGCTTCTTACCATGCGGGGCATCTTACCCCGTGGCATCTTACCACAAATAACATCGCATGGCCTCTTACCATGTGGGGCATCTTACCCCGTGGCATCTTACCACAATTAATATCATAGACATCTTATAAACATCGTAAACATCTTATAAACATCATAAACATCTTATAAACATCATCATTTCGTCATGTATACTCATGCAATAAAAGCATAGTCGTAGTGTAAAGATGTGGCTTACCGTCCGATGCCCGTACGCCTCTTACGTACCTTTTCAAAATGAGGAGGAGTCAACAGACTTATCTCCTTGATTGTGCTGGTACCTGGGATGGCTCTACACAACCACATAGTACAATTTTAGGCAACGAAACGAGAATCGAAATCAAATTACAAAAAGAGAACATAAAATTTTATCACACATGAACAGTGACTACCGATCGATCGGTATCCCTCACCGATCGATCGCTAACTGTTCATCATTTTCTTCATTTTGCTACGGCATTGCCGATCGATCGGTCGTTGATATTCATGCGAGATTTTCCAGAAATCTCGAACACCTTAATTCACACCCTTCAAACTACTTCATGACATACATACTATGCCTAAACAAGCATATCAATAGCTTCACCATACTTCCATGCATGTATTAAAAATAAAGGTTCACTCATACTTAAACCGACATGCATTAAAACTACCCCTTTTTATCAATACTCGCTCAACATTTCTGGAAAACAGGGCATAATTTCATAGCCCAGAATTATTGAACATACATCTTTATGGCAACGAAACTACCACATAGCCCATAGTTAATGCTTAAACAAATATGCTGGCATTTTCACTAAACTTCCATGTTCGTAATCACGTTAAAGGTTTACCCATAACCTAAGCTAGCATGCTTCAAATCTTCATAATAAAAGCCCTACCCCACATACAAACAGGGCACTTCCTTGCCCAGATTTTCGAGGAGCCCTTTTTACAACCGAAAATCTAACACATAAAGCATGCAAGTTACTTAACAAGACATGCTAGGGGCTTCATAAACATCATATAAAAGTACTCATAAAAATATTTCAAAAAACACTACACTGGCATGCCAAATATGCTACAAAGAAAAACACATGTATAAAACGAAAAAGCTGGTGAACCAGCGTGATTCCTCACCACTTTTGCTCTCCGATTTTTTCAAGAAGAGACAAGGAATTTCCGATCACTTTCCTCCTAGTAGCAGTCCAGATTCGGACGAAAAGAAGGGAGGAAGAAGGAAGTGTTTGGAAGAGACAAAGTGAGAAATATATAAGGGCCAACATGCCTACTTGGTCAACTCTTTTCCAGAAAAACAGGGGAGGGGCGTGGGTTGCTGCAAGTGGGGGGTGGCTGGTTGCATGTAGGGTGGTTTTGTGGTGTTTAATTGTGTCCCGGTATTTCATACGATGTATATAAATATCTCCCCTTGATATTTTATAATTTTACTACATCAATACAACAATTAAAAACACCTAACATGCCCTCTAAACCATATCATCATATCATAAATATAACCCCCAATTAAAGTACCACAACCCTCTTAAACACATCGTAAATCATCATCGTAGCACAAAATCATATAACATTTCGGGGGTATTACACCAGTGGGCATTCTTTGGGGATGGTTCTCGTTCTAAGATCCCGTTGGTATCTGCTGTCAAGATGGCGCAATTGTTGGAACGAGGCCTGTGACATCCCCGAAATGGTTAATTGCTATTTGGCTTTAAATTATGTTTACATGATTAATTATGTGGTAATTGATTATGTGTTGGGATTTATTTACCTTATGTGGAAATGCATGGTCATGTGGATAGGATGACCCGGGGTTGCATTTTAGGGTGCATGTGGTGCATGTTGGGTAAATATTATTGGAAGCATGATTTATTTGCCTTAGTTAGCAATTTATGTGAAATCATGTGTTAATTGATATTATGATGCATTTTGAGTAAATGCTTGAAAAATATCATGTTGGGGTGTTTTATGCACCATGGAATTGTTTGGCATGCATTTTAATTAACCAACTCATTTTATTACCCCACACTTTTACCTCATCCATCACTTTAACTTTACCAAACCATTTTCCAACACCCAAACCCTTCCCCTCTTCACATTTTCGTTTTGAGGCCAAAGGTGAAGAGAAGTTCTTGCAAAATCTTGTTTTGAGGAGATTGTTGGGTGATTTGAGATCCCCAAGAGGTATGGGTACCTCATTGTTAATTTTGTAAGGTTTTGTTTAAGTTTGGGTTGGTTTGAAGGGTTTAAAATGGGTTTGTGTTGGGTGTTGTGATCTTGGTAGTGTTTTGGTTGGATGTTGTATATTTGAGTTTATGTTGATGTTTATGGGTGGTTTTGAGTTGTTGGGTTTGATTTATGTTGGTATTGGTGGGTTTGTTGGTGTTTGGGAAGGAGATGGGTGAATAGTGCCCGAATCTCGATTTCCCGCAGCTCGGCGATCGATCGGCGTCCGCTCGCGATCGATCGCGAGCAGCAGGGCTGAGGCAGTAAGCCTCAGCGATCGATCGCGAGCTTGGCGCGATCGATCGGCGAGGCCGCGATCGATCGGCGCTAGCTTCGCGATCGATCGCGGATTGTGCAATTTCGTTGGGCGAGGCAGTGTGATCTCGCGATCGATCGGGGCTTGATGGCGATCGATCGCGAGATGCCAAAAATGATGTTTTTGGTTATTTTTGTCGGATTTTTGGTATTGGACTATTATTGGGTTCTAATATTGGTATTTGTGAATATGTAGAACCAACCCAGGTGGCAACGCAGCCAAGGAATTGAGGTCCAACCACATTCCACATTTTGGAAAGGTACGTAGTGGACGTACGGGCACCCAACGGTAACATGTATTTTATATACTCGTTGTTTATGCATTGTGGATGCGAGTATATATGTGGTATTGCATTGTGGATGCATATACATGTTGATTTATGCCATATGAGGTATTGCATTGTGGATGCATATACATGGTAATTTATGCATATTGATGTTAGATGCATATTATGATTATTGGATGCACATCCCATGAGTCGTGGTCATCCTTTGATGATTTTAATGCTTGCCGCTTTTTGTATTGGTTCCGCTAAATGTGAAGCGAGGGGTGGGAGCGCCGCATGTCACATTTGAGCGTGGTTGTCATATGGGGCGAGGAAAGGGTATTTGCCGCTCTCTGTGAAGCGAGGGGTGGGAGCGCCGCATGTCCATTGTAGCGAGGTTATCCTATGCCGCCCATATGAATATAAGCGAGGGGCATTAAAATACACTGTGATGGACAGACTAGGGAATGGTGACCAATATGTGGTACAGTTGAGATGGTATATGATGTCATGACATGTTTTGGCCATTAAAAATAATCTATTGATTATACTCATGAGTTCTGGTACAGGGACAACCAAACGGGAAGCGTTTGAAATGCACGGGAAACAGGAAGTGTTTCATATTGATTATGCATTTACGCTTTATCTTCATATTGTGTTGAATATGAATGATTATTATTGCTCATGTTTGGGGGTTGTCCTTGTAGGTACCTTTTTGGCATGATAGATGGGCTTGAACGGGTTGAGGTGGTGAGCTTATGAAGCATTCTTTTGAGGCAGAAAGGACATGATTATTTTGATAGTATCTACTCTAGGAGTAGTATAAAACTATAGTTGAACATTCATTGATTGGGATGTAATTAATCCTTTTGGTAGTCCTTATTTTGGCATGTAAAGGCTTAAGCTCATAGACTCAACATGTTTATTCTACTCTGATCATATTATTAGCCCTAATTATGCCTTGATTCCGCACTTAAGGATTAGGGTCCTTACATTAGTGGTATCAGAGCAGTGGTTAGAGAACCCGGGAACGAGTGAAGGGTAGCCTTAGCATGGTTGGCTAGGTGCTTACATTTGAAGCATGTTTATGCATGTGGTGCATATTACTGTATATCCTGTTATACTAACATGCTTATATCACTCCTGTTATCTAACGACATGTTATATATTGCTTTGGATTGTTGTTAACATTTGTGTTACAGCATGGCTGCTAATGAGGAAGTCGGAGATGTTGGGAGTGTAAATGCGAGTATTGGACAGGCTAATCCTCTACCTCCACCGGCTGTCGGGATGGAACCAATAGTTCAGTTATTGCTACCGGGTGAGATTAGCTTGACTCAGTTTCTGTCTTATCATCCGCCCCGGTTTGAAGGGACAGAGTCCGGAGAAGAGGCTGAAGAGTGGTTAGAAAGACTTGAGCAGATCTTTGTATCAGCTCCTTGTGCTGTGACGGCTTGGCTGAGGCTAGCGGAGTTTCAATTAGCCAAGAAACCTCTGATGTGGTGGAGGAGCACAGTAATGGAAATGAGAGCACTGGGTGCTGTGATTGACTGGACGCTCTTCAGGACCAGGTTCTTGAACCGATACTTCTCCGCGGCAGCAAGACAGACAAAGGAGGATGAATTTGCAAGTCTGAGGCAGGGGAACATGACAGTGGCAGACTATGCCACACAGTACTCATCACTACTTAGGTATGTCCCCCATATTGCCTCTGATGGACGTGCCAAGATGAGAAATTTCATGAAAGGACTGCGACCGGAGCTCTATGACCGGGTTATCATCAATAACCCAACTTCTTTTGATGATGCTCTCACAAGAGCGGAGCTTGCTGAGCTAGGAGTGGGAGCTTATGCCATGCCACCACCGGTACCGCAACAGAGGCAGACTAATGACAGTTTGAGGCCTCGGGGTGAGCCATTTAAACCCCGTGGTGCGTCTTCATCTTCGCGGTATGGTGGAAAGAAATACTTTGGTCAGAAACAGGATGGCAAGAAAGGAAATTGGTCCGCCAGTCGAGGATCTTCACAAGGGGATAGGCCGGGAGAGCCGAGGTGCAACAACTGTGGAGGACCACATTCTTCAAACAAGTGTCCTGCATGTTATGTTTGTGGCAAGATGGGCCACATTGCTCGGTATTGTCCCACCAGGGGAGGCCAGTCAGAGTATCAGGGCAGCAGGCCAAGGTTTGAGGACAGGACAGTGCAGCAGAGACAGCAGTTTGGGCCTCGTCCATCGGGAGGTCAGACAGTGGGACCGCCCCAGGGACAGGTATATGCACTGACCAGGGAGCAGGCTCAGGCAGCTCCAGAGGAGGTGATTGCCGGTACGTGCCATTTATTTACGTACCCTGCTTTTGTTTTGATAGATACAGGTGCCTCCCATTCCTTTGTGTCTGTGGGATTTGTGGAAAGACACCATATGCGCACGTCTTCTTTACCCACGCCTCTCCTTGTCTCGACACCCACTGGAAGAAACGTCGTTGCTGATCAGTTTTTGGCAGATGGCCTCATTTATTTTGAGGGCAACGAGTTGAGATCAGACTTGATTGTGCTGGGTATGTCAGACTTCGACTGCATCTTGGGTATTGATGTTCTGAACAGATATCAGGCAGTGGTAGATTGCCGACAGAGGACAGTGAAGTTCAGACCTGAGTTGGGCAGTCAGTGGACTTTCTTTGGCAACGGATCTCGTGCGAAGATTCCGTTGATTTCAGCGATCAAGATGTCTCAGCTGTTGGAACGTGGGCACATGGGCTATCTTATTTATGCCGTGGACACGTCTGAAAAGAGTAAAGAACTGAGGGTTGAGGATGTACCAGTTGTGGCAGAATTTGGTGATGTATTTCCAGAAGAGATCCCAGGATTTCCACCGGCCAGGGAAGTTGAATTTGGGATCGAGTTGCTGCCAGGGACATCCGCTATCTCTCGTGCACCTTATAGGATGGCACCGGCAGAGTTGAGAGAGTTGAAAGAGCAGTTGCAGGATCTCTTGGACAAGGGGTATATACGCCCGAGCGTGTCGCCATGGGGCGCACCAGTTCTCTTTGTGAAGAAGAAGGACGGTTCGATGCGGCTGTGCATCGATTACCGGCAGCTGAATAAGGTTACAGTGAAGAACAAGTATCCTCTCCCAAGGATTGACGACTTGTTTGATCAGTTGCAAGGTACCAGGGTGTATAGCAAGATTGACTTGAGGTCCGGGTATCATCAGATTCGAGTCAGAGGGGATGATGTGCAGAAGACAGCGTTCCGGACTCGATACGGGCATTATGAGTTCTTGGTGATGCCGTTCGGTGTGACGAACGCCCCGGCCGTCTTTATGAGTCTGATGAACAGAGTGTTTCAGCCGTATCTTGATCAGTTCGTCATCGTGTTTATTGACGACATTCTTATCTACTCCCGGAGTGAGGAAGATCATGTGAAACACTTGAGGACAGTGCTTCAGATTCTCAGAGAGCATCAGTTGTATGCTAAGCTCAGTAAATGCGAGTTTTGGCTGAGCAGTGTAGTATTTCTGGGGCATGTCATTTCGAGCAGCGGGATATCAGTGGACCCCAAGAAGATTGAGGCTGTGATGGAGTGGGCCGCCCCCACTTCTGTGCCTGAGATCCGGAGTTTCCTTGGTTTGGCCGGGTATTATCGGCGCTTCGTCGTGGGCTTTTCGAAGATTGCCAAGCCGCTGACTCAGTTGACTCAGAAGAGAGTGCCTTTCTTTTGGTCAGAAGCTTGTGAGGAGAGCTTCCAGGAGTTGAAGCACCGGTTGACGACGGCGCCAGTGTTAGTGATCCCGACGGAGAACTCCAGATTTGTTCTGTATACTGATGCATCACTGCAGGGCCTTGGATGTGTTCTGATGCAAGATAAGCATGTGGTAGCTTATGCATCGAGGCAGTTGAAGCCGCATGAGACCAGATATCCAGTTCATGACTTGGAATTGGCGGCTATCATCTTCGCCCTGAAGATCTGGAGGCATTATTTATATGGTACTTCATTCACCATATACACGGATAACAAGAGCCTCAAGTTTCTATTCACTCAGGCAGAGCTGAACATGAGGCAGAGTAGATGGATGGACCTACTCAAGGACTATGATTGCGAGATAGAGTACCATCCGGGGAAGGCCAATTTGACAGCAGACGCCTTGAGCCGGAAAGTGAGGAGTTCTGCTGAGGACGTCATCCATTTGTCGGCTATGATGACCTCCTACTGCCATCTCGGCTATGATTTTGATATAGATGCATCACCAGTGTATGTCTCCACCTTATTAGCTGAGCCGGACATTTATGAGAACATCAGGAGAGCTCAGAGATCAGATGCTGAGGTTCAGAGATGGTTGTCTATAGTGCATCTTGGTCAGCCGACGAAGTTCAGAGTGGCAGACGACGGATCTTTGAGATTGGGTAACCGCTGGGTAGTTCCGAGTACGCCGGAGTTGCGTAAGGGAATCTTGGAGCGAGCTCACAGTAGCAGACTTAGCATCCACCCAGGCGGGAAGAAGATGTACAGAGATCTGCGTGGTCAGTTTTGGTGGAAGAGAATGAAGTCGGATGTCGTCGCTTTTGTGAAGAGGTGTCTGATCTGCCAGCAGGTTAAGGCAGAGAGGCAGAGACCTGGCGGCGAATTGAGAAGCTTGGAGATACCGAAGTGGAAGTGGGAGCACATTTCCATGGACTTCGTGACTCATTTGCCGAGGAGTGCTTCAGGCTTCGATGCTATTTGGGTGATTGTGGACAGATTGACTAAGGTAGCCCACTTTATCCCCTATAGCATGACATTTACGTTTTTGAGGATGGCGCAGTTGTATATTAGAGATGTGGTGAGATTGCATGGGATCCCCGTTTCCATTGTGTCAGATCGAGATCCGCGATTTACATCTCATTTTTGGGAAGGCCTTCAGTCAGCTTTGGGAACTGAGGTCAGATTGAGCACTGCTTATCATCCTCAGACGGATGGCCAGACCGAGCGCACTATACAGACGCTCGAGGACATGTTAAGAGCTTGTATTTTGGAGTTTGATGCTTCTTGGCAGGATTCAGTGCCTTTGGTAGAGTTTTCTTATAACAATAGCTACCAGGCAAGTATTCAGATGGCTCCGTTTGAAGCTCTTTATGGCAGACGATGTAGATCACCCTTATGTTGGGATGATTTGGACAGTAGATCAGTTGGAGGACCTGAGTTGATCCGGGAAATGGAAGAGAAGATAAAGATTATAAGGCAGAAAATGAAAGCGGCCCAAGACAGGCAGGCAGCTTATGCGAATAAACGGCGGAGACCGTTAGAGTTTCAGTTGGGAGATAAGGTCTTTTTGAAGATCTCGCCTTTCAGAGGCGTTGTGCGGTTTGGGATGCGCGGGAAACTGTCTCCGAGGTTTGTGGGATCGTACGAGATTTTGCAGCGCATTGGCACATTGGCTTACCGACTGGCTTTGCCGCCTTCTTTATCTGGGATACATGATGTGTTTCATGTATCAATGTTGCGGAAGTATGAGCGGGATCCGTCTCACGTGTTACAGCCTTCCGAAGTTCAGTTAGAGTCAGATATATCTTATGTGGAACGGCCTGTTAGAATTCTGGACAGAGCAGACCGTAGACTTCGGAACAAAGTGATACCGATGATCAAAGTTCAGTGGGATCGCAGGGGTGTCGAGGAGGCCACGTGGGAGACGGAGCAGCATATGGTGCAGCACTACCCGGAACTATTCTCTGGTATGAGTTTATGTTTAGTTTCTGTTGGGGTAAGTGCATGTGATTTCGAGGACGAAATCTTATAAGTAGGGGAGTATTGTGACATCCCCGAAATGGTTAATTGCTATTTGGCTTTAAATTATGTTTACATGATTAATTATGTGGTAATTGATTATGTGTTGGGATTTATTTACCTTATGTGGAAATGCATGGTCATGTGGATAGGATGACCCGGGGTTGCATTTTAGGGTGCATGTGGTGCATGTTGGGTAAATATTATTGGAAGCATGATTTATTTGCCTTAGTTAGCAATTTATGTGAAATCATGTGTTAATTGATATTATGATGCATTTTGAGTAAATGCTTTGAAAAATATCATGTTGGGGTGTTTTATGCACCATGGAATTGTTTGGCATGCATTTTAATTAACCAACTCATTTTATTACCCCACACTTTTACCTCATCCATCACTTTAACTTTACCAAACCATTTTCCAACACCCAAACCCTTCCCCTCTTCACATTTTCGTTTTTGAGGCCAAAGGTGAAGAGAAGTTCTTGCAAAATCTTGTTTTGAGGAGATTGTTGGGTGATTTGAGATCCCCAAGAGGTATGGGTACCTCATTGTTAATTTTGTAAGGTTTTGTTTAAGTTTGGGTTGGTTTGAAGGGTTTAAAATGGGTTTGTGTTGGGTGTTGTGATCTTGGTAGTGTTTTGGTTGGATGTTGTATATTTGAGTTTATGTTGATGTTTATGGGTGGTTTTGAGTTGTTGGGTTTGATTTATGTTGGTATTGGTGGGTTTGTTGGTGTTTGGGAAGGAGATGGGTGAATAGTGCCCGAATCTCGATTTCCCGCAGCTCGGCGATCGATCGGCGTCCGCTCGCGATCGATCGCGAGTAGCAGGGTTGAGGCAGTAAGCCTCAGCGATCGATCGCGAGCTTGGCGCGATCGATCGGCGAGGCCGCGATCGATCGGCGCTAGCTTCGCGATCGATCGCGGATTGTGCAATTTCGTTGGGCGAGGCAGTGTGATCTCGCGATCGATCGGGGCTTGATGGCGATCGATCGCGAGATGCCAAAAATGATGTTTTTGGTTATTTTTGTGGGATTTTTGGTATTGAACTATTATTGGGTTCTAATATTGGTATTTGTGAATATGTAGAACCAACCCAGGTGGCAACGCAGCCAAGGAATTGAGGTCCAACCACATTCCACATTTTGGAAAGGTACGTAGTGGACGTACGGGCACCCAACGGTAACATGTATTTTATATACTCATTGTTTATGCATTGTGGATGCGAGTATATATGTGGTATTGCATTGTGGATGCATATACATGTTGATTTATGCCATATGAGGTATTGCATTGTGGATGCATATACATGGTAATTTATGCATATTGATGTTAGATGCATATTATGATTATTGGATGCACATCCCATGAGTCGTGGTCATCCTTTGATGATTTTAATGCTTGCCGCTTTTTGTATTGGTTCCGCTAAATGTGAAGCGAGGGGTGGGAGCGCCGCATGTCACATTTGAGCGTGGTTGTCATATGGGGCGAGGAAAGGGTATTTGCCGCTCTCTGTGAAGCGAGGGGTGGGAGCGCCGCATGTCCATTGTAGCGAGGTTATCCTATGCCGCCCATATGAATATAAGCGAGGGGCATTAAAATACACTGTGATGGACAGACTAGGGAATGGTGACCAATATGTGGTACAGTTGAGATGGTATATGATGTCATGACATGTTTTGGCCATTAAAAATAATCTATTGATTATACTCATGAGTTCTGGTACAGGGACAACCAAACGGGAAGCGTTTGAAATGCACGGGAAACATGAAGTGTTTCATATTGATTATGCATTTACGCTTTATCTTCATATTGTGTTGAATATGAATGATTATTATTGCTCATGTTTGGGGGTTGTCCTTGTAGGTACCTTTTTGGCATGATAGATGGGCTTGAACGGGTTGAGGTGGTGAGCTTATGAAGCATTCTTTTGAGGCAGAAAGGACATGATTATTTTGATAGTATCTACTCTAGGAGTAGTATAAAACTATAGTTGAACATTCATTGATTGGGATGTAATTAATCCTTTTGGTAGTCCTTATTTTGGCATGTAAAGGCTTAAGCTCATAGACTCAACATGTTTATCTACTCTGATCATATTATTAGCCCTAATTATGCCTTGATTCCGCACTTAAGGATTAGGGTCCTTACAAGGCCATACAGGATATCTCATATATGCCGTTGATGTTACGGAAAAGAAATAAGAAGTAAAAGTTGAGGATGTGCCCGTAGTGGCGGAGTTCCCTGATGTCTTTCCAGAGGAGAATCCCGGATTCTCACTGACGAGAGAGGTCGAGTTTGGGATTGAGTTATTACCGGGGACGTCTGCCATTTCTCGTGCCCCTTATAGGATGGCACCAATGGAGCTAAGGGAATTAAACATTCAGTTGCAAGAGCTCCTTGATAAGGGCTATATACGACCTAGCGTATCGCCCTGGGTGCACCAGTTTTATTTGTTAAGAAGAAAGATGGTTCGATGCGTCTGTGCATCGATTACAGACAACTGAACAAAGCTACAGTGAAGAACAAGTATCCACTCCCGAGGATCGATGATTTGTTTGACCAGTTACAGGGTACGAGGCTCTACAGTAAGATCGGTCTGAGGTCGGGGTACCATCAGATTCGAGTAAGGGAAGATGATGTCCAGAAGACAGCCTTCAGGACTAGGTATGGGCACTATAAATTCTTAGTCATGCCTTTTGGGGTGACGAATGCCCCAGCTGTTTTCATGAGTTTGATGAACAGGATGTTCCAGCCATATTTGGATCAATTCGTCATAGTTTTCATTGACGATATACTCATCTACTCCCGGACTGAAGAGGAACACATGAAGCACTTGAGGACAGTACTCCAGATCCTTAGGGATCATCAGTTATATGCAAAGCTCAGCAAGTGCGAGTTCTGGTTGAACAGTGTGGTATTCTTGGGCCATGTTATATCTAGCAGTGGGATATCTGTGGATCCCAGGAAGATTGAAGCTGTTATGGAGTGGGCTGCACCCACTTCTGTGCCCGAGATACGGAGCTTCCTTGGTTTAGCGGGTTATTACCGACGTTTCGTCGAGGGATTTTCTAAGATCGCTAAGCCATTGACACAACTGACTCAGAAAGGAGTCTCATTCTATTGGTCTGAAGCTTGTGAGGAGAGCTTCCAAGAACTGAAGCGTCGTTTGACTACGACACCTATTGTGGTGATTCCTTCTGAGAATAAAAGGTTTGCTTTGTACACGGATGCATCATTGCAGGGTTTGGGCTGTGTATTGATGCAGGAGAAGCACGTGGTGGCTTTTGCTTCGAGACAGTTGAAGCCTCATGAGACCAGATACCCAGTCCATGATCTGGAACTGGCGGCCATCATTTTCGCCTTGAAGATTTGGCGTCATTATCTTTATGGTATGACGTTTACCATCTATACGGACCACAAGAGCCTAAAGTTCCTATTCACTCAGGCTGAACTGAATATGCGTCAAAGAAGATGGATGGATTTGCTCAAGGATTATGACTGTGAGATTGAGTACCATCCTGGTAAAGCAAATTTGATAGCAGACGCCTTAAGTCGGAAGGTGAAGAGTACTGCTGAGGACACTATGTGTTTATCCGCTATGATGACTTCTTATTGCCATCTGGGCTATGATTTGGATGTGGACACGTTGACGGTGCGAGTGTCGACCCTGTTGGCTGAGCCAGACATATTTGAGGCTATCAGGAAAGCCCAGAGGTCGGATGATGAGGTTCAGAGATGGTCATCGATAGTACTTCAAGGACAGCCATCAAAATTCAGAGTGTCATAAGATGATTCCCTGAGACTGGGCAACCGATGGGTAGTCCCAGATACACCAGAGTTGCGTAGAGGAATATTGGAGCGAGCTCACAGTAGTCGGTTCAGTACCCACCCAGGAGGAAGGAAGATGTACAAGGACCTATGCGGTCAATTCTGGTGGAGACGCATGAAGCGTGATGTGATCACTTTTGTTAAAAGATGTTTGATCTGCCAGCAGGTAAAGGCAGAGAGACAGAGGCCTGGTGGCGAGCTGAAGAGCTTAGAGGTACCCGAATGGAAGTGGGAGCATATTTCTATGGACTTTGTGACCCACTTGCCGAGGACGGCCTCAGGATTTGATGCGATCTGGGTGATCGTGGATAGGCTGACGAAGTGTAATACCCCCGAAATGTTATATGATTATGTGCTACGATGATGATTTACGATGTGTTTAAGAGGGTTGTGGTACTTTAATTGGGGGTTATAATTATGATATGATGATATGGTTTAGGGAGCATGTTAGGTGTTTTTAATTGTTGTATTGATGTAGTAAAATTATAAAATATCAAGGGGAGATATTTATATACATCGTATGAAATACCGGGACTCAATTAAACACCACATGGCAACCCAACCTCACCACCCCCCCAATCAATCAGCCACCCCCACTTGCCAACCCCTTCCCCCAACCCATACCTCATCCTCCTCCCCCACCACTCCACCTCCAACCACATGCTCTTCTCATTCTTTTCCCTAAAAAATCGTCCTGCTAAGCTTCAGTATGAGGAGGAAAAACCTTGGTAAAAGGTGTACAAATCCTTGCAAAAAGAGAAGCAAAAAGAGAGGGGTAAGTTGGTACCCTGTTTTCTGGGTTTTTGGTTGAGTTTGGGTTTTGTAGTGATGCTTTTTATGCATGCTAGCGTAGGTATGAACGAAACCTTGGTATGTATGTTTACATGGAAGTATTATGAAGTTCCTAGCATGTTTGTTCGAGCATATTACTTACGTTATGTGTTGGTTTTCTTGTTATGAAAGTAAGTGCTCGAAATTCTGGGCAAGGAAGAACATGCTCTATTTTTTTGTATAAGTGGGTTGAGGCTGAAGATTTTGATGAGGTTATGTTGCATGCTAGCTTAGGTTTTGTTGAACCTTGAATTTAAATGCTTACATAGAAGTTTTATGAAGCCCCTAGCATGTTTATTTGAACATGTTACATGTTTTATGTGTTAGAATTCTTGTTATGCTCGAAAGTCTGGGTAAAAACTATGATGCCCTGTTTTTGGAAAGATTGGATGAGTACTGATAAAGTTGGGCAATTTTAATGCATGTCGGTTTAAGTTTTGAGTGGAACTTTAATTTGAATACATGCATGGAAGTGTAATGAAGCTATTGATATGCTTGTTCAGGCTTTTGATGTATGTTATGAAGTAGTTTGAAGGGCATGAAATAAAGTGTTCGAGATTTCTGGAAAATCTCGCATGAATAAGAACGACCGATCGATCGGTGATGAACACCGATCGATCGGCGCAAATGCCGTAGCAAAAGAATGAAAATGATGAACAGTTAGCGATCGATTGGTAGGGGAGACCGATCGACGGTAGTCACTGTTCATGTGTTATAAAATTTTATATTTATTTTTTTAGGAAATTGATTACGATTCTCGTATCGGTGCCTAATATTTTATTATGTGGTTGTGAGAGCCATCCCAGGTACCAGCACAATCAACGAGATAAAGTCTGTTGACTCCTCCTCCTTTTGAAAAGGTACGTAAGAGACGTACGGGCATCGGACGGTAAAACACATCTTTATACTACAACTATGCTTTTATTGCATGAATATTCATGATGAAATGATGACGTTTATAAGATGTTTACGATGTCTATAAGATGTTTACGATGTTTATAAGATGTTTATATATATTCATATGATGTATTATGTGGTAAGATGCCACGGGGTAAGATGCCCATATGGTAAGAGGCCATACGATGTTATTATGTGGTAAGATGCCACGGGGTAAGATGCCCATATGGTAAGAGGCCATACGATGTTATTATGTGGTAAGATGCCACGGGGTAAGATGCCCATATGGTAAGAGGCCATACGATGTTATTATGTGGTAAGAGGCCACGGGGTAAGTGCCCCATATGCATGAATATGAATCAGGGACAACAAAAAGAAGTTAATGAATAACCAGCATGTTTACTTAACTAAGATTTCGTACATTTACTGTTATATTTTGTTATGATGCTATAAGATGATGATGCTATAAGATGATGAGTCTATAAGATAATGATAGTTATAAGATGATGATGCTATAAAATGATGATGCTATAAAATGATGATGCTTATATGATGATGATGTTATAAGATGATGATATTTATAAGATGATGATGCTTATAAGATGATGATGTTATAAGATGATGATATTTATAAGATGATTTTAATCATTCATGTCAAGAATTAATGATTTTTATGCATGGCTATGAAACAGGGACAACCAAAGAGGGTTAATGCGATTAACCAGGAAGTATACGTTACCAATTATTTCCATGCATTTATTTATATTCCATTGCCTTATGATGTTAAGTAACGATGTACATGCTCATTATGGGTTGTTGCTGTAGGTACACTTTTGGACTAAGGGTCGGGTTGAGGCAGTGAGCTACGAGGAACACAGGAACGTATAGGATTCAGCTTCTGTTTAGTATCTACTCTAGGAGTAGTATAAATCTAACATGTTAACATTCATTAGGGGAATGTAACTGTAAGGACCCTAGTTCCTTAAGTGCGGATTAAGGGAATAATTAGAGCTAATATAAATAATCAGAGTGTAAATGATCGTGTTGAAACTATGAGCCTTAAGAGTTACATGCCAATTTAAGGACTACCAATGGATTAATTACATTCCCAATCAAAAAGAATGAATGTTATCAACTATAGTTTTGCGCTACTCCTAGAGTAGACACTATAGAAAGTAATCCTGTCCTTCCTTTCCCAAAAGTGTTCTTCTCAAGCTCACCGCCTCAACCCGTCTTAGCCCTTCTATCATGCCAAAAGTGTACCTACAAGGACAACCCCCAAACATGAGCAATAATATCATTCATATTCAACACAATATGAATATAAAGCGTAAATGCATAATCATAATAAAACACTTCCTGTTTTTTCATGCATTTTAAACGCTTCCCGTTTGGTTGTCCCTGTAATGGTTTACACATGTCATGACATAATACCACCTCATCAATACCAAATACCAATCACCAATCCCTAGTCTGTCCATCACAATGTATTTTAATGCCCCTCGCTTATTTACATATAGGCGGCATAGAATAACCTCGCTTCCCACCCCTCGCTTCACCTTGAGCGGCAAATATTCTTTCCTCGCCCTATATGATAACCACGCTCAAATGTGACATGCGGCGCTCCCACCCCTCGCTTCACATTTAGCGGAAACAAACCAAATAGCGGCAAGCATTAAAAGCATCAAGGGATGACCACGACTCATGGGATGTGCACCAATAACCATCATATGCATACACAATCATCATGCATAATTCAACATGTATTTGCATCCACAATGAATAATCACATATATACTCGCATCCACAATGTATAAACAATGAGTATATTAGACACATGTACCGTTGGGTGCCCGTACGTCCTCTACGTACCTTTCCAAAAAGTAGGATGTGGTAGGACTTCAATTCCTTGGCTGTGTTTCCACCTGGGATGGTTCTACACATTCACACAAATCAATATTAGAACCCAATAATAGTCCGATACCAAAAATCCTACAATAAAATCCAAAAACATCACATTTTGTGACTCGCGATCGATCGCGGCAAAGGGCCGATCGATCGCGAGATCACACTGCCCGAACATCAATTGTTGCTCTTTCGGCGATCGATCGCCACATTTGGCGCGATCGATCGCCACCCTCGCCGATCGATCGCCCAAACGTGGCGATCGATCGCCAAAAGCTTTCGGAGCGTACTGCCTCTTCGCGATCGATCGCCAAAAACGGGCGATCGATCGCCGAGCCCTGTATCGCGAAAAATCGCCATTAATGCTCCAAAACTCCATTCCAACCCATACCAACTCCCCTACCAACAAACCAATAACATCAAACACATAATAACCTTCCATAAACACTTTAAGCATCTCAAAAATCCAACATTCAACCAAAACCACAACAACCCAAAACAAACCCATTTTAAACCATTCAAAACCATTTCAAAACTAACCAAACACAACAAAAATGACATGGAGGCATCCATACCTCTTGGGGACCTCAAATCTCCCAATAAACTTCACAAACAAGCTTTTTGTAAGAATTTCTCTTCACCCCTATGCTCAAACTCGAAAATGAAGAGAAAAGGAAGGGTTTGGGTGGTGGATTGGGAAAGTAAAGTGAAGGTGAGGTGGGGGTTGGGGTATAAGGGGTTGGGTTAAATTAAAAAATGCATTCCACAAACCCATGGTGTATAAAACACCCCAACATGATATTTAAAAGGCATTTCACCAAAATGCACCATAATCACAATTAAACTCATGTTTTACAATTAATTGCTAACCATGGCAAATAAATCATGCTAATAACAATTTTCCCAACATGCACAACATGCACCCTGAAATGCTTTCCCGGGTCACTCTATCATGTGACTAAGCATTTCAACATGAGATAAATAAATCCAACACACAATTAAATACCACCATAATTAATCATATAAACACAATTAATGCCCAAATTGCAATTAATCATTTCGGGGATATCACAATACTCCCCTACTTATAAGATTTCGTTCTCGAAATCACATGCAGTTACCCCCAAAAGAAACTAAACATAATCACATACCAGAGAATAGTTCCGGGTAGTGCTGCACCATATGCCGCTCCGTCTCCCACGTAGCCTCCTCGACACTCCTGCGATCCCACTGAACCTTGATCATAGGTATCACTTTATTCCGAAGTCTATGGTCTGCTCGATCCAGAATTCTAACAGGCCGTTCCACATAAGACACATCGGATTCTAACTGAACCTCGGAAGCTGCAACACATGAGATGGATCCGGCTCATACTTCCGCAGCATAGACACATGAAACACATCCTGTATACCAGATAAAGAAGGCGACAGAGCTAGTCGGTAAGCTAAGGTGCCAATGCGCTGCAAAACCTCGTAAGGTCCAACATACCTCGGAGACAGTTTTCCGCGCATCCCAAATCGCACAACGCCTCTGAAAGGCGAGATCTTCAAAAATACCTTATCTCCCATCCAACGGTCTCCGCCGTTTATTCGCATAAGCTGCCTGTCTGTCCTGGACTGCTTTCATTTTCTGCCTTATCATCTTTATCTTTTCTTCCATTTCTCGGATCAACTCCGGTCCTCCGACCAATTTGCGGTCCAAATCATCCCAACACAAGGGTGATCTACACCGTCTGCCATAAAGAGCTTCAAAAGGAGCCATCTGAATACTCGCCTGGTAGCTGTTATTATAAGAGAACTCTACCAAGGCTACCGAATCTTGCCAAGAAACATCGAACTCCAATACACAAGCTCTCAACATGTCCTCGAGCGTTTGGATAGTACGCTCGGTCTGGCCTTCCGTCTGAGGATGATAAGCAGTGCTCAACCTGACTTCAGTTCCCAAGGCTGACTGAAGACCCTCCCAAAAATGAGATGTGAATCGTGGGTCTCGATCCGACACTATGGAAATAGGGATCCCATGCAATCTCACCACATCTCGAATATACAGTTGAGCCATCCTCAAAAAGGTGAAAGTCATGCTATAGGGGATAAAATGAGCTACCTTAGTCAATCGATCCACAATCACCCAAATAGCATCAAAGCCTGAAGTAATCCTCGGCAGGTGAGTCACGAAGTCCATGGAAATGTGTTCCCACTTCCACTTCGGTATCTCTAAGCTTCTCAACTCGCCGCCAGGTCTCTGTCTCTCTGCCTTAACCTGCTGGCAGATCAAACACCTCTTAACAAAAGTGACGACATCAAACTTCATCCTTTTCCACCAAAACTGACCACGCAGATCTTTATACATCTTCTTCCCGCCTGGGTGGATGCTAATTCTGCTACTATGAGCTCGCTCCAAGATCCCTCTACGCAACTCCGGCGTACTCGGAACCACCCAACGGCTACCCAATCTCAAAGATCCATCCTCAGCCACTCTGAACTTCGTTGGCTGACCAAGATGCACTAAAGATAACCATCTCTGAACCTCATCATCTGACTTCTGAGCTCTCCTGATATTCTCATAGATATCCGGCTCAGCCAATAAGGTCGATACGTACACTGGTGATGCATCTATGTAGAAATCATAGCCCAGATGGCAATAGGAGGTCATCATAGCCGACAAATGGATGACGTCCTTAGCAGAACTCCTCACTTTCCGGCTCAAAGCATCTGCTGTCAAATTAGCTTTCCCGGGATGGTACTCAATCTCACAATCATAGTCCTTGAGTAAGTCCATCCACCTCCTCTGCCTCATGTTGAGCTCCGCTTGAGTGAATAAAAACTTGAGGCTCTTGTGATCCGTATAAATGGTAAACGAAGTACCGAACAAATAATGTCGCCAAATCTTCAGGGCGAAGATGATAGCCGCCAATTCCAAGTCATGGACTGGGTATCTAGTCTCATGCGGCTTCAACTGCCTTGATGCATAAGCTACCACATGCTTATCTTGCATCAGTACACACCCAAGGCCCTGAAGTGATGCATCGGTATACAAAACAAATCTGGAGTTTTCTATAGGGATCACTAACACTGGCGCCGTCGTCAACCGGTGTTTCAACTCTTGGAAGCTCTCCTCACAAGCTTCTGACCAAAAGAATGGCACTCCCTTCTGGGTCAACTGTGTCAACGGCTTGGCGATCTTCGAAAAGCCCTCGACGAAGCGTCGATAATAACAGGCCAAACCAAGGAAGCTCCGTATCTCAGGCACAGAAGTGGGTGCAGCCCACTCCATCACAGCTTCAATCTTCCTGGGATCTACAGATATCCCGCTGCTAGATATGACATGCCCCAGAAATACTACACTGCTCAGCCAAAATTCACACTTGCTAAGCTTCACATACAACTGGTGATCTCTGAGAATCTGGAGCACTGTCCTCAAGTATTTCACGTGCTGTTCCTCATTCCGGGAGTAGATGAGAATGTCGTCAATAAATACAATGACGAACTGATCAAGATACGGCTGAAACACTATGTTCATCAAACTCATAAAGACCGCTGGAGCATTCGTCACGCCAAACGGCATCACTAGGAACTCATAATGTCCATATCGAGTCCGGAATGCTGTCTTCTGTACATCCTCTTCCCTGACTCGAATCTGGTGATACCCGGATCTCAAATCGATCTTGCTATAAAGTCTGTGTAAGGACCCCAAGCCCTTAAACCATAATTAGTGTATTAACCACTATGTGTGGCACATGCTTTCAATAAAAAGCCAATCGGAAAGCTCAGATGATACTCTATCATTGCATGGCAATTTCAAAATAATTCCTTTAACACTCAATGTTATAAGGTCATCAGCCTAACAACGAAATAGACTCACAAAGTTCGCCCAATACCATCCCTTTTTGCCACTTTTCACATTGTGGACTTTATAAAAATTTGGGCAGAGTCTCCCCATAAATAGAGCTATCCCGAAATAAAAGCACAATACATAATATAATTCCCGGCCAAGGAAAACATAATACTCATCAGACAGCAGTAATACAAAGTAAATTCCCAGCCAGGGAAGACATCATACATATGACGACATAATGGGTCTCAACACCCACATAATACACTAACGACTCTCATATCATTAGCAATTCTACCACAATTGCATGCAACATATAATGAAAGAGAGGAAGGCTCATGCCTTTATATACAACCCATATACAAGAATGTCCGTGCTCACATGCGAGCATCATAAATGTGTATATAAAGCTCGGGTGTATATAAGTACTCTATACGATACCGTGCTCCATCAAGCCCTGGTACCACGATCCTGTGAGTACATCCAATCAACAGCTCGAGCTCAGCTCCACAGCCATCGATGCACCTGTTCACCTGCCCCAACAGAGACAGCCCCCAACGGGGTGAGCATACCAATACACAAAATCTCATAATCACAATAATGAAATTCATAATTTACAACACAAGTAAATATTAATGAATTTTAAATGATACTCCCTGGATGGCAACATCCTCATCCGGGATTCCGTGTACTGTCCCTGTTCTCACAATCATCAAACACATCAAATCTCATAAATCAGTAAATCAACACATTGATTTAACTCATGGCATGCCTAGTTCTCGAATATCAATAATTATGATTCCAAGATCATCATTCATGCAAATGTAGATATCTCAATATCTAATACTGATTTCATAGCCTCGCTATTAATCACAAAAAGTTCAAATGCCTAGCATTTATTTTACCAATTCTTCATTATACCTAGACATCTCAAATGTCTCATAATGAATACATGATCCCACGATCATTCCCAGGCATCTCAAATGCCCTACAATGGTCATATTAACCCAGTACCCCATATATCATGTAAGAGTCATCCTACTCTAGTGTCACGCACGCTACAAGCGGCGATATCAAGATTTGGGGTCATTCCTTGGCTATATCAACATATATATATATAATCCTCATGCGCGATTATTCAATGAAATCAAATTTCATTATGCATTCACAATTGCCCTAATATATAGAAATGCTCGTACGTCGCACGTACCTTAAATCTCCGAAGTCCGAGCCAAACCTTGCCCGAGTTCCATGCCCCGAGGAATGATGTGCTAACACGATAAATAATTCACAATTATTTACGAACATGCAACCCATGCTCAAGCACACCCATATCCCTCAAAATATTGTCAACACACGACAATTAACCTCTAAAAAGACCCGGGGCAGGGTACATGCAGGGAGGGAAATAAATGAGACAATATCGAAATTTGTTCAAGAATGCCCTACAAAAATCGAACCCAAATCTCACAAATTCGAACCCAATAAACACCATAATTCATCTAAAATGTGAATTAATCAATCCATAGCATGAATAATCATCCCACATGCCAAACCCCCAAATTTTCGAATTTCAAGCCCTAATTTCGAACTCCATTAAGCATCAACAATACATCTACACATGTAATAAATGACCCATAACAAGAATCGCCACACCCCTGCCAAAGATCACAATTTTCGAACCCACTTCACCCACACATCCAAAAATTCGAACCACAACCAACGAAATTCGAATAAATTCGAGCCAATAAATCACAATTAGGCAGGGAATTACATCACAAGCATGGAAAAAGGGGGTTAGGAAGGTTACCCAAACGAAATCGGAAGAAATCGAACGAAAAATCGAAGAACCCTAGAAATTGGGGATCGGCGCACTTCCGCAAATTCCGACTTCCACACGCGATGAAACTTCGAATTGATGGAGGGGAAAGAAGCGCCTCGCCGAGACGACGCCGTGGGTAGGTCGGACGCGCCGATCGGCGGCCGGACGGCGGCGGGCGCACGGCCTGAAGCCGCGGGGCAGGGGAGGCGACGGGAAATCGCGCGGACGGGAAAGAGAGAGGAAGAAGAGGGCTGAAATGAAATTATTTCGGAAATTTTGGGTTCAAATGGTATTTATAGCAAAAATACCCCGAAAAATTAATAGCCCCACAAATACATCATGATTCCTTAAAAATCATCTGTTTTCAAAAATTCTCTCTCTAACTCCAAAACCCCCCTACCGGTGCTCACACAGCACCCGAGATCCCGAGACACATTAAAAAACCCAACTCTTAGGTTTTTCACCGAAATGTGAATACAATCTCAACCTCTGGATCCAACGATCCCAACTACCCAATTAAACGAGCCCAGAAGGCCCAACACCTCCGTTAATTTCCAAATCGCCACGTAAAACCACTTTAGGGATTATTAACACTACGGGATTAACACCTATAATCCCTGGTCATCACAATATCCCCCACTAAAAGAATTTCGTCCTCGAAATTAGCACTGGTGTATCACATAACACCCAGGCTACACAACAACATGAAGCCAGAACCTCGATTCTTGACCATATCAGAATCGTATAAATAAACGCAAGGGTACCTACCTCGCATCAACTCTGAAACAAGGCGACTTACCAATACCAACATATCACCCAAGAGGTAAAACGTACCTCGATGCGGGTCATCCAAAAAGTCAGTCCCTCATGACTGCAACACAACCGATACTTACGACTGTAGATCGGACAGTCACCTTAGTTCTAACACAACTAGTAAGAACGCAACCTGAATGACACCTCAACCGTGAAAAACGTCGACCTCGTGTCAAACTCTGGAGTGGAATAGACTTCCAAATCCATCATAACGTCAAAGAGCGTCAGCACAACTCAACGCTAATAATCCAAAAGCAGTTAATCAACTGAAACTGCAAGGATTCGAATCGCTCCCGATTCTATCGTAGATATCATCCAATGATATCTTTACTATGACTCACGATGTCTAACATACATCATTACGAGGAAAACACTAGCATTCCACGGTATACACATACCAAACCTGGTCCCCACTATACAGACCACCTCCATCGAAGGAGCAGTTGCACCCTCTGCAACTCGGATCGGGCAACTCACGGCCACCGATCCACACAAAAGACATCTCACAAGATGTCCACCTCCGGATATCCCAAGAACCACATCCTGGTCAAAATAAACAATCGAGACTCCACAGAGTTTCAATTTCTGAAAGGGCATGCAATAAACCCATTGCATCCTCAACGCTTGTGTCGACAGTGACACCCAACCAATCCGAAATTCCTGCCATGGAGATTCCCAATCTCAAGGTGTTCCATATCTCTCATCAGAGATTTAACCATCCTAAAAATAGCATAACTCTATGCTTGACTGGAAGGAAAACAATAACTGGCATCCGTATACTCACCGGTATACCTGCCTAAGTATTGACATCGCATGCATACTCAATGCACTTGGCTCGGGTATCTACAACATACCCCTAAGCCCCAAACACAACTGTCAATCCTGAGTCATTCCCATCCAGGAGAATGAAAATCGACGATCAACAACACGGTGTGATTCCCAAAATCAACACCACATGCACCAACTTACCGAATCTTTCGAAGATTCCCAATAGGTATAATACCACCTCCTTCCTCACAAGGGAAGTGCCATCGAACTCGAGATCCACAAGTCTCGAACCACTGTTCGGAAAAACTGGATGCAATAACACCATTGCATCCCAAAATACACGAATTCCTTCAGATCGAGTCAACAACGACTTGATGACTCTCTTGTTGGTACTCCAACATCATGAGCTGTCCCAGACAAGTCTCACCAAGATTAAACATAAACGTATACACGTTTCAGTGAGGCATGCACAACCTCGGTCTCAAATGACATGGTGACTACTAGAGTCCACCACAATCCCCATCGTATCACCTTACGATTTGCCAAAACTTGGTTCCAACGAGCAGTATAACGGCTCTAGCAAGCCCCTCATGGTGCTGCACACACACGGCAGACAAACTAGTCGCTGCCTCTCTAGGTTCACCTCAAACCTACCAATAAGATGGATGCTTCCGTACGGCACACCATACCGGGGGAAGAAAATCAATAGAGTAGTGGGTCTGCACCTAACGTTCCTCTAATGCCGATACACCCTGGACACTCCAATGTCCCTATGTACTTAACATAACCTGATCCTACTCCCTTAGGACCCATCCAACACCCTCAAGGGTGGTGTGACCATGTCCACCACATGTCACATCGACAGAAAGCGAGTAATTTCCTCCATGATTACTCCTGTCGTCAAATCACATGGCGAAAAGCCATTCCAACGAGCATACCTCAAGGGTATCACCACTCGTAATATGATCACCCCAAACGTAAGCTGCGGTACAATCACATATACAGCGCAACCATCCATTCCTCGAGCAACCCGCTCGGTATAAGAGTCACGTCAATCAGGTGCCGCACACACCACCTTGTGCTCGGTACTGGCACCCAAGGCATACCACTGAATACGTATACTCAACGCATCGATCATCGTAACGATGATGCATGTCTAATAAGACATCTCCTACACCATCGTCATCGTCATCCTGTGACGATACATGCCAACTCATGGCATCTAAGGCATTGTCAACTAGTGACGATACATGTCATCCACTATCATGCTAGTAAAATAGGCATAATAAAACATGTATATCAACGCATGCCAGATACAATAAAGCTAATAGAATAGCAATATCTCATACCTCATCGCTAACAATATAGCGGCATACCTGTCTCCGTCGCTCAATAATAGTGCGTAATCAGCACCCATCGCTCGAAGGCGGCAAAATCCTGTGCTGAGTACATAGCGGCACAATCCCTCGCTATAGAATCGACGGCATGACACCTCGTCATATAATAAGTGGCATGAAACCTCGCTACACACCTGAGCATGAATCATCGTCCACATAATAGCGGAAAGAGGCATCGCTATCTATATATACGACGGCACGAATCATCACCAATAATCAGAAAGAGGTGAATCATCATCATCGACACAGCGGAACACACCACCGCTATCATCCGTGTCCGACGGTATAAACCATCGCAAATCAATATAGCGGAATGAACCGTCGCTATAAATACACCTGGCGGAATGAACCCTCGCCAATCAATATAGCGGAATGAACCGTCGCTATAAATACACCTGGCGGAATGAACCATCGCCAATCAATATAGCGGAATGAATCATCGCTATCAATACACCTGGCGGAATGAACCATCGCCAATACATATAAATCGACACAGCGGGACACATCACCGCTATCATCCGCGTCATCACAATGAAATGAATATAATCGACACAGCGGGACACATCACCGCTATCATCCGTGTCATCACAATGAAATGAATATAATCGACACAGCGGGACACATCACCGCTATCATCCGTGTCATCACAATGAAATGAATATAATCGACACAGCGGGACACATCACCGCTATCATCCGTGTCATCACAATGAAATGAATATAATCGACACAGCGGGACACATCACCGCTATCATCCGTGTCATCACAATGAAATGAATATAATCGACACAGCGGGACACATCACCGCTATCATCCGTGTCATCACAATGAAATGAATATAATCGACACAGCGGGACACATCACCGCTATCATCCGTGTCATCACAATGAAATGAATATAATCGACACAGCGGGACACATCACCGCTATCATCCGTGTCATCACAAAGGAATGCATCATCATCCTTTCTTGAGTCAGTCATCATCAGTTATGTTAATGCTTCCCCGCTCAGTATGGTATACCTCGCCTCCATGTGCCAGCGGGCCTCCCCCCTCCCGCTCCACATGCGCAGCGATAATGCGTAACCTCGCCTCCATGTGCCAGCGAGCCTCCCCCCTCCCGCTCCACATGCGCAGCGATAAAGCGTAAGCATTAAAACCTTAACTGTGATCGCCCTGACTCGTGGAATACACCTCTTTATCCCACATCACAATATGCAACAATAATGCATAATCTCCAACAACAATGCAAAATCACAATATGCAACAACAATGCATAATAACATGTATCATAACCGTAATGCATCACATTGCATTCATCATGTGTCACACAGACAAACATAAATACATGTTACTGTTGGGATACCCGTACGTCGCTTACGTATTCCATATTTCCTGTAACCTGCAACCCTCATGGTTAGCAACAATAGTCATATACGCTATGCATCAATCATCCAATGCATAAATGCAACCACTTGCAAGTCAATACGTATACCAAGACATGTTACCTCGGAAATATCCCTTTACCTGATTATCTCACAATAATCAGATTCCTTGGCACGTAACATACGGAGTGCCAGACATTACCACTAATGCCATCATATCGCGTCGCACACGATTCCTGCAATCACACTGATTAGCAACACCACTTTTCATATCAGAAAAAAGCACATAAACAACTAGTTGTGTCATACAACATTAATGCCATCATGCATAAGTATGTGCTATCAATAAATTCTTAGGCCCTTAACAGCCCCAATGAGCAACCACTGCTCTGATACCACTAATGTAAGGACCCCAAGCCCTTAAACCATAATTAGTGTATTAACCACTATGTGTGGCACATGCTTTCAATAAAAAGCCAATCGGAAAGCTCAGATGATACTCTATCATTGCATGGCAATTTCAAAATAATTCCTTTAACACTCAATGTTATAAGGTCATCAGCCTAACAACGAAATAGACTCACAAAGTTCGCCCAATACCATCCCTTTTTGCCACTTTTCACATTGTGGACTTTTATAAAAATTTGGGCAGAGTCTCCCCATAAATAGAGCTATCCCGAAATAAAAGCACAACACATAATATAATTCCCGGCCAGGGAAAACATAATACTCATCAGACAGCAGTAATACAAAGTAAATTCCCAGCCAGGGAAGACATCATACATATGACGACATAATGGGTCTCAACACCCACATAATACACTAACGACTCTCATATCATTAGCAATTCTACCACAATTGCATGCAACATATAATGAAAGATAGGAAGGCTCATGCCTTTATATACAACCCATATACAAGAATGTCCGTGCTCACATGCGAGCATCATAAATGTGTATATAAAGCTCGGGTGTATATAAGTACTCTATACGATACCGTGCTCCATCAAGCCCTGGTACCACGATCCTGTGAGTACATCCAATCAACAGCTCGAGCTCAGCTCCACAGCCATCGATGCACCTGTTCACCTGCCCCAACAGAGACAGCCCCCAACGGGGTGAGCATACCAATACACAAAATCTCATAATCACAATAATGAAATTCATAATTTACAACACAAGTAAATATTAATGAATTTTAAATGATACTCCCTGGATGGCAACATCCTCATCCGGGATTCCGTGTACTGTCCCTGTTCTCACAATCATCAAACACATCAAATCTCATAAATCAGTAAATCAACACATTGATTTAACTCATTGCATGCCTAGTTCTCGAATATCAATAATTATGATTCCAAGATCATCATTCATGCAAATGTAGATATCTCAATATCTAATACTGATTTCATAGCCTCGCTATTAATCACAAAAAGTTCAAATGCCTAGCATTTATTTTACCAATTCTTCATTATACCTAGACATCTCAAATGTCTCATAATGAATACATGATCCCACGATCATTCCCAGGCATCTCAAATGCCCTACAATGGTCATATTAACCCAGTACCCCATATATCATGTAAGAGTCATCCTACTCTAGTGTCACGCACGCTACAAGCGGCGATATCAAGATTTGGGGTCATTCCTTGGCTATATCAACATATATATATATAATCCTCATGCGCGATTATTCAATGAAATCAAATTTCATTATGCATTCACAATTGCCCTAATATATAGAAATGCTCGTACGTCGCACGTACCTTAAATCTCCGAAGTCCGAGCCAAACCTTGCCCGAGTTCCATGCCCCGAGGAATGATGTGCTAACACGATAAATAATTCACAATTATTTACGAACATGCAACCCATGCTCAAGCACACCCATATCCCTCAAAATATTGTCAACACACGACAATTAACCTCTAAAAAGACCCGGGGCAGGGTACATGCAGGGAGGGAAATAAATGAGACAATATCGAAATTTGTTCAAGAATGCCCTACAAAAATCGAACCCAAATCTCACAAATTCGAACCCAATAAACACCATAATTCATCTAAAATGTGAATTAATCAATCCATAGCATGAATAATCATCCCACATGCCAAACCCCCAAATTTTCGAATTTCAAGCCCTAATTTCGAACTCCATTAAGCATCAACAATACATCTACACATGTAATAAATGACCCATAACAAGAATCGCCACACCCCTGCCAAAGATCACAATTTTCGAACCCACTTCACCCACACATCCAAAAATTCGAACCACAACCAACGAAATTCGAATAAATTCGAGCCAATAAATCACAATTAGGCAGGGAATTACATCACAAGCATGGAAAAAGGGGGTTAGGAAGGTTACCCAAACGAAATCGGAAGAAATCGAACGAAAAATCGAAGAACCCTAGAAATTGGGGATCGGCGCACTTCCGCAAATTCCGACTTCCACACGCGATGAAACTTCGAATTGATGGAGGGGAAAGAAGCGCCTCGCCGAGACGACGCCGTGGGTAGGTCGGACGCGCCGATCGGCGGCCGGACGGCGGCGGGCGCACGGCCTGAAGCCGCGGGGCAGGGGAGGCGACGGGAAATCGCGCGGACGGGAAAGAGAGAGGAAGAAGAGGGCTGAAATGAAATTATTTCGGAAATTTTGGGTTCAAATGGTATTTATAGCAAAAATACCCCGAAAAATTAATAGCCCCACAAATACATCATGATTCCTTAAAAATCATCTGTTTTCAAAAATTCTCTCTCTAACTCCAAAACCCCCCTACCGGTGCTCACACAGCACCCGAGATCCCGAGACACATTAAAAAACCCAACTCTTAGGTTTTTCACCGAAATGTGAATACAATCTCAACCTCTGGATCCAACGATCCCAACTACCCAATTAAACGAGCCCAGAAGGCCCAACACCTCCGTTAATTTCCAAATCGCCACGTAAAACCACTTTAGGGATTATTAACACTACGGGATTAACACCTATAATCCCTGGTCATCACAGTCTGGTACCTTGCAACTGATCAAACAAATCATCAATCCTTGGGAGAGGATATTTGTTCTTTACTGTGGCTTTATTCAGTTGCCGGTAATCGATGCACAACCGCATCGAACCGTCCTTCTTCTTCACAAAGAGAACCAGTGCGCCCCATGGCGATACGCTCGGGCGTATATATCCCTTGTCAAGGAGATCCTGCAACTGTTCCTCAATTCCCTCAACTCCGCCAGTGCCATCCTGTAAGGTGCACGAGAGATAGCGGATGTCCCCGGTAACAATTCGATCCCAAACTCAAATTCTCTAGCCGGTGGGAATCCTGGGATCTCCTATGGGAATACATCAGCAAATTCGGCTACTACTGGCACATCCTCAACTCTCAATTCTTTATTCTTCCCAGACGTGTCCACGGCATAGATGAGATAGCCCGTGTGGCCACGTTCCAACAGTTGAGTCATCTTGATCGCTGAAATTAACGGAATCTTCGCACGAGAACCGTTGCCATAAAAAGTCCACTGACTACCCAAATCAGGTCTGAACTTCACTGTTTTCTGCCGCCAATCTACCACTGCCTGATATTTGTTCAGAATATCAATACCCAGAATGCAGTCAAAGTCTGACATGCCCAACACAATCAAGTCTGCCTTCAACTCGTTGCCCTCAAAATAAATGAGGCAATCTGCCATAAACTGATCAGTAACGACATTTCTTCAAGTCGGTGTCGAGACCAAGAGAGGCATGGGTAAAGAAGACGTGCGCATATGGTGTCTTTCCACAAAGCCCACAGATACAAAAGAGTGGGAGGCACCTGTATCTATCAAAATAAAAGCAGGGTACGTAAATAAATGACACGTACCGGCGATCACCTCCTCTGGGGCTGCCTGGGGCTGCTCTCTAGTCAGCGCATACACCTGTCCCTGGGACGGTCCCACTGTCTGACCTCCCGATGGTCGAGGCACAAACTGCTGCCTCTGGTGTACTGTCCTGTAATCAAATCTCGGCCTGTTGCCCTGAAACTCTGACTGTCCTCCCCGGGTGGGGCAATACCGAGAGATGTGGCCCATATTGCCACAGCTATAATAGGCAGGGCACTTATTCGAAGAATGTGTCCCTCCACAATTTGGCTCTCCCGGCCTATTTCCTTGCGTAGGCCCTCAGTTGGCTGACCAATTGTTCTTCTTACCCTCTTGCTTCTGTCCAAAGAATTTCTTCCCACTGAACCGTGAGGATGAAGAGGCACCACGAGGTTTAAATGGCTCTCCCCGGGGCCTCAAGCTGTCATTAGCTTGCCTCTGCTGTGGCACTTGTGGGGGCACAGCACTAGGGTTAGCTCCAACTCCAATTTCCGCCAGCTCTGCTCTCGTGAGAGCATCATCAAAAGAAGTGGGGGATTGGTAATAACCAGGTCAAAGAGCTCCGGTCGCAACCCCTTCATAAAATTCCTCATCTTGGCGTGTCCATTGGTGGCAATGTGGGGAACATACCTCAGCAACGAAGAGTACTGCATGGCATAGTCTGACACTGTCATGTTCCCTTGTTTCAAACTTGCAAACTCATCCTCCTTCGTCTGTCTCACCGCTGCGGAGAAGTACCGGTTCAGAAACCGGGTCCTGAAGAGTGTCCAATCAATCACAGCACCCTATGCTCTCAGTTCCATTACCGTGCTCCTCCACCATATCAAAGGTTTCTTTGCCAATTGGAACTCCGCCAGCCTCAGCCAAGCTGTAACAGCACAAGGAGCCGATACAAATATCTGCTCAAGTCTTTCTAGCCACTCCTCAGCCTCCTCTCCTGATTCTGTTCCCTCAAACCGGGGCGGGTGGTAAGACAGAAACTGAGTCAAGTTGATCTCACCAGGCAGTAACAACTGAGCCACTGGTTCCATGCCTACAGCTGGTGGAGGTAGAGGGTTTGCTTGACCAATACTAGCGTTCACGCTCCCAACATCACCGACCTCTTCATTAAGGTTCCCCGCATTCATAGCAGCCATGCTGTAACACAAAGGTTAACAACAATTCCAAAACAAATATATATGTTATACCGTTAGATAACAGGAATGATAATAAGCATGTTAGTAGAACAAGATATACATCAATATGCACCACATGCATAAACATGCTTCAAATGTAAGCACCTAGCCAATCATGCTATGGCTACCCTTCACTCGTTCCCGGGTTCTCTAACCACTACTCTGATACCACTAATGTAAGGACCCTAGTTCCTTAAGTGCGGATTAAGGGCATAATTAGAGCTAATATAAATAATCAGAGTGTAAATGATCGTGTTGAAACTATGATCCTTAAGAGTTACATGCCAATTTAAGGACTACCAATGGATTAATTACATTCCCAATAAAAAAGAATGAATGTTATCAACTATAGTTTTGCGCTACTCCTAGAGTAGACACTATAGAAAGTAATCCTGTCCTTCCTTTCCCAAAAGTGTTCTTCTCAAGCTCACCGCCTCAACCCGTCTTAGCCCTTCTATCATGCCAAAAGTGTACCTACAAGGACAACCCCCAAACATGAGCAATAATATCATTCATATTCAACACAATATGAATATAAAGCGTAAATGCATAATCATAATAAAACACTTCCTGTTTTTCCATGCATTTTAAACGCTTCCCGTTTGGTTGTCCCTGTACCATAACTCATGAGTATAATCAATAGATTATTTAATGGTCTACACATGTCATGACATAATACCACCTCATCAATACCAAATACCAATCACCAATCCCTAGTCTGTCCATCACAATGTAGTTTAATGCCCCTCGCTTATTTACATATAGGCGGCATAGAATAACCTCGCTTCAATGGACATGCGGCGCTCCCACCCCTCGCTTCCCATTGAGCGGCATAAACAAGTGTTGTGTACAAATTATAGATTCAAAATATGCAAAGCCATGATAGTTCAAGTCATACACTAACACAAGTATAAGCTCACTTGCACACCCTTCTCCACTATCTTAGCTACTTTGCAAACACAAATCAAGTAGGTCTTTATTAGCTTGTAGCTTGGCCTAGGTATTGGCTTATGAAAGAAAGGGTAAGGATATTCAAACAAGAGAGTATGATGAAATGCGCACTAAAAGCTTCTCTTCTTGTATGAATTTTTCAACTTCGTTCTTTTTCACAAGGTTTATTTCAACACTTTTCTTCTTTTGTGCCTTGGCTCCCCTTGGAGTCATATTTTATCTATTTTTTTTCAAGGCATCCCTTTTTCTTTCATGCATTCCATTCTTTTGACAATTAAGCTCAAAAATATATTTCAATGATTCCCAAGTGCATTTGAATGAAATACATCATACTCCCTTAAAAGCTATGGATTAAAATCACATTTAGGCTTAAAGGGTAGGATGATAAGCTAGTCAAGAAATGTTGAATGGGGGTCTTTAGTATGCTTAGCATACTACCATTCTTTTACATTTAAGGCTCAAAATAGGTACTAGAGAATGATTTTGTTTACATGGTAGGCTTGAAAGGCTCAAACGCATCAAAGATCGCCTATATCACTTTCATGTTTGCAAGTAGTCTAGACATACGCCTCAAAGAGCATGTAGTTAAGTTCTAGCATGTATTAGAGACTTCTTAAGACTATCACAAAGTTCACACAATCTTCACTAAGTTATGCACACTTCACAAGTCATGACAATAATGTGCTCAAAATATTCACTACTAAGTTAAAGTAAACTTTGCATTAGAGTTCAAAGTGTTCCAAGGTTAACAATTCACCTATGTTCAAAAACATGAATGCCATTAATTAGGTTTCATCATGGGCTAGTGACTCTAAGCATGTGTTCATTACTAACTATGAGCTCAAAATTTTAAAATATTTTGATTTTTTTGTAGTTTTGTAATAAGAAAAACAATAACACACTACTAATCCCTCCCCCATACTTAAATCTTACATTGTCCCCAATGTAAGGCAAAAGACAAGAGAAAAGAAAAATCTAACTAATAAAGCAGTAAAATAAAAGGGTAAAAGGGAAACTAACTCTCCTTGGGTTGCCTCCCAAGCAGCGCCTCTGTTTAACGTCGGTGGCCCGACGCTATCCCCTTCCTCAGTCGAAGGTAGCTGGGTCTTCTAGAGACACCTTGATGTCAACTCGTCCGCCGTCTTCATCTTGGACACCTTCATAGTAGTGCTTCAATCGGTGACCATTCACTGTGAATGTCTTCGTGGTGTCCAAACTCTGAATCTCAACTGCACCATAGGAAGACACATTAGTAACTACATAAGGACCATGCCACCTGGAACGAAGCTTACCTGGAAATAGACGAAGGCGGGAATGGTAAAGGAGAACTTTCTGACCAACTTCAAAATGCCTCCTAGAGATCATCTTGTCGTGAAAATCCTTTGTCTTCTCCTTGTAAAATCTGGCATTTTCATATGCCTCATTTCGAATCTCCTCGAGCTCTTGCAATTGCAGCTTCCTATGCACTCAACTTTCATCATAGTTCATGTTGAAGTTCTTCACTGCCCAGTACGCTTTGTGCTCCAACTCTACAGGAAGATGACACGGTTTACCAAAAATCAGTCTATAAGGGGACATACCTATCGGGGTCTTGTATGCGGTCCTGTAGGCCCATAGTGCATCATCAAGTCTCAAGCTCCAATCTTTCCTTGTTGGGTTGACGGTTTTCTCCAATATGGCCTTGAATTCACGGTTGGAGACCTCGGCTTGGCCATTTGTTTGCGGATGATAGGCAGTGGAGACCTTGTGAGTGACGTGGTATTTCTTGAATAGACTTTCCACTGTCCGATTGCAAAAGTGTGTCCCTCGATCACTGATGATGGCTCGTGGGATTCCAAATCTAGAGAAAAGGTTATGCTTGATAAAATCTGCAACAACCTTGGAATCGTCAGTCCGGGTAGCTATAGCTTCCACCCATTTCGATACATAATCAACAGCAAGCAGTATATAGATATGACCAAAAGACATAGGAAAAGGTCCCATAAAGTCGATGCCCCACACATCAAAAATTTCAGAAATGAGAATGGGTTGTTGGGGCATCTCCTTTCTTTGGGAGAGATTACCTGTCAGTTGACATTGTGCACAGTTCTTGCAGAAAAGATATGAGTCACGAAATAGTGTGTGTGGGGTCTTCCCACCTTAACAGTGTTTTAGAGACATAAGAAGGACTAATCATGCATTAATAACATCTTAGGGTTCTAGTTGTTACATGAGCTAACAGAATTACAGGTCAAATAAAACTTCAAAGCTTATTAGTTACATTCCCATAATGAATGTTAACATGTTAGATTTATACTACTCCTACAGTAGATACTAAACAGAAGCTGAATCCTACACGTTCCTGTGTTCCTAGTAGCTCACTGCCTCAACCCGACCCTTAGTCCAAAAGTGTACCTACAGGAACAACCCATCATGAGCATGTACATCATTACTTAACATCATAAGGCAATGGCATATAAATAAATGCATGAAAATAATTGGTAACGTATACTTCCTGGTTAATCGCATTAACCCTCTTTGGTTGTCCCTGTTTCATAGTCATGCATAAAATCATTAATTCTTGACATGAATTGTGATGCCCCGAAATTAATTAATGGTAACTTGGACATTAACTATGTTATATGATGTATCATGTGTTGATGGATTTATGTGTTGGGTATTAAGATGTTAACATGATTAATTGTGTTAAATTATCAAATATGAGGAAGATGTGATTTTAAATGAAGTTTAGAGCATTGTTGTAAAATGCTTTTGAAATACCAAGTAGGGTATTTTATACATCATGTTAAGTATGGGGTACAATTTTTATTAAGTTATTACAACCCCTTTTTAAATCCCTCACACATCACTTTAACCCCCCACATTACCATTTCACTTTATTAAAAACCCCCAAATCACTCCCAACCCCAAACCCTACCCCATTTTCGAGACTCACCAAAAGAGGAGGAGAAAAGTTCCACAAAATCCTTATTTGTGTGATCTTTGCTAGGATTTGGAGCCTACAAGAGGTATGGAACCATTCCTACAAGTTTTATGATGTTTGGTGTTGAGATGGGTTAAGTTTTGATGTTTTATGTGGGTTTATTTGGGGTATGTGTTGTTTATGGTTGGGGTATGATTTTTTGAAGTGTTTATGTTGGTTTTAGTGGGTTATGTTGTTATTGAAGTTATGAGGAAGTTTGGTTTTGGGGTGGCATGTGAAAGAGCTTGAAAAATGAGCATTAATGGCGAAAATTCGATGTACAGCACTCGGCGATCGATCGCCCGTCCTTGGCGATCGATCGCGAGCGTCCAGTACCAGCCAGAGGCATTTGGCGATCGATCGCCACTTTTGGGCGATCGATCGGCGGGCCTGGCGATCGATCGCGCCAAAAGTGGCGATCGATCGCCAAGAAGGAGATTTTGCCCCCTCGTCCAGTGTAGTCTCGCGATCGATCGCGCCTGGGCGGCGATCGATCGCGAGCTGAAGAAAAGTGGATTTTTGATATTTTGTGGGATTTTTGGATATTGGACTATGTTTAGCTTCTAATATCAATTTGTATGGTTGTGTAGAACCATCCCAGGTGCCCACAACATCCAGGAGATAAAGCCCTCCAAATTCTCCACTTTTGGGAATTAAGGTACGTAAGAGACGTACGAGCATCGGACGGTAAACCATGCCCTTACATATTATGATGATGTTTAAGATGATGTTTACGATGATGACGTTTAAGATGATGTTATGATGATGATATCTATGATGATATTTATAATGATGATGCTTATGATGATGTTACGATGATGATGCTTAAGATGATGTTTATGATAACGATGTTATGAGGACGTCTATAATGACGAAGTTTATGATAAGGTCATACGACGTGTATGATTGGGTAAGACGCCCATGTGGTAAGACACCACCCAAAGTATAGGATTGGGTAAGATGCCCTCGTGGTAAGATGCCACGCAATGTTTATAATATGGTAAGACGCCATATGATTGGGTAAGATGCCCACATGGTAAGATGCCACGCAATGTTTACAATATGGTAAGACGCCATATGATTGGGTAAGATGCCCACGTGGTAAGATGCCACGCAATGATTATGATATGGTAAGATGCCATACAATGGGGTAAGACACCCCAATATATGAATAAGAGTCAGGGATAGCCAAGGAGTTCGGAGGACGACCAATAACTTTTACTTAACTAAGATGTTATGCATTATTGTATGCTTTTATATAATGTTAAGTAAATATATGAATGCTCATGATGTGTTATCCCTGTAGGTACACTTTTGGACCAAGGGCCTAGGGTCGGGTTGAGGAAGTGAGCTAAAGGGAGCATGATGAACGTAGGATGCAGGATTTTTGATAGTCTCTACTCTAGGAGTAGTGTAAATCTATAGCTTTAACATTCTTTATTGGGAATGTAATTAAATAGCTTTGAAAACTTTATTTTTGGCCTGTAATCTCCCTAGCTCAAACTACAACCGGAACCCTTAAAAGGTTATAAATGCATGTTCTGTCCAATTTATGTGTACTAAATGATATTAAGGTAAGGAAGACCCTACATTAGTGGTATCAGAGCAGTGGTTAGATAACCCGGGATGAGTGAAGGGTAGCCTTAGCAGTAAGTTAGCTAGGTGCTTACTTTCGAACATGTTTTGTGCATAAGTTGCATATGATGTATATGATGTTATGCTAACATGTTTTGTTTATCTAACGAAGTATTATACGAACTGCTTTTGGATCTTGTTGTTAATCCTTGTGTTGCAGTATGGCAGCAAATGTGGAGGTAGGTGACGCAGTGAGCGTCAATGCAAGCGCGGGGCGTACGAATCCCCTACCCCCGCCAGCTTTTGATGATGAACCGGCCGAACAACAGTTGTTGCCAGGGGAACTAAGCCTAACTCAGTTTCTTGCTTACCGACCCCCAACCTTTGAAGGAACCGAAACTGGGGAACGGGCGGAGGAATGGTTAGAAAGAATAGAGCAAATCTTTGTGGCAGCCCCATGTGCGAAGACAGCGTGGATACGGTTAGCAGAGTTCCAGTTGGCCAAGAAGGCGCTAATGTGGTGGAAGACCACTGTGGTAGAGCAAGAGGCTCAAGGTCATGAAGTTAACTGGAAAATGTTTCGAACTCGCTTCCTGAACCGTTATTTCTCGGCTGCAGCACGACAGGCTAAGGAAGATGAATTCACTCACCTCAAGCAAGGTAATATGTCGGTATCGGATTATGCTCTTCAGTTTTGCTCCTTGCTCCGATATGTACCTCACATTGCCACAAGCACGCAAGCGAAGATGAGGAATTTCATGAAGGGTCTGAGGCCGGAGCTATACGATAGGGTGATCACTTATGGCCCTACTTGTTTTGATGATGCACTCTCAAGGGCTGAGCTAGCCGAACTAGGAGTGGGTGCATACCCTGATGTTGTACCACCGTCGGCACACTCTCAGAAATCCACTCCGGATAATTTGAAGCCGAGGAATGATCAGTTCAAGTCAAGGGGGAACTCCTCAGCATCAAGGTTTAGTGGTAAGAAGTCCGACAATAGGTGGAAAGGAAACCGAAGAGGTGATGCCCCATCTGGAAGGGGGCAGTCTCAGGGAGACAGATCCGGGAGGATCCAATGCACTCTTTGTGGGCAACCACATCTGGCGAAAGACTGTATAGGGTGCTATGTTTGTGGCGACAAGGGCCACTTTGCTAGACAGTGTCCCAACAGGGGAAGTCAACAGGGTTCTGCGGGGAGGCCTGCAGATAGGACAGCACAGCACAGACCACCCTTTGTACCGAGACAGCATGGAGGTCAGCCCATGGGGCCACCTCAAGGACAGGTCTATGCACTGACAAGGGAGCAGGCTTCAGCGGCTCCGGAGGAGGTTATAGCGGGTACGTGTCTTTTATTTACGCACCCCGCTTTTATATTGATCGACACAGGTGCGTCACACTCTTTTGTGTCGACAAGTTTTGTGGAAAGGCACCACTTATGCACTTCTCCGTCGCCCACGCCTCTTATAGTCTCGACCCCCACTGGAAGAAGTATGATTACTGATCGGATCGTCTACAATGGCCTCATTTATTTTGAGGATAAGGAACTAAGGTCAGATTTGATTGTTCTAGGAATGTCAGATTTTGATTGCATTCTGGGCATTGATGTTCTGAACAGGTATCAGGCAGTTGTGAACTGCAGGCAGAGAACTGTACGGTTTAAATCCGATATGGGAGTTCCATGGACGTTCTATGGGGACGGTTCTCGCTCTAAGATCCCATTGATATCTACTGTCAAGATGGCGCAGTTGTTGGAACGAGGTCATTCAGGATATCTCATTTATGCCGTCGATGTTACGGAAAAGAAAGAAGAAGTAAAAGTTGAAGATGTGCCCGTAGTGGCGGAGTTTCCTGATGTCTTTCCGGAGGAGATTCCCGGATTCCCACCGACGAGAGAGGTCGAGTTTGGGATTGAGTTATTACCAGGGACGTCTGCCATTTCTCGTGCCCCTTATAGGATGGCACCAGCGGAGCTAAGGGAATTAAAGATTCAGTTGCAAGAACTCCTTGATAAGGGCTATATACGCCCTAGCGTATCGCCCTGGGGAGCACCAGTGTTATTTGTGAAGAAGAAAGATGGTTCGATGCGTTTGTGCATCGATTACAGACAACTGAACAAAGCTACGGTGAAGAATAAGTACCCACTTCCGAGGATCGATGATTTGTTTGATCAGTTGCAGGGTACGAGGCTCTACAGTAAGATCGATCTGAGGTCGGGGTACCATCAGATTCGAGTAAGAGAAGAGGATGTCCAGAAGACAGCCTTCAGGACTAGGTATGGGCATTATGAATTCCTAGTCATGCCTTTTGGGGTGACAAATGCCCCGGCTGTTTTCATGAGTTTGATGAACAAGGTGTTCCAGCCATATTTGGACCAATTCGTCATAGTTTTCATTGACGACATACTCATCTACTCTAGGACCGAAGAAGATCATGTACGGCACTTGAGGACAGTACTTCAGATCCTTAGGGATCATCAGTTGTATGCAAAGCTTAGCAAGTGCGAATTCTGGTTAGACAGCGTGGTGTTCCTAGGCCATGTCATATCTAGCCAAGGAATATCTGTGGATCCGAGGAAGATTGAAGCTGTGATGGAGTGGGCAGCACCCACTTCTGTACCCGAGATACGGAGTTTTCTGGGCTTAGCAGGTTATTACCGACGTTTTGTCGAGGGGTTTTCCAAGATCGCTAAGCCATTGACACAGCTGACTCAGAAAGGAGTCCCATTCTTTTGGTCCGAAGCTTGTGAGGAAAGCTTCCAAGAATTGAAGCGTCGTTTGACGACAGCGCCAGTATTGGTGATTCCGTCTGAGGACAAGAGGTTTGCTTTGTACACGGATGCCTCATTGCAAGGTTTGGGCTGTGTACTGATGCAAGACAGACAAGTGGTAGCCTATGCTTCGAGACAGTTGAAGCCTCATGAGACCAGGTACCCAGTCCATGATCTGGAACTGGCAGCTATCATTTTCGCCTTGAAGATTTGGCGTCATTACCTTTATGGTACTACGTTTACCATTTTTACGGACCATAAGAGCCTGAAGTTCTTGTTCACTCAGGCAGAGTTGAATATGAGGCAAAGGAGGTGGATGGATTTACTCAAGGATTATGACTGTGAAATTGAGTACCATCCTGGTAAGGCAAATTTGATAGCAGACGCCTTAAGTCGGAAGGTGAAGAGCACCGCTGAGGATGTTATGTGTTTATCAGCTTTGATGACTTCCTATTGCCATCTGGGCTATGACTTCGATGTAGACACGTCGTCGGTGCGAGTGTCGACCTTATTGGCCGAGCCAGCGTATTTGAGGCAATCAGGAAAGCCCAGAGGTTGGATGATGAAGTTCAGAGATGGTCATCAATAGTACTTCGAGGTCAGCCAACAAAGTTTAGTGTGGCTGAAGATGACTCTTTAAGATTGGGCAACCGATGGGTGGTCCCAGATGCGCCAGGATTGCGTAAAGGAATTTTAGAACGGGCTCATAGTAGCCGGTTCAGTATCCACCCTGGAGGAAGAAAGATGCATAAGGACCTAAGTGGTCAATTCTGGTGGAAACGCATGAAGCGTGATGTGATCAGCTTCGTTAAGAGATGTTTGATCTGCCAACAAGTAAAGGCAGAAAGGCAGAGGCCTGGTGGCGAGCTGAAGAGCTTGGAGGTACCTAAGTGGAAGTGGGAGCATATATCTATGGACTTCGTGACCCACTTGCCAAGGTCGGCCTCTGGATTTGATGCGATCTGGGTGATCGTAGATAGGCTGACGAAGGTAGCTCATTTCATCCCTTACAGTATGACTTTCACGTATTTAAAGATGGCCCAATTATATGTACGGGATGTAGTGAGGTTGCATGGGATTCCAGTCTCGATCGTGTCTGACAGAGACCCAAGGTTTACTTCTCATTTCTGGGAGGGTCTCCAGACAGCTTTGGGCACCGAGGTGAGACTAAGTACAGCTTATCACCCTCAGACTGATGGCCAAACGGAGCGTACTATACAAACGCTCGAAGATATATTGAGGGCATGTGTTTTGGAGTTTGATACTCCGTGGCAAGAGTCTATACCTCTGGTAGAGTTCTCCTACAATAACAGCTACCAGGCAAGCATTCAAATGGCCCCTTTTGAAGCTCTGTACGGACGACGATGTAGGTCACCGCTGTATTGGGAGGACTTGACGAGTAAAGCGGTCGGAGGACCGGATATGATTAAGGATATGGAGGAAAAGATTAAGATGATACGCTTAAAGATGAAAGCGGCCCAAGATAGGCAGTCAGCCTATGCAAATAAGCGGCGACGGCCGCTAGAATTTCAAGTGGGAGACAAGGTCTTCTTGAAAATCTCACCCTTCAGGGGTGTTGTTCGATTTGGTATGCGGGGGAAGTTATCCCCGAGGTATGTTGGACCGTATGAGGTGTTACAGCGTATCGGCACTTTGGCTTACCGATTGGCTCTACCACCGTCCTTATCTGGAATTCATGATGTCTTCCATGTTTCTATGTTGAGAAAGTACGAGCCAGATCCGTCTCATGTTTTACAGCCTACTGAAGTGCAGTTAGACTCAGATGTATCCTACGTTGAACGACCGGTCAGAATTCTGGATCGTGAGGATCGCAGATTACGAAGCAAAGTTTTACCGATGGTCAAAGTTCAGTGGGATCGTCGGGGTGTCGAGGAGGCTACGTGGGAGACGGAGCGGCATATGATGCAACATTACCCGGAACTATTTTCTGGTATGGTTTATGTTTAGTTTCTTTTGGGTAAGTGCATGCGATTTCGAGGACGAAATCTTGTAAGTAGGGGAGTAATGTGATGCCCCGAAATTAATTAATGGTAACTTGGACATTAACTATGTTATATGATGTATCATGTGTTGATGGATTTATGTGTTGGGTATTAAGATGTTAACATGATTAATTGTGTTAAATTATCAAATATGAGGAAGATGTGATTTTAAATGAAGTTTAGAGCATTGTTGTAAAATGCTTTTGAAATACCAAGTAGGGTATTTTATACATCATGTTAAGTATGGGGTACAATTTTTATTAAGTTATTACAACCCCTTTTTAAATCCCTCACACATCACTTTAACCCCCCACATTACCATTTCACTTTATTAAAAACCCCCAAATCACTCCCAACCCCAAACCCTACCCCATTTTCGAGACTCACCAAAAGAGGAGGAGAAAAGTTCCACAAAATCCTTATTTGTGTGATCTTTGCTAGGATTTGGAGCCTACAAGAGGTATGGAACCATTCCTACAAGTTTTATGATGTTTGGTGTTGAGATGGGTTAAGTTTTGATGTTTTATGTGGGTTTATTTGGGGTATGTGTTGTTTATGGTTGGGGTATGATTTTTTGAAGTGTTTATGTTGGTTTTAGTGGGTTATGTTGTTATTGAAGTTATGAGGAAGTTTGGTTTTGGGGTGGCATGTGAAAGAGCTTGAAAAATGAGCATTAATGGCGAAAATTCGATGTACAGCACTCGGCGATCGATCGCCCGTCCTTGGCGATCGATCGCGAGCGTCCAGTACCAGCCAGAGGCATTTGGCGATCGATCGCCACTTTTGGGCGATCGATCGGCGGGCCTGGCGATCGATCGCGCCAAAAGTGGCGATCGATCGCCAAGAAGGAGATTTTGCCCCCTCGTCCAGTGTAGTCTCGCGATCGATCGCGCCTGGGCGGCGATCGATCGCGAGCTGAAGAAAAGTGGATTTTTGATATTTTGTGGGATTTTTGGATATTGGACTATGTTTAGCTTCTAATATCAATTTGTATGGTTGTGTAGAACCATCCCAGGTGCCCACAACATCCAGGAGATAAAGCCCTCCAAATTCTCCACTTTTGGGAATTAAGGTACGTAAGAGACGTACGAGCATCGGACGGTAAACCATGCCCTTACATATTATGATGATGTTTAAGATGATGTTTACGATGATGACGTTTAAGATGATGTTATGATGATGATATCTATGATGATATTTATAATGATGATGCTTATGATGATGTTACGATGATGATGCTTAAGATGATGTTTATGATAACGATGTTATGAGGACGTCTATAATGACGAAGTTTATGATAAGGTCATACGACGTGTATGATTGGGTAAGACGCCCATGTGGTAAGACACCACCCAAAGTATAGGATTGGGTAAGATGCCCTCGTGGTAAGATGCCACGCAATGTTTATAATATGGTAAGACGCCATATGATTGGGTAAGATGCCCACATGGTAAGATGCCACGCAATGTTTACAATATGGTAAGACGCCATATGATTGGGTAAGATGCCCACGTGGTAAGATGCCACGCAATGATTATGATATGGTAAGATGCCATACAATGGGGTAAGACACCCCAATATATGAATAAGAGTCAGGGATAGCCAAGGAGGTCGGAGGACGACCAATAACTTTTACTTAACTAAGATGTTATGCATTATTGTATGCTTTTATATAATGTTAAGTAAATATATGAATGCTCATGATGTGTTATCCCTGTAGGTACACTTTTGGACCAAGGGCCTAGGGTCGGGTTGAGGAAGTGAGCTAAAGGGAGCATGATGAACGTAGGATGCAGGATTTTTGATAGTCTCTACTCTAGGAGTAGTGTAAATCTATAGCTTTAACATTCTTTATTGGGAATGTAATTAAATAGCTTTGAAAACTTTATTTTTGGCCTGTAATCTCCCTAGCTCAAACTACAACCGGAACCCTTAAAAGGTTATAAATGCATGTTCTGTCCAATTTATGTGTACTAAATGATATTAAGGTAGGAAGACCCTACATGAATGATTAAAATCATCATCTTATAAATATTGTCATCTTATAACATCATCATCATATAAGCATCATCATCATGTAATTATCATTATCTTATAACATCATCATCATATAAGCATCATCATCTTGTAATTATCATTATCTTATAACATCATCACCATATAAGCATCATCATTTTATAGCATCATCATCTTGTAGCATCATCATCTTATAGCATCATCATCTTGTAGCATCATCATCTTATAGTATCATCATCTTATAACATCATAACAAAATATAATAGTAAATGTACGACATCTTAGTTAAGTGAACATGCTGGTTATTCGTTACCTTCTTTTTGTTGTTCCTGATTCATAATCATGCATATGGGCATCTTACCCTGTGGCATCTTACCACATTATAAACATCGCATGGCCTCTTACCATGTGGGGCATCTTACCCCGTGGCATCTTACCACAAATACACATCGCATGGCCTCTTACCATGTGGGGCATCTTACCCCGTGGCATCTTACCACAAACAAACATCGCATGGCCTCTTACCATGTGGGGCATCTTACCCCGTGGCATCTTACCACAAATAAACATTGCATCACATCATCATATAAACATCGTATAAACATCATCATATAAACATCGTATAAACATCATCATATAAACATCGTATAAACATCATCATATAAACATCGTTAAACATCATCATTTCATCGTATATATTCATGCGATAAATGCATAGTCATAGTGTAGGGATGTGTTTTACCGTCCGATGCCCGTACGTCTCTTACGTACCTTTTTAAAAGGAGGAGGAGTCAACAGACTTATCTCCTTGATTGTGCTGGTACCTGGGATGGCTCTACACAACCACATAATATAATATTAGGCACCGATACGAGAATCGAAATCAAACTTCAAAGAAAAAGAACATAAAATTTATAACATATGAACAGTAACTACCGATCGATCGGTCCCTCTTACCGATCGATCGCTAACTGTTCATCATTTTCTCCTTTTAGCTACGGCATTTGCCGATCGATCGGTGTTCATCACCGATCGATCGGTAGTTCCCATACATGCGAGATTTTCCAGAAATCTCGAACACCTCAAATCACACCCTTCAAACTACTTCATAACATACATATAATGCCTAAACAAGCATATTCATAGCTTCATCATACTTCCATGCATGTATTGAAATTAAAGGTTCACTCATAACATAAACCGACATGCATTAAAATAACCCATCTTTATCAGTGCTCATCCACCTTTTCCGAAAAACAGGGCATCATAACTTCTACCCAGATTTTCGAGCACTACATTTCATAGCAATAATTCTAACACATAAAACATGTAACATGTTCAAACAAACATGCTAGGGGCTTCATACAACCTCTATGTAAACATTTAAATTCAAGGTTCAACAAAACCTAAGCTAGCATGCAACATAACCTCATCAAAATCTTCAACCTCATCCACAATTTCAGGAAAACAGGGCATGTTAGTTCTGCCCAGAATTTCGAGCACTTACTTTCATAACAAGAAAACCAACACATAACATAAGTAACATGCTCGAACAAACATGCTAGGAACTTCATAATACTTCCATGTAAACATACATACCAAGGTTTCGTTCATACCTATACTAGCATGCATAAAATCATCACCCCAAAACCCAAACTCAACCAAAAAACCCAGAAAACAGGGTACCAACTTACCCCTCTCTTTTTGCTCCTCTTTTTGCAAGGATTTGTACATCCTTTTTACCAAGGTTTTTCCTCCTCCTACTGAAGCTTAGCAGGACGAATTTGGAGGGAAAAGAATGAGAAGAGCATGTGGTTGGAGGTGGAGTGGTGGGAGAGGAGGATAAGGTATGGGTTGGGGAAAGGGGTTGGCAAGTGGGGTGGCTGATTGATTGGGGGGGTGGTGAGGTTAAGGTGCCATGTGGTGTTTAATTGTGTCCCGGTATTTCACACGATGTATAAAAATATCTCCCCTTGATATTTTATAATTTTACTACATCCATACAACAATTAAAAACACCTAACATGCTCCCTAAACCATATCATCATATCATAATTATAACCCCCAATTAAAGTACCACAACCCTCTTAAACACGTCGTAAATCATCAACGTAGCACATAATCATATAACATTTCGGGGGTATTACATTACTCCCCTACTTATAAGATTTCGTCCTCGAAATCCACATGCATCATCATAATGGAACTAAACATTAAAAACATACCAGAGACTAATTCCGGATAGTGCTGCACCATATGCCGTTCCGTCTCCCATGTAGCCTCCTCGATACCCCGACGATCCCACTGAACTTTGACCATCTGTATAACTTTGCTTCGTAGTCTGCGATCCTCTTGATCCAGAGTCTTAATTGGTCGTTCCACGCAGGACACATCTGAGTCTATCTGAACTTCAGTAGGCTGTAAGACATGAGACGGGTCTGGTTCATACTTCCGTAACATAGAGACATGAAAAACATCGTGTATGCCAGATAAAGACGGCGGTAGAGCCAAACGGTAGGCTAATGTACCGATACGCTGTAAACTTCATACGGCCCAACACACCTCGGAGGTCATCTCCCCCGCAAATCAAACCGAGCTACACCCTTAGAGGATGAGGTTTTCAAGAAGACCTTGTCTCCTAATTGGAATCCCAGCGGTCGTCGCCGCTCATTGGCATAGGCAGCTTGCCTATCCTAGTCCGCTTTCATCTTTTTGGCGTATCTACTTAATCTTTCTTTCCATAACCTTCATCATATCCGGTCCTCCGACCACTTTACTAGCCAAGTCCTCCCAATACAGCGGTGATCTACATCGTCGTCCATACAGAGCTTCAAAAGGAGCCATTTGAATGCTCGCCTGATAACTGTTATTGTAGGAGAACTCCACCAGCGGCACTGAATCCTGCCACGGAGTATCAAACTCCAAAATACATGCCTTCAACATGTCTTTTCGAGCGTCTGAATGGTACGCTCTTTTTGGCCGTCTGTCTGAGGGCGATAGGCCGTACTCAGTCTTACCTCTGTGACCAAAGCTGTCTGGAGACCCTCCCAGAAATGTGAAGTGAACCTTGGGTCTCTGTCAGACATAATCGAGACTGGAACTTCATGCAACCTCACCACATCCCACACATATGATTGGGCCATCTTTAGATACGTAAAAGTCATACAGTAGGGGATGAAGTGAGCTACCTTCGTTAGCCTATCCATGATCACCCAGATCGCATCAAATCCAGAGTCCGTCCTTGGAAAGTGGGTCACAAAGTCCATAATGATATGCCTCCACTTCCAGTTAGGTACCTTCAAGCTCTTCAGCTCGTCACCAGGCCTCTGCCTTTATGCCTTTACCTATTGGCAGATCAAACATCCTTTAACGAAAGCGATCACAGCGTGCTTCATGCGTCTCCACCAGAACTGACCACTTAGGTCCTTATACATTTTCCTTCCTCCTGGGTGGATACTGAATCGACTACTATGAGCCCGTTCCGATATTCCTTTAAGCAACTCCGGCGTATCTGGGACTACCCATCGGTTGCCCAGCCTCAAGGAATCATCTTCTGCCATTCTGAACTTTGATGGCTGTTCTCGAAGTACTAAAAACGACCACCTCTGAACCTCATCATCTGGCCTCTGGGCTTTCCTAATAGCCTCAAATATGTCTGGCTCAGCCAACAAGGTCGACACTCGCACCGGCGACGTGTCCACATCAAAATCATAGCCTAAATGGCAACAAGAGGTCATCATAGCTGATAAATTCATGACATCCAACTTCCTTGTCGCATATCATCTCAGCCTGTGTGAACAAAACACCAGGCTCTTATGGTCCGTGTAGATGGAAAACGACGTACCATGCAAGTAATGCCTCCAAATCTTCAAGGTAAATATAACGGCTGCCAGCTCCAAATCATGGACTGGGTACCCATCCTCATTGTGATGACCAGAGATTAGGGATGTTAATCCCGGAGTGTTAATAACCCGTAAAGTTGTTTTACGTGGCAAGTTGGAGTTTAATCGAGGTGTTGGGCCCTCCGGGCTCGTCTATTTGAGTAGTTGGGATGGTTGGATCCCGAGGTTGAGATCGTATTCTCATTTCGGTGAAAACCTGTGAGTTGGGTTGTTAGTGTGACTCAGAATCTCGGGTGCTTGGTGTGGGCACCGGTAGGGGGTTTTTGAGTTAGAGAGAGAGTTTTTGAAAACAGATGATTTTTAATGAATCATGATGTATTTGTGGGGCTATTAGTATTTCGGGGTATTTTTGCTATAAATACCAGTTGAGCCGAGATTTTTATTATTGGAAGCCATTTTCCCCACCTTCCCTCTCTCTCCTCACCCGCGCGCCCCTTTCCCGATCCAGTTGACCCCCGCGCACAAAAGACCTTCGCCCGCCGCCGTCCGGCCGCCGTTCGGCGCGTGCCACCCGCCGTTGGATTCGTCTCTTCCAGGCGCTTCCATCCATACCAACAATTTGAAGTTTGGTCGCGATTTGAGCTCGGATTTCTCCAGAAAGCGTAGGGTTCGAAAACTGGAGTTCATCCGATTTTTGGGGCTCGATTTTGGTATGTTTTTGGTACGATTTTTCTGGTGTTTTTGGGGCGTTTGTGAGCTGTTTTTGAGTCGATGATTTCAGACTTTTGTGGTTCGAAATATTTGTTGCATTTGGTTCGAATTTCAGCTCTAATTTCGTGAGTTAGGGTTCGAAAAATTGGGGCTTTTGACAAGGAGGGATGATTCTTGCTATTGATCGATTAATTCATGTTTTAGATGTATTATGATGCTTATTGTGTTCGAATTTAAGGAATTGGATTCGAATTTAGGGCTTGAATTCGAATTTTGGGGGTTTTGGCATGTGGGGCGATTATTCATGTTGTTGATTGATTAATTCATATTTTAGATGAATTATGGTGTTTAATTGGGTTCGAATTGTGGAGTGAGGGTTCGAAATTTATGGGGAGCTCTTGAGCAGTTTTCGTTGATGTCTCACTCGATTTTCCCTCCCTGCATGTACTCTACCCCGGGTCCTTGAAATGGTTAATTGTCGTGTGTTGGCAATATTTTTGAGGGTTATGGGTGTGCTTGAGCATGGGTTGCATGTTCGTAATTAATTGTGAATTAATTTATCGTGTTAGCACATCGTTCCTCGGAGCATGGAACTCGAGCAAGGTTTGGCTCGGACTTCGGAAATTTAAGGTACGTGCGACGTACGAGCATTACTTTATATGAGAGCAATTGTGAAATTCATGATGTATATTGACTTCATCGGTGGTTGTGCGCATGGCTATATTTATGTGTTGATATATATGGGGTACTGGGCCTATATGACTATTGTACGGCATTTGAGATGCCTGAGAATGATCGTGGGATCATGTACTCATTATAAGACATGTGAGATGTCTAGGTATAATGGAAAATTGGTAAAATAAATGCTAGGCATTTGAACTATCTATGATTGATAGCGAAATTGAAAAATCAGTACTAGATATTGAGATATCTATATTTGTATGTATAATGAACTTGGAATCATTGATTATTGATACTTGAGAATCAGGCATGCTATGAGTTAAATCAATGTGTTGATTTACTGATTTATGAGATTTGATGAGTTTGATGATTGTGAGAACAGGGACAGTACACGGAATCCCGGATGAGGATGTTGCCATCCAGGGAGTATCATTTAAAATTCATTAATATTTACTTGTGTTGTAAATTATGAATTTCATTATTGTGATTATGAGATTTTGTGTATTGGTATGCTCACGCCGTTGGGGGCTGTCTCTGTTGGGGCAGGTGAACAGGTGCATCGATGGCTGTGGAGCTGAGCTCGAGCTGTTGATTGGATGTACTCCCAGGATCGTGGTACCAGGGCTTGATGGAGCACGGTATCGTATAGAGTACATATATACACCTGAGGATTATATACATATTCATGATGCTCGCATGTGAGCACGATTATACTTGTATATGGGTTGTATATAAAGGCATGAGCCTTTCTCTCTTTCATTCTATGTTGCATGCAATTAAGGGTAGAATTGCTAATGATATGAGAGTCGATGGTGTATTATGTGGGGGTTGAAACCCACTTTTGTCGTCTTGTGTGTGGTGTCTTCCCTGGCTGGGAATTTACTTGGTATTGCTGCATTCTGATGAGTATTATGTTTTCCCTGGCCGGGAATTATATTATGTGTTGTGCTTTTATTTCGGGATAGCTCAATTTACGGGGAGACTCTGCCCAAATTTTTATAAAAGTCCACAATGTAAAAAGTGGCAAAATGGGGTTGGTAATGGGCAACTCTATGAGTCTATATGTTAGTGGAGATGATCTTATAACGTTGAATATTAAAGGAATTTTGTAAGCATCATTTGAGCTTCCCGATTGACTTTTTATTGAAAGCATGTGCCACACATAATGGTTAATACACTAATTAAGGGTTAAGGGCTTGGGGTCCTTACACTCATGTGGTTGCAACCGCCTCGATGCATAAGCCACCACATGCTTATCTTGCATCAACACACAGTCCAAACCCTGTAGTGATGCATTCGTGTACAAGGCATCCCTCTTATTCTTAGAAGGAATCACCAACATAGGTGTCGTAGTCAAACGACGCTTCAATTCTTGGAAGCTTTCCTCACAAGCTTCGGACCAATAGAACGACATTCCTTTCTGAGCCAACTGTGCCAGGGGTCTGGCAATACCTAAGGATCTGGAGTACTGTTCTCAAGTGCTTCACGTGTCCCTCTTCAGTTCGAGAGTAAATAAGCATATCGTCTATGAAAACTATGACGAACTGATCCAAACAGGGTTGGAGCACCCTGTTCATCTGGCTCATAAAATAGCTGGGGCATTCGTCACCCTAAAAAACATGACTAAGAATCCGTAGTGCCCATATCTAGTCCTGGAAGCTGTCTTCTGTACATCATCCTCTTGAACTCGAATCTGATGATACTTCGACCTCAGATCGATCTTATTGTAGAGCCTCGTACTCTGCATTTGATCAAACCAATCATCAATCCCCGGAAGCGGATACTTATTCTTCATCATGGTTTTGTTCAGTTGTCTGAAATCGATGCACAGCCGCATCGAACCATCTTTCTTCTTAACAAATAAAACTTGTGCACCTCAGGCGATACGCTAAGGCGTATATAGCCCTTGTCAAGGAGCTCCTGCAACTGAACATTTAACTCATTTTTGCTCCGTTGGTGCCATCCTATACGGGGCACGAGAAATGGTAGACGTTCCTGGTAGTAACTTAAATCCCAAACTCGACCTCTCTCGTCGGTGGGAATCCGGGAATCTCTTCCGGAGATACATCGGGAAACACCGCCACTACGGGCACATCCTCAACCTTTAACTCTTTCCTCTTCTCAGTACTATCAACAGCATAGATGAGATATCCTTTATGGTCTCGTTCCAATAATTGCGCCATCTTGACAGCAGATATTAACGGAATTCTTGAACGGGAACCATCCCCATAGAATGTCCATTGGACTCCCATATCAGACCTGAATTGGACAGTCCTTGTCTGCAGTCCACAACTGCCTGATACTTGTTCAGCACGTCGATGCCCACAATGCGTTCGAAGTCTGGCATTCCCAGAACAATCAAGTCTGTCCTCAGCTCGTTGCCCTCAAAATAAATGAGGCCGTCATAAACAATCTGATCAGTTATCAAACTTCTTCTAGCGGGGGTCGAGACAACAAGAGGCATGGGCGACGGAGAAGTGCATATGAAATCGCATCGCTTACTTCTGCATTTGCTGCTATGGTGCAACACAAGGGTTAACAACAATACCCAAAAGCAGTTCATATAATGTGATGACCAGAAATTATGGATGTTAATCCCGGAGTGTTAATAACCCGTAAAGTTGCTTTACGTGGCGATTTGGAGTTTAATCGAGGCGTTGGGCCTTCCGGGCTTGTCTATTTGAGTAGTTGGGATCGTTGGAACCCGAGGTTGAGATCGTATTCTCATTTCGGTGAAAACCTGTGAGTTGGGTTTTTAGTGTGACTCAGAATCTCGGGTGCTTTGTGTGGGCACCGGTAGGGGGTTTTTGAGTTAGAGAGAGAGTTTTTGAAAACAGATGATTTTTAATGAATCATGATGTATTTGTGGGACTATTAGTATTTCGGGGTATTTTTGCTATAAATACAAGTTGAACCCGAGATTTTAATTATCGGAACCATTTCAGCACCTTATTTTCTCTCTCCCCGCACCCGCGCCATTCCCGATCTGTTCGACCCCAGCCACTTCAAACGCCGCGCCCGCCGCCGTCCGGCCGCCGTTCAGCGCGTCCGACCCGCCGCCGGCTTCATCTCGTCCAGGCGCTCCTTCCCGTACCAACAATTTGAAGTTTGGTCGCGATTTGAGCTCGGATTTGCCAGAAAAGCGCTAGGGTTCGAAACTGGTTCTGTCCGATTTTGTGGCTCGATTTTGGTACGATTTTTGGGGCTTTTATTCTGGTGTTTTTGGGGCGTTTTTGAGCTGATATTGAGTCGATAATTTCAGACTTTTGTGGTTCGAAATATTTGTTGCATTTGGTTCGAATTTCAGCGCTGTTTTCGTGGTTTAGGGTTCGAAAATTTGGGGTTCATGTTCGAAAATTGGGGTTCTTGGCAGGGAGTTATGATTCTTGTTAGTAATTGATTAATTCATGTTTTAGATGAATTATGGGGATTATTTGTGTTCGAATTGTTATGATAGGGTTCGAATTATTGAAGGTGTTCTTGAGCAATTTTGAAAATGGTTGATTGTCATGTGTTGACAATATTTTTTAAGGGATATGGGTGTGCTTGAGCATGGGTTGCATGTTCGTAATTAATTGTGAATAATTTATCGTGTTAGCACATCGTTCCTCGGGGCATGGAACTCGAGCAAGGTTTGGCTCGGACTTCGGAGATTTGAGGTATGTGCGACGTACGAGAATTACTTTATGTGATAGCAATTGTGAAATGCATAATGTGTTGTAATTGCATTATATGGTTGTGGGTATGGCTATATACATATATGTGTTGATATGACTATGGATCGACCTAGTCTTGGCATCGCTGCCACAAGTGTGCGTAATACTAGAGTATTATGACCTTATAAGAGATATGGGGTACTGGGTTTATATGACTATTGTATGGCATTTGAGATGCCTGAGAATGATCGTGGGATCATGTATTCGTTATGAGACATGTGAGATGTCTAAGTATAATGGAGAATTTGTAAAATAAATGCTAGGCATTTGAGCTATCTGTGATTGGTAGCAAAGTTGAAAATCAGTATTAGATATCGAGATATCTATGTTTGCATGTATAATGAATTTGGAATCATTAATTATTGATACTTGAGAATCAGGCATGCTATGAGTTAAATCAATGTGTTGATTTACTGATTTATGAGATTTGATGAGTTTGATGATTGTGAGAACAGGGACAGTACACGGAATCCCGGATGAGGATGTTGCCATCCAGGGAGTATCATTTAAAATTCATTAGTATTTACTTTTGTTGTAAATTATGAATTTCATTATTGTGATTATGGGATTTTGTGTATTGGTATGCTCACCCCGTTGGGGGCTGTCTCTGTTGGGGCAGGTGAACAGGTGCATCGATGGCTGTGGAGCTGAGCTCGAGCTGTTGATTGGATGTACTCACAGGATCGTGGTACCAGGGCTTGATGGAGCACGGTATCGTATAGAGTACATATATACACCTGAGGATTATATACATATTCATGATGCTCGCATGTGAGCACGATTATACTTGTATATGGATTGTATATAAAAGCATGAGCCTTTCTCTCTTTCATTTGATGTTGCATGCAATTAGAGGTAGAATTGCTAAATGATATGAGAGTCGATGGTGTATTATGTGGGGGTTGAAACCCACTTTTGTCGTCTTGTGTGTGGTGTCTTCCCTGGCTGGGAATTTACTTGGTATTGCTGCATTCTGATGAGTATTATGTTTTCCCTGGCCGGGAATTATGTTATGTGTTGTGCTTTTATTTCGGGATAGCTCAATTTACGGGGAGACTCTGCCCAAATTTTTATAAAAGTCCACAATGTAAAAAGTGGCAAAATGGGGTTGGTAATGGGCAACTCTATGAGTCTATATGTTAGTAGAGATGATCTTATAACGTTGAATATTAAAGGAATTTTGTAAGCATCATCTGAGTTTCCCGATTGGTTTGTATAGAAGCATGTGCCACACATAGTGGTTAATACACTAATCAAGGGTTAAGGGCTAGGGGTCCTTACATTAGTGGTATCAGAGCAGTGGTTAGCTCTTTGGGGCTGTTGAAGGCCTAAAACATGCTGATATGGATGGGTAGCACATATTTATGCATGATAGTAGCTAGTGCTGTGTGACACAACTATTTTGCTTATGTGCATTTGTAACATGTGATCATAGTGAAACGATTATATGTCATGACATCTATAGAATCATAATATAACCTGTTGATTATGATTGTGAGTTGTGACACAGGGACAACCAAGTGGAGCATATTGAAATGCATTGGGATACAGGAAGTACTTTGTACTCATAATTTATGCATTACTCATTATAATCATATTGTGGGAAATATGGATTATCGTATGCTCATGGTTTGGGATTGTTCCTGTAGGGACACTATGACGTGGAAAGGCTAAGGCCATGGTCGAAAGGCACGAAACGGTAACCTGCATTTTATGTACATCCTGGAATTATGCATTGTGGTTGCATGTATACATGTAGTGATGATTTTAATGCTTTGCCGCCAAATGTTGAAGCGAGGGGAGTACCGCATGTCGCATTTGAGCGAGGTGCATTAAAATGCACTCATGATGATGTATGTTGGTATATGGATTATGCTTTGTGATGCAGGTATGGATGAAATACTTGGTGAATATCCCATGAGTCATTGTTATGGATGAGTGATGATTTTAAATGCTTGCCGCTATTTATTATTTTGTGCCGCTAAAATGTGAAGCGAGGGGTGGGAGCGCCGCATGTCACATTGAAGCGTGGTTAGCATATGAGGCGAGGAAAGAATATTTGCCGCTAAAATGTGAGGCGAGGGGTGGGAGCGCCGCATGTCCATTTAAGCGAGGTTATTCTATGCCGCCTATATGTGAAGCGAGGGGTGGGAGTACCGCATGTTTTATTTGAGCGAGGGGCATTAAAATACACTACCGTGACAATGACTAGGGATCGGCTATATTGACTGGCGATGGTTCTTGCCGCCATGTATATTGATAGCGATGGTTCATTCCGCTATATTGACTGGCGATGGTTCTTGCCGCCATGTATATTGATAGCGATGGTTCATTCCGCTATATTGACTGGCGATGGTTCTTGCCGCCATGTATATTGATAGCGATGGTTCATTCCGCTATATTGACTGGCGATGGTTCTTGCCGCCATGTATATTGATAGCGATGGTTCATTCCGCTGTATTGACTGGCGATGGTTCTTGCCGCCATGTATATTGATAGCGATGGTTCATTCCGCTATATTGACTGGCGATGGTTCTTGCCGCCATGTATATTGATAGCGATGGTTCATTCCGCTATATTGACTGGCGATGGTTCTTGCCGCCATGTATATTGATAGCGATGGTTCATTCCGCTATATTGACTGGCGATGGTTCTTGCCGCCATGTATATTGATAGCGATGGTTCATTCCGCTATATTGACTGGCGATGGTTCTTGCCGCCAGATATATTGATAGCGATGCCTCATTCCGCTATATTGATTGGCGATGACTTATGTCGCCGGGTATTCATTGCGATGGTACATTCTGCTACATCTATGGCGATGGTTCATGCCGCCAGATGTCTATAGCGATGTGTTATGCCGCTGACTCTATGACGAGGGATTATGCCCCTGATTCTATAGCGACGGGTTATGCCGCTATGTACATGACGCTGGATTACGCCACCTACGAGTGATGGGTGCTGATTGCGTACCACTGTTGGACAGGTATGCCGCTATATTGTTAGCAATGAGGTATGGCATAGTACTGTTTATTTAGCACTATTGTGGATATCATGTGTTGATTTACTTATGCTGTCATGTGTTTGACGATGAGATTATACACGTCGTGTATCGACATATACTGTCACGAGTCGACAATATTATTTCAAAGTCATATGTTGACAGGTACCGTCACGGGATGACAATGACATAGTGGATGTTCTATGTAGACGTGTAGCGTCGTTTTGATGGCTAATACATTTATGTTATGTATTTAGTTGTATGGTTTGGGTGCCGATGATGAGCACATGATAGAGTCTGGGTCACTAGTTGACGAGACCTTTTTGCCAAGCAGGTTTGCTCGGTGGAGTATTGGATGTATTGTACCGGTAAGTGTACCACATCATGTTATAGAGTTAAATAATTGTCGAGCGATGATACCCTTGGGTATGCTCGTTGGTTTGGCTAGGGCCAAGTGATTGGTGGTAAGAGTAGTCATTGAGGAAACTACTCGCTTGTGTTGTGATATAGGGTAGACATGGTTACACCCACCCTGAGGGTGTGGGATAAGTCTTAACGGATTATGATTGCATCATAAGTGAGCAAGGACACCGGGTTGTCCATTGTGCTTGGTATTTTAGAGATATGCTGGGCGATGACCCGTTACTCTAACGGTTTGTACGGTATGGCGTATCGAGATGGGACATATGGTTTGTTGGTGGGCTTGATATGAGCCTATGGAGACAGTGCTTTGCTAGCATGATGTTGAGGCATGTGACACCCCATGAGAACGTTTATACTTCTATTGTTTTGAGGGACTTGTCTGGGACAGCTCATGATGTTGGAGTACCAACAAGAGAGTCATCAAGTCGTTGTTGACTCGATCTGGGGAATCCGTGTATTTGGGATGCAATGGGTGTTATTGTATCCAGTTTTTCCGAACGATGGTTCGAGACTAGTGAATCTCGAGTTCGATAGCACTTCCTTTGTGGGGAAGGAGGTAGTATTATACCTATTTGGGAATCTTTGAAGGATTCGGTAAGTTGGTACGTGTGGTGTTGATTTTGGGAATCACGCCGTGTTGTTGATCGTCGATTATCATTCTCCACTGCAATGGAATGACTCAGAATTGACAGTTGTGTTTGGGGGCTTAGGGGTATGTTGTAGATACCCGAGCCAAGTGCATTGAGTATGCATGTGATGTCAGTGCTTAGGCAGGTATACCGGTGAGTATACGGATGCCAATTTTGATTTCCTTTTTGACAAGCATAGAGTTATGTTATTTTGGATGGCTAAATCCCTGATGAGAGATATGGAACACCTTGAGATTGGGAATCTCCATGGCACGATAATTATGAGAAACAATCGTGAAGTTAGTTGACTCCCTTTGAGGAGGGATTATCTTGTGTGGGTTGAGGTGTTTCCTTGTTGGTGTTTTCCTTCGAGTTATGCGATAGCCTTCCCAAGTTTGGATTGTTAAATCCTAGGATTGCCAAGGGATGGCAGGAATTCAGATTGGTTGGGTGTCGCTGATGCAATGGGTTTATTGCATGTCCTTTCAGAATTTGAACTCAGTGGAGTCTCGATGGTTTATTTATGATTAGGATGTGATCCTTGGAATATCCGGAGGTGGACATCTTGTGAGATGTCTTTTGTGTGAATCTGTGGCCGTGAGTTGCCCAAATTGAGTTGCAATGGTGCGACTGCCATTTGATGGAGGAGGTTTGGAAGTGGAAACCAGGTTTGGTGTGTGTACATCGTGGTATACTAATGTTTCCCCCGTAACGATGTATGTTAGACATCGTGAGTCATGATAGAGATGTCTTTGAATGATATCTACGATGGAATCGGGAGCAATTCGAATCCTTGCGGTTCCAGTTGACTAACTGCTTTTGGATTATTAGCGTTGAGTGGTGCTGACGCTCTTTGACGCTATGATGGAATTGGAAGTCTATTCCACTCCAGAGTTGACACGAGGTCAACGTTCTCACGGTAGAGGTGTCATTCAGGATGCGTTCTTACTAGTTGTATTAGAACTAAGGATGACTGTCCGATCTACGGTCGTAAGTATTGGTTGTTTTGCAGTCATGAGGGACTGACTTTTGGGATGAACCGCATCGAAGTACGTTTTGCCTCTTGGGTGATATGTTGGTTTTGGTATGTCGCTCTGTTTCAGAGTTTGATGTGAGGTAAGTATCCTCGCGTTTAAAAGACGATTCTGATATGGTCAAGAATCGAGGTTATTGCTTCATGTTGTTGTGTAGCCCGGGTGTTACGTGATACACCGGTGCTAATTTTGAGGACGAAATTCTTTTAGTGGGGGATATTGTGATGACCAGAAATTATGGATGTTAATCTCGGAGTGTTAATAACCCGTAAAGTTGCTTTACGTGGCGATTTGGAGTTTAATCGAGACGTTGGGCCTTCCAAGCTCGTCTATTTGAGTAGTTGGGATCGTTGGATCCCGAGGTTGAGATCGTATTCTCATTTCGGTGAAAACCTGTGAGTTGGGTTTTTAGTGTGACTCAGAATCTCGGGTGCTTTGCGTGGGCACCGGTAGGGGGTTTTTGAGTTAGAGAGAGAGTTTTTGAAAACAGATGATTTTTAATGAATCATGATGTATTTGTGGGACTATTAGTATTTCGGGGTATTTTTGCTATAAATACAAGTTGAACCCGAGATTTTAATTATCGGAACCATTTCAGCACCTTATTTTCTCTCTCCCCGCACCCGCGCCATTCCCGATCTGTTCGACCCCCGCCACTTCAAACGCCGCGCCCGCCGCCGTCCGGCCGCCGTTCGGCGCGTCCGACCCGCCGCCGGCTTCGTCTCGTCCAGGCGCTCCTTCCCGTACCAGCAATTTGAAGTTTGGTCGCGATTTGAGCTCGGATTTGCCAGAAAAGCGCTAGGGTTCGAAACTGGTTCTGTCCGATTTTGTGGCTCGATTTTGGTACGATTTTTGGGGCTTTTATTCTGGTGTTTTTGGGGCATTTTTGAGCTGATATTGAGTCGATAATTTCTGACTTTTGTGGTTCGAAATATTTGTTGCATTTGGTTCGAATTTCAGCGCTGTTTTCGTGATTTAGGGTTCGAAAATTTGGGGTTTATGTTCGAAAATTGGGGTTCTTGGCAGGGAGTTATGATTCTTGTTAGTAATTGATTAATTCATGTTTTAGATGAATTATGGGGATTATTTGAGTTCGAATTGTTATGATAGGGTTCGAATTATTGAAGGTGTTCTTGAGCAATTTTGAAAATGGTTGATTGTCGTGTGTTGACAATATTTTTTAAGGGATATGGGTGTGCTTGAGCATGGGTTGCATGTTCGTAATTAATTGTGAATAATTTATCGTGTTAGCACATCATTCCTCGGGGCATGGAACTCGAGCAAGGTTTGGCTCGGACTTCGGAGATTTGAGGTACGTGCGACGTACGAGCATTACTTTATGTGATAGCAATTGTGAAATGCATAATGTGTTGTAATTGCATTAGATGGGTATGGCTATATACATATATGTGTTGATATGACTATGGATCGACCTAGTCTTGGCATCGCTGCCACAAGTGTGCGTAATACTAGAGTATTATGACCTTATAAGAGATATGGGGTACTGGGTTTATATGACTATTGTATGACATTTGAGATGCCTGAGAATGATCGTGGGATCATGTATTCGTTATGAGACATGTGAGATGTCTAAGTATAATGGAGAATTTGTAAAATAAATGCTAGGCATTTGAGCTATCTGTGATTGGTAGCAAAGTTGAAAATCAGTATTAGATATCGAGATATCTATGTTTGCATGTATAATGAATTTGGAATCATTAATTATTGATACTTGAGAATCAGGCATGCTATGAGTTAAATCAATGTGTTGATTTACTGATTTATGAGATTTGATGAGTTTGATGATTGTGAGAACAGGGACAGTACACGGAATCCCAGATGAGGATGTTGCCATCCAGGGAGTATCATTTAAAATTCATTAGTATTTACTTTTGTTGTAAATTATGAATTTCATTATTGTGATTATGGGATTTTGTGTATTGGTATGCTCACCCCGTTGGGGGCTGTCTCTGTTGGGGCAGGTGAACAGGTGCATCGATGGCTGTGGAGCTGAGCTCGAGCTGTTGATTGGATGTACTCACAGGATCTTGGTACCAGGGCTTGATGGATCACGGTATCGTATAGAGTACATATATACACCTGAGGATTATATACATATTCATGATGCTCGCATGTGAGCTCGATTATACTTGTATATGGATTGTATATAAAGGCATGAGCCTTTCTCTCTTTCATTTGATGTTGCATGCAATTAGAGGTAGAATTGCTAAATGATATGAGAGTCGATGGTGTATTATGTGGGGGTTGAAACCCACTTTTGTCGTCTTGTGTGTGGTGTCTTCCCTGGCTGGGAATTTACTTGGTATTGCTGCATTCTGGAGTATTATGTTTTCCCTGGCCGGGAATTATGTTATGTGTTGTGCTTTTATTTCGGGATAGCTCAATTTACGGGGAGACTCTGCCCAAATTTTTATAAAAGTCCACAATGTAAAAAGTGGCAAAATGGGGTTGGTAATGGGCAACTCTATGAGTCTATATGTTAGTAGAGATGATCTTATAACGTTGAATATTAAAGGAATTTTGTAAGCATCATCTGATTTTCCCGATTGGTTTGTATAGAAGCATGTGCCACACATAGTGGTTAATACACTAATCAAGGGTTAAGGGCTAGGGGTCCTTACATATAAAGCACATCGTTAGATAATTAAACATGTTAGCATAACATAGGAACTTCATATGCAACATACATATAAAACATGTCCAAAAGTAAGCACCTAGCCAACTTATTGCTAAGGCTACCCTTCACTCATTCCCGAGTTATCTAACCACTGCTCTGATACCACTAATGTGGGGTCTTCCCACCTTAACAGTGTTTTAGAGACATAAGAAGGACTAATCATGCATTAATAACATCTTAGGGTTCTAGTTGTTACATGAGCTAACAGAATTACAGGTCAAATAAAACTTCAAAGCTTATTAGTTACATTCCCATAATGAATGTTAACATGTTAGATTTATACTACTCCTACAGTAGATACTAAACAGAAGCTGAATCCTACACGTTCCTGTGTTCCTCGTAGCTCACTGCCTCAACCCGACCCTTAGTCCAAAAGTGTACCTACAGTAACAACCCATCATGAGCATGTACATCATTACTTAACATCATAAGGCAATGGCATATAAATAAATGCATGAAAATAATTGGTAACGTATACTTCCTGGTTAATCGCATTAACCCTCTTTGGTTGTCCCTGTTTCATAGTCATGCATAAAATCATTAATTCTTGACATGAATGATTAAAATCATCATCTTATAACATCATCATCATATAAGCATCATCATCTTGTAATTATCATTATCTTATAACATCATCATCATATAAGCATCATCATCTTGTAATTATCATTATCTTATAACATCATCACCATATAAGCATCATCATTTTATAGCATCATCATCTTGTAGCATCATCATCTTATAGCATCATCATTTTATAGCATCATCATCTTATAGTATCATCATCTTATAACATCATAACAAAATATAACAGTAAATGTATGACATCTTAGTTAAGTGAACATGCTGGTTATTCGTTACCTTCTTCTTGTTGTTCCTGATTCATAATCATGCATATGGGCATCTTACCCTGTGGCATCTTACCACATTATAAACATCGCATGGCCTCTTACCATGTGGGGCATCTTACCCCGTGGCATCTTACCACAAATAAACATCGCATGGCCTCTTACCATGTGGGGCATCTTACCCCGTGGCATCTTACCACAAACAAACATCGCATGGCCTCTTACCATGTGGGGCATCTTACCCCGTGGCATCTTACCACAAATAAACATTGCATCACATCATCATATAAACATCGTATAAACATCATCATATAAACATCGTATAAACATCATCATATAAACATCGTATAAACATCATCATTTCATCGTATATATTCATGCGATAAATGCATAGTCATAGTGTAGGGATGTGTTTTACCGTATGATGCCCGTACGTCTCTTACGTACCTTTTTAAAAGGAGGAGGAGTCAACAGACTTATCTCCTTGATTGTGCTGGTACCTGGGATGGCTCTACACAACCACATAATATAATATTAGGCACCGATACGAGAATCGAAATCAAACTTCAAAGAAAAAGAACATAAAATTTTATAACATATGAACAGTAACTACCGATCGATCGGTCCTTCTTACCGATCGATCGCTAACTGTTCATCATTTTCTCCTTTTAGCTACGGCATTTTCCGATCGATCGGTGTTCATCACCGATCGATCGGTAGTTCCCATACATGCGAGATTTTCCAGAAATCTCGAACACCTCAAATCACACCCTTCAAACTACTTCATAACATACATATAATGCCTAAACAAGCATATTCATAGCTTCATCATACTTCCATGCATGTATTGAAATTAAAGGTTCACTCATAACATAAACCGACATGCATTAAAATAACCCATCTTTATCAGTGCTCATCCACCTTTTCCGAAAAACAGGGCATCATAACTTCTACCCAGATTTTCGAGCACTACATTTCATAGCAATAATTCTAACACATAAAAAATGTAACATGTTCAAACAAACATGCTAGGGGCTTCATACAACCTCTATGTAAACACTTAAATTCAAGGTTCAACAAAACCTAAGCTAGCATGCAACATAACCTCATCAAAATCTTCAACCTCATCCACAATTTCAGGAAAACAGGGCATGTTAGTTCTGCCCAGAATTTCGAGCACTTACTTTCATAACAAGAAAACCAACACATAACATAAGTAACATGCTCGAACAAATATGCTAGGAACTTCATAATACTTCCATGTAAACATACATACCAAGGTTTCGTTCATACCTATACTAGCATGCATAAAATCATCACCCCAAAACCCAAACTCAACCAAAAAACCCAGAAAACAGGGTACCAACTTACCCCTTTCTTTTTGCTCCTCTTTTTGCAAGGATTTGTACACCTTTTTACCAAGGTTTTTCCTCCTCCTACTGAAGCTTAGCAGGACGAATTTGGAGGGAAAAGAATGAGAAGAGCATGTGGTTGGAGGTGGAGTGGTGGGAGAGGAGGATAAGGTATGGGTTGGGGAAAGGGGTTGGCAAGTGGGGTGGCTGATTGATTGGAGGGGGGGGGGGGGGGTGGTGAGGTTAAGGTGCCATGTGGTGTTTAATTGTGTCCCGGTATTTCATACAATGTATAAAAATATCTCCCCTTGATATTTTATAATTTTACTACATCCATACAACAATTAAAAACACCTAACATGCTCCCTAAACCATATCATCATATCATAATTATAACCCCCAATTAAAGTACCACAACCCTCTTAAACACGTCGTAAATCATCAACGTAGCACATAATCATATAACATTTCGGGGGTATTACAGTGTGGGCCAAAAGAATCCACATTCCAGTACCTTTCTCGACGTCCTCTTTGCTCCTAAATGTCCACCACACGCATATGAGTGGCAGAATGTAAGAATGGCATTTACCTCTGTCTCGGGTATGCATCGTCGAATGATTTGGTCCGCACAGTTCTTCCATAAGTAAGGGTCATCCCAGACGTAGTACTTGGCATCACTTCTGATCTTGACTCGTTGGGCCCTAGAGAGTTCATGTGGTAGCACATTAGAAGCTAACACAATCACAAGATGAGCGTACCATGGTAAATTTTTGTGTATGGCGAAAAGGTGCTCATCCGGAAACTCCTCCTTCAAACACAGCTTATCGTCCAAATGTGGTAGGCGGCTTAAGTGGTCCGTTACTTTGTTCTCGCTGCCCTTCTTATCTTTGATTTGGATGTCGAATTCACTCAAGAGCAAAATCCATCTTATTAACCTTGGTTTTGCCTCCTTCTTCGTCATCAGGTAGCGAAGAGCTGCATGATCAGAATAAACAATCACTTTAGTACCAAGTAAATAAGATCTAAATTTTTCAAGAGCAAAAACAACTGCTAATAGCTCCTTCTCAGTAGTAGAGTAGTTGCGTTGGGCGTCATTCAAGGTTTTGGATGCGTAGTAGATGGCATGTGAAGCATTGCCCTCTTTTTGTCCCAAGACAGCACCAACCGCATAATCACTTGCATCGCACATGATCTCGAAAGGCTTGTTCCAGTCGGGTGGTTGGATAATAGGGGTAGAAGTCAATGACTTCTTCAGTGTATCAAAAGCGCTCTTGCCTTCGTCAGTCATCTCAAATGGGACATCCTTTTGTAGTAGCTTACACAAAGGTGTAGCTATCTTGGCAAAGTCTTTGATGTACCTCCTGTAAAAACCTGCATGACCAAGAAACGAGCGCACATCCCGAACACAAGTAGGATAAGGTAAAGATTGCATGACATCAATTTTCGCCTTATCGACCTCTATACCATTGGCAGATACAACATGACCTAGCACTATACCTTGTTCGACCATAAAATGACATTTTTCAGAATTTAAAACAAGGTTAGTGTCAATGCACTTTTTCAAAACCAGTGTAAGGCTAGATAAGCAATCCTTGAATGAGTTACCGTAAACAGTAAAATCATCCATGAATACCTCTAAGATATGTTCAATAAACTTGGAAAAGATACTGACCATACACCGTTGAAAAGTAGCTGGGGCATTGCAGAGGCCAAAGGGCATGCGACGGTATGCGAATGTGCCGAACGGACATGTGAAGGTGGTCTTTTCTTGGTCCTCCGGAGCGATTGCAATCTGAAAATAACCCGAGTAACCGTCAAGAAAACAGTAAAATGAATGGCATGCTAACCTCTCAAGCATCTGATCAATAAAAGGTAGAGGGAAGTGGTCCTTTCGAGTCACAGCGTTGAGCTTCCGGTAATCAATGCACACGCGCCAGCCATTTTGAATGCGTGTGGGTATAAGTTCATCGTCTTTGTTCTTGATCACAGTAATACCGGTTTCTTAGGAACCACTTGTACCGGACTAACCCATTGGCTATCAGATATAGGATATATCACGCCAACTGATAAGAGCTTCAGAATCTCCTCCTTCACCACATCCATCATGGGTGGGTTCAGCTTCCTTTGTGGTTGCCGTGTGGGGCTCCCTCCTTCCTCTAGTAAAATCCGGTGCATGCATGTGGAGGGACTGATTCCCTTTATGTCTGCAATGGTCCAACCTATAGCAGTCTTGTGCTCCTTGAGCACATGAATCAGGTCCTTCTCTTGATCATCCCCCAACTTGCTGGAGATGATCACTGGTAGTGTATTACCTTCACCAAGGAATACGTACTTGAGATGAGCTGGCAGCGGCTTAAGCTCGATTTTGGGTGCTTGCAAAACAGATGGGGGAATCCTAGTATTAGAAACAGGTAATGATATAAAAGAAACAGTACCTGACTGAGATAGCTCAGGTGTATCATCCAGTGCGTCAACGGTGTGCTTCACTTCGTTCATGAGGGTGGTGCTTCGTCTTCCTTCTCCATGTTCGTGGTAAGAGTGCTTTCCAGTTCATCTTTCCCTGTATTCTCAAAAACTTCCTAGGACAGGTAATCAATAACATCAACAGAGTACACAGTATCATCATTATTGTAAGGATATTTCATGGCATCATAGATGTTAAATGTAACAATCTCACCATCAAATTCCATAGTGAGGGTACCACTATGCACATCTATCTTAGTCTTAGATGTTTTGAGAAACGGTCTTCCTAACAATATAGGACTACTCTTATCACCATTTTCCATGTCAAGGATATAAAAATCAGCAGGGAAGACTAGTTCATTTACTTGCACCAACACATCTTCAATCAAACCCCTAGGATATGCACTAGATCTATCCGCTAATTGAATTACCACTCCAGTAGGACTCAAGGGACCAAGTTGTAAAGAAGCATATATGGAATATGGCATAACATTAATTGATGCTCCTAGATCTAACATGGCTTTTTCAAGTCGAGTGGTACCAATGGTGCATGGAATAGAGAACATACCTGGATCCTTACACTTGGCAGGGATTTTCCTCTGTATCACCGCTGAAACGTTCTCACCTAGTTCAACCTTCTGGGGTCCCTTCAATCGATGACTCCTCTTGGCAGTACACAATTCCTTTAGAAACTTCGCATAGCGAGGTACTTGTTGAATGGCGTCCAGCAATGGGATGTTTATCTCACATCTTCGGAAGGTCTCATATAAGCCTTTGAGCATCCTTCCTGTTATCGTTCAAAGCTTGGGGAAAAGGGGGTGGTACTTTATACTCAGAAAAAGAAGGGGGCTTACCTTTTGGTGCCTCGTGTGCTATCCCGGTCTTTCCTCCAACTTCCTTTTCTTTTTCTTCCTCACCTTTTGATGGTTCTTTCTCTATCTCATCTGATACTTCCAATTCCTTCCCACTCCTAGTTGTGACTGCATTGACATTTTCTCTCGGATTTACCACTGTTTGGGATGGTAGTGTGGTTGATCCGGTTGCTTCAACTCTATTAAGTGCAGTGGCTATTTGACCCACTTGGGTATTCAAGGTTTGAATGCTCGATCTTGTTTCCTGTTGAAATTTAGTAACATTGTGAGCAAGATCTTGAATTATAACCTCTAACCTGTCAGTAGTAGAAGGATAATTGGGTTGTTGTTGTGCCCTCTAAAAAGGTGGTCTGTATGGCGGAGGGTGTTGTTGTGGCGCTTGAGAAGGAACGTGATTTATCGATTGCGGTCCATAACTCAAGTTAGGGTGGTCTCTCCATCCTGGATTGTATGTGTTGGAGTAAGGGTCATGTCTTCGTTGGGGCTGTCCTGGAAATCCCCCTGCTGCATGCACTTGCTCAACTGATGTCTCTTGAAGTGATTGACATGCATCAGTGGTATGACTCATCTCCAAACATATACCACAAGGTTTTACCTTTCCCACATTGCCACTGTGATGTCCGGGAATTATGGTGGTAATCCCGGTGTTGTATTAATCCTTGATGGATTTTTAATTGTGACAATTAGGAATTAATTGCGGTTTGGCATCTCCCGAGGTTGGTAAATCGGGCTTTTGGGATCGTTGGATCCCGAGGTTGAGATCGTATTCTCATTCCGGTGAAAACCTGCGAGTTGGGTTTGTAGTGTGACTCGGAATCTCGGGTGCTTTGTGTGGGCACCGGTAGGGGGTTTTTGAGTTAGAGAGAGAGTTTTTGAAAACAGATGATTTTTAATGAATCATGATGTATTTGTGGGGCTATTAGTATCTCGGGGTATTTTTGCTATAAATACCAGTTGAACCCGAGATTTTAATTATCGGAACCATTTTCCTCTTCTTCTTCTTCTCTCCCCGTACCCGCGCCATTCTCGATCCCCTTTTGACCCACGCCGCTTCCAGGCGTGCGCCCGCCGCCGTCCGGCCGCCGTTCGGCGCGTGCCACCCGCCGTTGGCTTCGTCTCTTCCAGGCGCTCCTATTCATACCATCAATTTGAAGTTTGGTCGCGATTTGAGCTCGGATTTCCGCAGAAAGCGCTAGGGTTCGAACTGGATTTCTGTTCGATTTTGTGGCTCGATTTTGGTACGATTTTTGGGGCTCTTTTTCCAGTGTTTTTGGGGCGTTTTGTACTGCATTTTTGTGTCGAAAATTTATGATTTGTGATTCATAAAATTTGGTTGCCAATTGATTCGATTTGAGCGCTGGATTGCATGGTTTTAGTTCGAATTTCTTGCTGTTGGGCGGGTTAGGGTTCGAAAATTTGGGGTTTTGGCTTGGGGATGTTTATTCATATTGTCAATTGATTAATTCATGTTTTGGATGAATTATGGTGATTATTTGGGAAGGGTTTGTGTTGAGTTGAAAGAATTGGGTTTTTAAATAATTTTGGGTTGGTTGGTTTGAGGAGTGTTTATTTGTAGTGTTGGATGGTTTTGGTTGGTTTTATGTTATATTTGAAGTGGGTTTGAGTTGTAGGCGATTTGGTGTTGGAAGGAGCTCATTCATGGAGGTTCCTCGCGTTTACAGGGCTGCTCGATCGATCCGAAAATAATTTCGATCGATCGAGCATGGCAGAATGTGTTTTGTGGCGTTGGAACAGTGGACCGACCGATCGGGATTTGGACCGATCGATCGGAGGATGGTTCTCGATCGATCGAGGTGAGATTTCGATCGATCGAGCTGGCCAGTGTGTTGGTGCCCCTTTTTATTGTTTCTTGGCTCTTTTGGGTGTCTTGCATGCTTTTCCCCGGGTTATTTTAAAAGGCTATTGTCATAGATTGACATTATTTTTGGGGGTATTTTACATGCTTAGCCGGGAATTTTTATAATTTGGTAATCGTCTTGGATGGACGATATGTTTGGGGAGTTTTGAACGTGCTTGGGCACGTGGTTGCATGCTCATGCTTGATTATGGGTTGTTTATGTGTTTTAGCACATGTTTCTCGGGGCATGGAACTCAAGCCAGGCTTGACATGGACTACGGAATTTTAAGGTACGTATAACGTACGAGCATAGCCTTTTATAATGTTGCAATAGTGAAATGCATGATATATGGTAATTGTAATAAATGAACATTGAAATGCATGGTGTGTGGCATTTACAATAAATGGGTATTGAAATGCATGGTGTATGGTATTGGAAATAGATGGGTGTCGAAATGCATGATTCAGGGTACTTGCAATAATTGGATTGTGGAATGCATGGTATATGGTAACTGTGATAAATAGACATACATTGGAAATCATAGGGTGCCGCTTTCGAGCGAGCAACGATTGGGTGTTGTCGCCGTTGAGCGACCATCGGTTATGACGCCGCTATTGTTGAGCGTGCGCTGGGTTTAGAATGCCGCTATTGTGGAGCGAGCAATGTTATGGGAACATGGAATCCTTGGTTAAATATGTGTGAAATCTATGGCCTATATATAATGATTTTACACATTGATTATGGAACTGGCATGATAGAACTGTATTAGTTAATCAATATGGCGATTAACTGGCTTTGGGAATCTGATGAGTTTGGTTATTTTGAGAACAGGGACAATACATGGGATCCGGATGAGGGTGTTACCATCCAGGGAGTATCATTTAAATTATGGCATTTACATTCTGTAAATTTATGAATTGCAATGTTATGATTATTGGATTGGTGGTATTGGTATGCTCACCCCGTGTGGGGGCTGTCTCTGTTGGGGCAGGTATTACAGGTGTAGCAGCGGCTTTGGAGTCGAGCTCGGGCTGTTGGTTAGAGGTACTTCCAGGATCGAGGTACCAGAGCTGGCTGGATAGACGCTCAGATCCAGAGTTGAGATCGAGTGGCGCTTGGGAGGTGCTTCCAGGATTGAGGCACCGGTAACGTTATCTGGGAGTATGGTATTTTATACTTTATGTACACATACGATTATTTGGTGCTCGTTGGTGAGCGACGTATATGTGTGCATGGGTTGTATAAAAGGGCAAAGGTCTTTTCTTTTCATCTATATTGTGATATGCAATTAATTGGGAACTGCTAGATGAATTGAGAAGTAATTAGTGTATATCGGGAGTACATGACATGCTAAATGGTTTAGTTGGAAAAATGGAAATGGTATGTATTGGATTAAAAGGAAAAATCTTATTATCGGTATATTATGCTAATATAGCATATGGTTATTTTCCAACATAGATGGTTACATGTACATGATTATGGGATTTATGCGCTAATTACGGGTTAAGGGCACGGGGGTCCTTACATTAGTGGTATCAGAGCAGTGGTTAGCTCTTGGGGCTGTTGAAGGCCTAGGAACATGTTAATGGGAATGAGAAACACATACTTATGCATGATGGTTGCTTATATGCATTTATGATATGTGTTCATAATTGGAATATGTTATTGTTAACCATAGTGGTTGCAGGGTCTTATGAAACATGGATTATGCATTACGGTTGCATGCACGTCGAAGCGATGATGCCGCTGTCGTGCCGAAACAATTATTGGAATACGGGTTATGCATTACGGTTGCATGCATGGCGTAGCGATGTGAATACTTGCCGCTCCATGGCGTAGCGATGTGAATACTTGCCGCTGATATGAAGCGAAGAACACGACCGCTGTCATATCTTAGCGAGGGGTATTTCCGCTGTCATGTAAAGCGAGGGGTATTTCCGCTGTCATGATTAAAACGAGGAGTAATGGTGCCGCTGTCATACTGTAGCGATGAGAGAATATTTGCAGCTGATATGAAGCGAAGAACACGGCCGCTGTCATATTATAGCGAGGGATATTATTTGCCGCTGGTATGTCGAAGCGAGGTAGCGATGAATGTATTTGCCGCTCATATGAAGCGAAGAACACGACCGCTGTCATATTATAGCGATGGTTCATTCCGCTCGTCTATTGGCGATGGTTTATGCCGCCGGGTATTCTTAGCGATGGTTCATTCCGCTAGTCTATTGGCGATGGTTTATGCCGCCGGGTATTCTTAGCGATGGGTCTTTCCGCTACATCTATTGGCGATGGTTCTTGCCGCCAGGTATTATATAGCGACGGGTCTTTCCGCTACATCTATTGGCGATGGTTCTTGCCGCCAGGTATTATATAGCGACGGGTCTTTCCGCTACATCTATTGGCGATGGTTCTTGCCGCCAGGTATTATATAGCGACGGGTCTTTCCGCTACATCTATTGGCGATGGTTCTTGCCGCCAGGTATCATATAGCGATGGTACATTCCGCTACATCTATGGCGATGGTTCATACCGCCGGATATCTATAGCGATGTTTCATGCCGCTGACTTTATGGCTGGAGGATCATGCCGCTGATTCTATAGCGATGAGTTATACCGCTACGTGGGTAGCACTGGATTACGCCGCCTACGAGCAATGGATGCTACTTATGTACCGTTGGTGGACGATGGATACAGGTATTCCGCTATCTTGATAACGATGAGGTATGGCATATTACTTTTGTTATCAGTATTCTGAATATGATGTGTTGTTATGTACCGTCACGTGTTTGGCGATGAGATTGTGAGTGTCGTGTATCGACAGGTACCGTCATATGTTTGACGATGTTATTTGGGATGTCTATGTGGACGCTTGGCGTCGTTTTGGTGAATAATACATTCATGTTTATGTATTTGGTTGTATGGTTTGAGTGCCGATGGTGGGCACATGGTAGAGTCTGGGTCATTAGTTGACGAGACCTTTTGCCGAGCAGGCTTGCTCGATGGAGCATTGATGCATTGTACCGGTGAGTGTACCGCATCGTATTATAGAGGTAAATAATTATCGAGCAATGATACCCTTGGGTATGCTCGCTGGGATGGCTAAGGCCAAGTGATTGGTGGTAAGAGTAGTCATTGAGGAAACTACTCGCTTGTTATTGCGATGAGAAGTAAGCATGGTTATACCCACCCTGAAGGTGTGGAATAAGTCCTAATGGATTAGGATTGCATGGTAATTAAGCATGGACGCTGGGTTGTCCAGTGTGCTTTGGTGTTTTAGAGATATGTTGGGCGACGACCCACAACTCTAATGGTTGGTGCGGTATGGTATACCGGGATGGAACGTGTGTCACATTGGTAGTTGGTATAAGCCTTTGGGGCCAGCGAATCGCTAACTAGGTATTGTTGCAGTACTTTGGTGTGCTTGTGTTAGCCATTATAATGCTCGTTGGATTCGAGTTTGGTGAATCGTATGGTGATACGATGAGGGTTATGGTAGACTCTTGTAGTCTCTATGTAGCATGGTATTTGAGGTAGAGAATACCTCACGGGGACATTTATACGTCATTGTTTTGAGGGACTTGTACTGGGACAGCTCAAGTTTGTTGGTATTACCAACGTGAGTGTCAACAAGTCGTTGTTAGCTCTAGTTGAACATCCTTGCATAGGGCATGCAATAGGAGTCACAATGGTTTGTGAGATATAGTTAGTGGGGTGACACTACTATATTGATTTTGTCTCTTGGAGAGTTTTGGATTGTAATGTCTTAGAGACAGCTTGCATCGGTCGTGGTTTGATTGTAAATCAGCCATGGTAAGCATTACTGATGTTGGACCGAGTAATGGATTTCTTACCTCGGTGAGACGTTTGAGGAGACGTCTTCGGGGAGATGCTCGATTGTGGAGTACTATGGCATTAGTATAGAGCATCGTTGGGATGTGTATACATGGCGTATACGGATTTTGGATCGGGTAATGGTAGTATTGATGCACTACTCTAACCAATTGTGTATTTCTGGGTTCCGGGTTATGTTTTGGTATAAATATACCCGGGTCTTCCGAACGGTAGTTCGAGGATTGGAGAATCATGGATTCATGACTTTTTCCTTGAGAGGAAGACGGTATTATGATTCCTACCGGTTGAATCTTTTGGGGAGATTCGTTATTTTGATTCGTGTGGTGGTGATGTTGAAATCACACCCTTTTGGTTCTGGTTTGTCAACCATCATTCTCCGTGGGGTAAGAATAATCGAGGTTTGACAGTTGGCTTTGGGATGTGGGTATGATTGGAGATACCCGAGTCTATTGCATTGCGTATGCATGTTGTGCGGTGTATGGGCATGTATGCCGTGTGTGTATACGAATGCCAACTCTATTTTTTTGTTCATTGTTGAACGTGGGTTTAATTTGCTTGGGATGGTGAATCTCCGGTGCGAGATTGTGGGACTTTGAGATCGGTGATCTCGATGGCACGATGCATTCTTGATGAATGATCGTGAGTGCTGTTTGACTTCCCCTGAGGAGGAATTGTCGTGTTTTGGAACCATGGAAATTCTTGTTGGATAATTCGATAGCCTTCCTATTTTTAGGATTGTTGGATCCAAGGATAAATGAGGGATGGCCGAGTTTCGGATTTGTTTAGTGTCATGGTTGACACGTGTGTAGGAATGCAATGGTTTGCCTTGCATGTCCCCTATGGAACTTGAGACTTCGTGGAGTCTTGATGGTGTGTCGGGACCAAGATATGATTTCTTGGAACACACCGGTGCAAACATCCTCGATGATGTATTTTGTGTGGATCAGTGACCGTGGGTAACCCGGTCCGGGTTGCAAGTAGTGCAACTACTCCTCTGGAGGAGATGGGCTGGGAAACGAAGACTGGTTTCTTTTGTGAGTATACTGTTGTATGCTAGTGGTCCCCATCTTGACGATGCGTGTCAAGCATCGTGGGCAGGTGGTGTATATCACGGTATGATATCTTTGTCAGAACCAATGGAGATTTGGTTGGTTTGCAGTTTTGGTGAACTGACTTGTGGGACGATTCACGTCGAGGTATGTTGTTATCTTTCGGGTTTGTATTGGTTTTGACGTTGCGCTATTTTAGGGCTTGGTGCGAGACTGATATTCTCGCAGTTGTTAATTCGATTCTAAGGTGGTTCAGAATCGGGGTCTTGGCTTTGTTTTGTTGGTGTAGTCCTGGTGTTACGTGGAGTACACCGGTGCAATTTCGGGGACGAAATTTTATTAGTAGGGGATAATTGTGATGTCCGGGAATTATGGTGGTAATCCCGGTGTTGTATTAATCCTTGATGGATTTTTAATTGTGGCAATTAGGAATTAATTGCGGTTTGGCATCTCCCGAGGTTGGTAAATCGGGCATTTGGGATCGTTGGATCCCGAGGTTGAGATCGTATTCTCATTCCGGTGAAAACCTGCGAGTTGGGTTTTTAGTGTGACTCGGAATCTCGGGTGCTTTGTGTGGGCACCGGTAGGGGGTTTTTGAGTTAGAGAGAGAGTTTTTGAAAACAGATGATTTTTAATGAATCATGATGTATTTGTGGGGCTATTAGTATCTCGGGGTATTTTTGCTATAAATACCAGTTGAACCCGAGATTTTAATTATCGGAACCATTTTCCTCTTCTTCTTCTTCTCTCCCCGTACCCGCGCCATTCCCGATCCCCTTTTGACCCACGCCGCTTCCAGGCGTGCGCCCGCCGCCGTCCGGCCGCCGTTCGGCGCGTGCCACCCGCCGTTGGCTTCGTCTCTTCCATGCGCTCCTATTCATACCATCAATTTGAAGTTTGGTCGCGATTTGAGCTCGGATTTCCGCAGAAAGCGCTAGGGTTCGAACTGGATTTCTGTTCGATTTTGGGGCTCTTTTTCCAGTGTTTTTGGGGCGTTTTGTACTGCATTTTTGTGTCGAAAATTTATGCTTTGTGATTCATAAAATTTGGTTGCCAATTGATTCGATTTGAGCGCTGGATTGCATGGTTTTAGTTCGAATTTCTTGCTGTTGGGCGGGTTAGGGTTCGAAAATTTGGGGTTTTGGCTTGGGGATGTTTATTCATATTGTCAATTGATTAATTCATGTTTTGGATGAATTATGGTGATTATTTGGGAAGGGTTTGTGTTGAGTTGAAAGAATTGGGTTTTTAAATAATTTTGGGTTGGTTGGTTTGAGGAGTGTTTATTTGTAGTGTTGGATGGTTTTATGTTATATTTGAAGTGGGTTTGAGTTGTAGGCGATTTGGTGTTGGAAGGAGCTCATTCATGGAGGTTCCTCGCGTTTACAGGGCTGCTCGATCGATCCGAAAATAATTTCGATCGATCGAGCATGGCAGAATGTGTTTTGTGGCGTTGGAACAGTGGACCGATCGATCGGGATTTGGACCGATCGATCGGAGGATGGTTCTCGATCGATCGAGGTGAGATTTCGATCGATCGAGCTGGCCAGTGTGTTGGTGCCCCTTTTTATTGTTTCTTGGCTCTTTTGGGTGTCTTGCATGCTTTTCCCGTGTTATTTTAAGAGGCTATTGTCATAGATTGACATTATTTTTGGGGGTATTTTACATGCTTAGCCGGGAATTTTTATAATTTGGTAATCGTCTTGGATGGACGATATGTTTGGGGAGTTTTGAACGTGCTTGGGCACGTGGTTGCATGCTCATGCTTGATTATGGGTTGTTTATGTGTTTTAGCACATGTTTCTCGGGGCATGGAACTCAAGCCAGGCTTGACATGGACTACGGAATTTTAAGGTACGTATAACGTACGAGCATAGCCTTTTATAATGTTGCAATAGTGAAATGCATGATATATGGTAATTGTAATAAATGAACATTGAAATGCATGGTGTGTGGCATTTACAATAAATGGGTATTGAAATGCATGGTGTATGGTATTGGAAATAGATGGGTGTCGAAATGCATGATTCAGGGTACTTGCAATAATTGGATTGTGGAATGCATGGTATATGGTAACTGTGATAAATAGACATACATTGGAAATCATAGGGTGTCGCTTTCGAGCGAGCAACGATTGGGTGTTGTCGCCGTTGAGCGACCATCGGGTATGACGCCGCTATTGTTGAGCGTGCGCTGGGTTTAGAATGCCGCTATTGTGGAGCGAGCAATGTTATGGGAACATGGAATCCTTGGTTAAATATGTGTGAAATCTATGGCCTATATATAATGATTTTACACATTGATTATGAAACTGGCATGATAGAACTGTATTAGTTAATCTATATGGCGATTAACTGGCTTTGGGAATCTGATGAGTTTGGTTATTTTGAGAACAGGGACAATACATGGGATCCCGGATGAGGGTGTTACCATCCAGGGAGTATCATTTAAATTATGGCATTTACATTCTGTAAATTTATGAATTGCAATGTTATGATTATTGGATTGGTGGTATTGGTATGCTCACCCCGTGTGGGGGCTGTCTCTGTTGGGGCAGGTATTACAGGTTGTAGCAGCGGCTTTGGAGTCGAGCCCGGGCTGTTGGTTAGAGGTACTTCCAGGATCGAGGTACCAGAGCTGGCTGGATAGACGCTCAGATCCAGAGTTGAGATCGAGTGGCGCTTGGGAGGTGCTTCCAGGATTGAGGCACCGGTAACGGTATCTGGGAGTATGGTATTTTATACTTTATGTACACATACGATTATTTGGTGCTCGTTGGTGAGCGACGTATATGTGTGCATGGGTTGTATAAAAGGGCAGAGGTCTTTTCTTTTCATCTATATTGTGATATGCAATTAATTGGGAACTGCTAGATGAATTGAGAAGTAATTAGTGTATATCGGGAGTACATGACATGCTAAATGGTTTAGTTGGAAAAATGGAAATGGTATGTATTGGATTAAAAGGAAAAATCTTATTATCGGTATATTATGCTAATATAGCATATGGTTATTTTCCAACATAGATGGTTACATGTACATGATTATGGGATTTATGCGCTAATTACGGGTTAAGGGCACGGGGGTCCTTACAGCCACCTGTCATACCACGCACAAGAAACGTCAAATCTATCAGTTGTTGTTCAAGGCTGGAAACATTTACCTCCCCTTGTTTCCGTTGTGCTGGTTCCTATCGAAAGTTGCCAAACTGCTGTGAGTTGGCTGCCATGTTGGCTATCAAGCTCCGCGCATCATCCGGTGTTTTATCGACAAAGGCTCCCCCACTCGCAGCATCGACTAAGTTCCTGTCACTAGACAATAAACCTTCTTAAAAGTATTGAACGAGTAAGTGTGCACTTATCTGGTGTTGTGGGCAACTTGCACACAGCTTTTTGAAGCGTTCCCAATACTCATGCAATGTTTCTCCACTGAATTGTCTAATGGAGTAGATCTCCTTGCGTATGTTAGCCGCTCTTGATGCTGGAAAGTACTTCTCCAAAAATGTTCTTTGGAGGTCCATCCATGTTGTGATGGATCCTGGTGGTAGGTAGAAGAGCCAATCTTTCGCCGCATCCTTAAAAGAAAAAGGGAAAGCCCTTAACTTGATTTGATCTTCAGTAATTCCCGTCGGTTTCATGGTGGTGCAAACCACATGAAACTCCATCAGATGCTTGTGGGGATCCTCTCCTGCGAGTCCATGAAAAGAAGGCAACAAATGTATGAGTCCCGATTTAAGTTCAAAACTTACATTAGTTGCGAAAGCAGGAAAAGTTATGCAGAGAGGTTGTTGGTCCAAATCTGGATTGGCCAGTTGGCGTAGACTTTGGTTTGCAGCCATATCAGGACTCTAATTGCAATATATTTGCATGCTCAATTTCAATTGAAATCTCATAATCATATGAAAATCATACCCGAATGTTCCACTGTCTGTTATCCACTATTCCTGTCCTTAGACAGCGTATAATGTTTCTCATTTCCTGATTTTCCTACAACATCAAATTCTTAAAACACTTTCATTTCAAGTGCTAAAAGTTCCCATCAATCTCATCTTATTTTATTCCATTAGATCCTGCAACCACCATGGTTAGCAATACCACATTCCATATCATAAAGCACATAAGCAAATAGCTGTGTCACACAACACTAACTACCATCATGCATAAATATGTGCTACCCATTCCTATCAGCATGTTCCAGGCCCTCAACAGCCCCAAAGAGCAGACCTGGCTCTGATACCACTAATGTAAGGACCCCGTGCCCTTAACCCACAAATAAATGAAAAGAGAAAGGTCTGTGCCTTTTTATACAACCCATATACACATGCAATGCTCACATACGAGCACCGAATAAGCGTATGTGTACGTAATGTATAAAATACCATGCTCCATATTAGCTCTGGTACCTCGATCCTGGAAGACCTCCGATCCATAGCTTGAGCTCAACTCCAAAGCCATCGATATACCTAATCACCTGCCCCAACAGAGACAGCCCCCACACGGGGTGAGCATACCAATACCACCAAATCGATAATCACAATAATACAATTCATAATTTACAAAATGTAAATGCTGTGAAATATAAAAGATGCTCCCTGGATGGTATCATCCTCATCCGGGATTCCCTATACTGTCCCTGTTCTCAAAACAACCAAAACCATCAAATTCCCAATAGCCAGTTAATCGTTACGTTGATTAACAAATCCATATGCCAAGTACCGATATCATAATCAATAATATCAAATCATTAACAATGATTACAGATATTCCATATATCTCACTTATGGTTCCATAGTTCCATTTCATCGCTCGCTCTACAATAGCGGCATTTTATTCTCATGCATGCTCGACGGCAGTGGCGTCATAACCGATGTTCGCTCAAAGGCGACAACATCCCATTCATTGCTCGCTCGAAAGAGGCACCATATAATTCCCAATGCATATATATCCATTTGTAGCAATTACTATAAACAATTTATTTCAATATCCATTTATTGCTAATACCATATACCATGCATTTCCATATACATTTATTGCAATTATAATAAAGGGCTATGCTCGTACGTCATACGTACCTTATATTCCCGTAGTTCGAATCCAATCCCGCCTTGGTCCCGTGACCGATGAATTTTGTGCTAAACATGATTAATAATCAACAATTAATTCCAAGCATGCAACCACGTGCCCAAGCACGTTCACAAACCCCAATTATATCGTCATCCATGACGATTAACCATTATAAAAGACCCCGGGCGAAGCATGCATCGAAAACACAACACGAAATAATTTCCCAAAAACAGACACTCGCGATCGATCGCTTCAACCCAGGCGATCGATCGCCTCTCAAAAATTGGCACAGGCGATCAATCTCTCTGTTCCAGGCGATCGGTCGCCTCTCAGTGTATTTGGCTACTACCTCATGGCGATCGATCGCTTCCTTTGAGGCGATCGATCGCCTCACTATTCATCTTCCTCAAAATTTCATTAACGTCGCGGCGATCGATCGCCCCGCCCTGGGGATCGATCGCCTCGACCTGCATCAGCCAAAAATGACACTTTTCTTGCAAAATTTTGCCCAAAAACAATCCTCACACCCCATACAACATAAATCCTCAAAATAAACACCATAAAAACTCCTCAAACCAACCAACCCAAAATTCTTTAAAATTCCAAAACTCAAAGCAACTCAAATCACAACCAAACTGCACAATACCATAAACAAATCGAAGCTAAAGGTGAGGAGAAGAAGGTTACCAACTTATCTTCGAGAAATTCGGCTCCTCGGATGAGCCTCCATCGATTTTGCTCATCAAAGGGAAAGGGGGAAGGGTTTGGGGGTGAGAGAGTGGTGTGAGGGAGAGGAAAGGGAGGAGAGATTCCGTATAATGATGGAATACCGAGTCCATTTGGTATATATAGCACCAAGGCTCCAAAATACCAATACCTCCACAACTACATCATGATTCATTAAAAATCATATGTTTTCAATAATTATCTCTCCAACTCAAAATCCATCACCAGCCCCAGTACAAAGTACTCCGGACCCCAGATTCCACCAAAAACCAAATTCCGAGGTTATCACCACGTTGAGAATACAATCTCAACCCTTGGATCCAACGACTCCAAATACAGGATCTAAAATCCCCGAGAGTCCCAAAACCGCAATTAATTCATAATTGCCACAATTAAAACCATTAAGGATTATTACCACACTGGATTAACACCATTAATCCCCGGGCATCACAATATAGTTGAAATTCGGGCATGTATAAAGGTACTCCACGATGCATTGACGTTATGAACGATGATTATGTAAATTGAATGTGACTTAACATATCTTGATGTGCATATATGTTACAATTTGAGGATGTTGAGTTAGTAGAAGACTAGATTGAAGGGATAATTGTTGGGGTGAAATGTGTTTTATGTATATCACTTTGTGGAGATATTGATTCTTATATTGAGTTGTTGATTTCTTTCAGAGCCTTCTAAGGCATCTGGACAGCGAGGAAGATAGCTTGATCTTCATCATTGGAGCTGAGGTACGTAGTGACGTACAAGCATGGGTAATTATGTTTTCCACCATGTTATTGAAAAGCGAAGTGTCGCTTAGGTATAGGGTCATTTCTATGATTGAGCGACGTGCTATTAGTAAGTGTGGGTCGCCACTAGAGTATGCGGTGTGATTATGCTATATGTGAATGTAAAGAGGGGTCACCGCTGAGGTGAGTGATGTGTTTATTAATGGGTCGCCACTAGAGTGTGCGATGTGATAATGCTATATGTGAATGTACAGAGGGGTCACCGCTGAGGCAAGTGATGTGTTTATTAATGGGTCGCCACTAGAGTGTGCGATGTGATTATGCTATATGTGAATGTACAGAGGAGTCACCGCTGAGGTGAGTGATGTGTTTGTTTATGGGTCGCCACTAGAGTGTGTGATGTGTACGCTATGTTTGAATGTACAGAGGGGTCACCGCTGATGCGAGTGATGTGTTTATTTATTGGTCGCCACTAGAGTGTGCGATGTGTACGCTATGTTTGAATGTATAGAGGTGTCACCGCTGAGGCGAGTGATGTGTTTATTTATGAGTCGCCACTAGAGTGTGCGATGTGATTATGCTATGTTTGAATGTATAGAGGGGTCACCGCTGAGGCGAGTGATGTGTTTATTTATGGGTCGCCACTATAGTGTGCGACGTGATTACGCTATATTTGAATGTATAGAGGGGTCACCGTTGAGGCGAGTGATGTGTTTAATTATGGGTCGCCACTAGAGTGTGCAATGTGATTACGCTATGTTTGAATGTATAGAGGGGTCACCGCTGAGGCGAGTGATGTGTTTATTAATGGGTCGTCACTAGAGTGTGCAATGTGATTATGCCGTGTGTTGAACAGTCTTAGAAACTAATGCTATGTATAACGAGTTGTAAAATGATAGATGTGCGAGGACAGGAATGATCGAGACTCCACCTTGTTCTAATATACTCAGGAAGCATCCTGTTATCTCATAGCATTACATTATGTACTTTTATCTTATACCTTCATGTTATTGTTATTGTGGTATGCTTACCCGGTGGGGGCTGTTTATGTGGAAAACAGGTGACAGGGCTAATTTTTGAAGGATCTGGGAGATAGTTGGCACGCCTAGAAAGATATTCAGAGGAACTTGGACTAGGTGTCATAGTTGTATACATAGGAATCTTTTGATGTCCTCATTTTGATATGTATTAATTATACCTTATCTCCCTTTTGTTTAGATCATTTCCCTGGCTGGAAACTTACTTATGATTTTGAATTCTTTTAGTATTATGTTTTTCCCTAGCTGGGAATTATTTTTGTGTTGAGTTTTATTTTTGGATAGCTCAGTTTACTGGGGAGACTCTGCCGAAATTTTTATAAAAGTCATACCGTAGCATGTAGTGATTCTTTTAAAGAATAAAATTTTTACACATTTATGACGTGTTGGATGTTGGGGGCTTCCGGATATATTGCTATTGTGTTAGCAACAAATAATGTTGTAGCGCTATTGTGTTAGCGATGAATCTTAATGATATGTTGATTGCAGATAGCAGTGAACGTTGTGTTTTACAAACCATATTATTGTTTCTTGGACACATGAGTTGTGGGCTCAAGAGAATATTGTAATGTTCCACGAGAACGAGGAATTGAGGTAAATCATTTCGTTTGGTTTAACATGTATGATTTACGTGGATTGTGTTGGAATATGCCCTAAGACATATCATTAGATGATTGTTTATGACATACAATGTAATATGATTTTATAAATGGCAATTCATTATTATATATTATTCTTTTAACTGTGCAATGTGAATTAATATATATGTTAATGTCCTTAGAATAATATTGTATTATTCTTAAAGATGTCCCTAGTCAAGTATTATCATGAAAGGGATAATGATAATACGTAGAGACTAGTATGTGTTGATCGATGAATTGTTCATTGATATGAGATATCAAATCAACATATGGGTACATGTTAGAGAACGATGTACTGGACAGACCCACCATGAGAATGCAACATGGATAGTTATATGATCGTCATATGCAATTCTCATAGTGATAATAATGTATGTAATCCTTACAACTTGTGATCATCAGAGATCCCAACATAAGGAGTTATGTATCTTGATATCGTCAAACGTTACCCGTAACAGGGTAATCTATAAAGGCGACTATTGGATACACTACGAATTATGTAGAGGGATGTTGACTGATCGAGATAGGATTTGTCCCTCCTATATAACAGGAGATGTGTTTGGCCCTTGATCAAGTGAGAACTAAAATGCATGGCCATGCTCGAATGAGTCGATATGAGATATCGAGCTTATTCGTTTATTCTAGTTCTACTTGGGGATCAAGAAATAAAGATTGGATATACGAGTATGACTATTCCGTGACTCGTGTTCAATCTAAACACAAAGGACAAAGGGATTAAGTTACATGGTTAATATTATCACAAGTTCTATAGGTTATGTCGAGTCATTGACATTCTTGTAATTTGGGTAGCCTCGATGTGTTGCTAGACACCGCTCCTTGCTTGCGACATAAAATGAGATTTTATGTCACTGCCAACATTACAAGATCCTATCGGGTCGCACAAAAGATTAAATCGAGAAGGGAAATTAAATTCATGGGATGAATTAAATAATTAAGAGGAGTCTTAATTAATAATCATAATGATTAAATTAAATCATGGGCTTAAGCCCATGAGGCTTTATGAAAGCCTTTAATTAATCGTATATAATATGATTGCATGGTAATTAATTGAATAATACAATTCATATCATACTAACCTAAAAGATTAGAAGCTCTCGGCCGCACCAACTTGAACTCTCGGTTTCTATCATAGCCGTGTGGTTCTTGGTGGTATTGTGCCATCATTCGATTGTGAATCGAGTGTGCTTCGTGTATTGGTTTAAGAACTTGTCTAGCAACTTGTTCTTAAACTTTCCCTTCACCCGATTTGATCGTGTGGATACCGTTGAGGCAAAACTTGTTGAGTTTTGCTAGTGACTCGGAGGAGGCGTTGGACGTGGTGCAGCTCCGTGGAATCGGCTCAAACACGCTACAAGGGTGAGACACTTGTTATTCCTTTATCCGATATGAAATCCTATGTATAGATCTGCTGGTTAGTAATCCATATAAAATTTTATTCCGCTGCGTTGTATGCTCTTGGATTACTTACAGTGGTATCAGAGCCGTGTACAAGGCTCATATCGGATTTATGTTGTTAAATAGTTTAATCATATTAGAATTAATATTGCATGCTATTTAAAATTGTATATAATCATATATGATATGATTAAATTGAGTTTGTGAAAATCATCGTATAATTATATTTGATATAATTGGCGAATAATTGTATACGATACACGAAAACGTAAAATCGAGGTGTTAGCTCACCATGGCTCACGGCCGAAGCCACCAAAGGGCTAGGGTTTCAAACCCTAGTCATCATGGCTCACGGCCGCCGCATGTTGCTAGGGTTTCGAACCCATTGGCTCGTGCATGGCCGAGCAGCCGCCGCATAAGGGCTAGGGTTCGGACCCTGGCTCGAGCGTGGGCCGAGCCGCCGCGTAAATTAGGGTTTTTGAACCCATTGGCTCGTGACGGCTAGCTCATGACGGCTAGGGTTTCGAACCATAGCAGCCGTGCATGGGCTCGGCCGCCGCCACTCAATGGTTCGGCCATGGGCTAGGGTTTCGAACCCTAGGCCCATAATTGGTCCAGCCGTGGTACATGTTGGTTCGTAGCTAAGTCGAAATTAGTTCGTGGCATGTGATGTCTCGAGCGTACGATAATTTTTCAGAAATTCTATTTTACAGTTTTAATTAGAATTAAATTTAAAATTTTTAGAATTTAATTAATTAAATGTTAATGCATGCCTTATGTGTTGTTTGAGCATGGTGCGTGGTTATAGCCCTTTGACCTATTAGATAGGATTTGTGGATGTTTGTAATATCTAATGCGACCTGCGTGTCGTGCCTTCTCTATTTCATTCTAAATGTAATCCCTCCCCTATGTTCCCCTCGAATGTGAATCGAGGAATTCTATATCTTGTAAATAGTGTAGTTTATTTTATTGATGGTGATCAATGAAGATGGAGCATCGTGCCCGGATGAGGAGGCCATTCACAAATTGGAGCCAAAGGAAGGTGCTTGTGAAGTTACCTTAGGTTGACTCTTAGGATTTTCTCATTGGCTTGAGAAAATCGTTAGTAGGGGCTATAACCATGTCACGTTTAATTATGTATGTTCATGCATGATTTATCTTATGTTTTAGTATGATAATTGTATTACACATATTTGTAGATATGTATACAACTATATGTAGTGGACATATTTTAAATTATCAAACTAATCATGAGATCAATAAATCCCTCTAAAATATTAAGTTTTAGATGCCTTCCAAAATTAAAAGTACTCGTCAATAACTTCGATTGTACATGTGTGGGTTTACCAAAGCAAAGCACCGTGGCAATCTTAGTAAGGCGCGAAAGGATAAATGTGATATCCGTTATACTTAAAATTGGGTACGACTTAACTAAGTTATCTCAATAGGATTGGGAACTTAGAGGCATGGGTTGGATTATAATTCATTTGATGAATTGAACAAAGTGTTGTTCGTCCAACTATCCAAGAATTACATGTGATGTAATTGACAAAGTGTTGTCTACCTAAATAACCGAGTCTTGGGCGATTAGCCAAAGCTAACTCAAGATTAGGCGAAATATGGATCTTGGCCCACTAAAGGTTTTGAGGGTTGATATTTTTTAAAACAAAATAGTGGGAGTATCATTTAATATAAGACCATGTTAAATGATTAAATCATTAACTTATTCTGCATATTTATATTGTAGATATCCATGGCAACTAACAACGTTACTAGCACTTTATCACTACGATCGGTCCTTGAGAAGGACAAATTAAATGGGACGAATTTCCTAGACTGACATAGGATCTTGAGGATAGTCCTCAAACAAGAAAAGAAACAATATGTCCTAGAGGAACCCTTGCCCGCTGAGGAACCTCCCCTAACGGCTACAAGAGCTGAAAAAAATGCTTACAAGAAGCATCAAAGTGACGCACTTGATGTTGGGTGCCTTATGCTTGCCACCATGAACTCTGAGCTTCAGTAGCAATATGAGGAAATGGAGGCGTTCGATATGATCGAACACTTAAAGCAATTCTACCAACAGCAAGCAAGACAAGAGAGGTATGACGTCTCTAAGGCGTTATTCCAGTGCAGGATGGTAGAGGGAAGCCTATTTGGAACTCATGTGCTCAAGATGATTGGGTACATTGAGAATCTGGACAAGCTGGGTTTTCCATTGGACCAAGAGTTGGCCACCGATGTGATCTTGCAATCGTTGCCTGATAGCTTCAGTCAATTTGTAGTAAATTACACTATAACTGACATGGAGAAGACTCTATCACAATTGCTTGGTATGTCGAGAACATATGAAGCAAATACAAAGAAGACTAAGGCCACAAATGTTCTTATTGTGAATAAGGGCAAAGGAAGGGCCAAAGCTAAAGGCAACAAGAAAGCAAAGAAGGTCTTTGTTAAATCTAAGCCAAAGTCTTATGCACTGAAACCAAAGGGAGGGATAGCAAAGGAAGGGAACTGTTTCCATTGCGGTGAGACCGGCCATTGGAAAAGAAACTGCAAAGTATATCTGGAGGATCTAAAGAAAGGAAGTGTGACTTCCGCTTCAGGTATTTTTGTTATAGAAGTCAATTTATCTACTTCTTCATCATGGGTATTAGATACTGGATGTGGATCTCACATTTGTGTAAATGTGCAGGACCTCAAAAAGAGTAGATTATTGGCGAAAGGCGAAGTTGATCTCCGAGTTGGAAATGGAGCAAGAGTTGCTGCATTAGCTATAGGAGATTATTGTTTAGCTTTACCTTCTGGTTTATCGTTGATTTTAAAAGACTCTTATTTTGTGCCATCTATTACTAAAAACATATTTCTTGTTTAGACAAGTATGGTTTTTCATTTATAATAAAGGACAACTTTGTTCTATTTATTTAAATGATATGTTTTATGCTAGTGCACAAATGGTGAATGGTCTTTATGTATTAAATATTGATATGCCTATCTATAACATAAATACTAACGGGATTAAAAATAATGATTGTAATCCGACTTATCTCTGGCACTGTCGCTTGGGCCACATAAACGAGAACCGCATATCTAAACTTCATAAGGATGGAGCATTAGATTCATTTGATTTTGAATCATATGAAACATGCGAATCTTGTTTAATGGGCAAGATGACAAAAGCCCCTTTCAAGGGACATGTTGAAAGGGCAAGTGTTTTATTGGGACTAATACATAGTGATGTATGTGGACCAATAAGTACACAAGCTAGAGGTGGTTTTCAATACTTCGTTACATTTACTGATGACCTCAGTAGATATGGGTATGTGTACCTAATGAAGCACAAGCATGAAACCTTTGAAAAGTTCAAAGATTTCAAGAATGAAGTAAAAAACCAACTTGGCAAAAGTATCAAAATCCTTCGATCAGATCGAGGAGGTGAATACCTAAGCCAAGAGTTTCATGACTATCTAAAGGAGTGTGGGATAGTTCCACAACTCACTCCTCCGTATACTCCACAATGGAATGGTGTATCCGAGAGGAGAAATCGAACCTTGTTGGACATGGTTAGATCAATGATGAGTCATGCAGATCTTCCGATATCGTTTTGGGGACACGCTCTAGAAACAACGATTTTCTTACTGAACCGTGTTCCATCTAAATCAGTGGAAAAGACACCATATGAGATATGGACTGGGAAGCGTTCTAGTATGTCTTTTATGAAGATTTGGGGTTGTGAGGCTTTCGTTAGACGTCACGCCACTAAAAAATTTGGACCCAAATCTGATAAGTGTTTATTTGTGGGGTATCCTAAGGAAACAAAAGGATACTATTTCTATTATCCCACCGAGAACAAAGTAGTTGTTGCTCGGACTGGTGTATTTCTTGAAAGAGAATTTATTTCTAGAAAAACCAGTGGGAGAAAGATAGATGTAAGGACCCCAAGCCCTTAAAACCTTGATTAGTGTATTAACCACTATGTGTGGTACATGCTTTCTATAAAATGTCAATCGGGAAGCTCTGATGATACTTAATCATTGCCTGTCAATAAAAGACTCATATGTTTGCCCTTTACCAACCCCTTGGTGCCACTTTTCACATTGTAAACTTTTACAAAAATTTGGGCAGAGTCTCCCCATAAATAGAGCTATCCCAAAACAGAGTACAACACATAACAAAATTCCCGGCCAGGGAACACATAATACTCAACAGAAAGCAGTAATACAAGTAGATTCCCAGCCAGGGAAGACACCACACATATGTCAACAAAAGTGGGTTCCAACACCCACATAATACACCAATGACTCTCATATCATTCTAGCAATTCAACCTAATTGCATGCAACCTTAAATGAAAGAGAGAAAGGCTCATGCCTTTATATACAATCCATATACAAGTATAATCGTGCTCACATGCGAGCATCATGAATATGTATAAATCCTCAGGTGTATATATAGGTACTCTATACGATACCGTGCTCCATCAAGCCCTGGTACCACGATCCTGGGAGTACCTCAAATCAACAGCTCGAGCTCAGCTCCATAGCCATCGATGTACCTGTCCACCTGTCCCAACAGAGACAGCCCCCAACGGGGTGAGCATACCAATACACAAAATCCCATAATCATAATAATGAAATTCATAATTTACAACACAAGTAAATACTAATGAATTTAAATGATACTCCCTGGATGGCAACATCCTCATCCGGGATTCCGTGTACTGTCCCTGTTCTCACAACATCAAACTCATCAAATCTCATAAATCAGTAAATCAACGCATTGATTAACTCATCGCATGCCTAATCCTCGAATATCAACATATAGTGATTACAAATTCATTAAACATGCAATTACAGATATCACAATATCTAATACTGATTTCACAACCTTGCTATCAATCACAGATAGCTCAAATGCCTTAGCATTTATTTTACCAATCCTTCATTATACTTAGACATCTCAAGTGTCTTATAATGAATACATGAGTTTACAAACCTAGACATCTCAAATGTCTTATAATGAATACACGATTCTACGAACTTAGACATCTCAAATGTCTTACGAAGAATACATGATTTTACGATCATTCCCAGGCATCTCAAATGCCCTAATATAGTCAAATAAACCCAGTACCCCATATATCATGCAAGAGTCATCCTACTCTAGTGTCACGCACGCTACAAGCGGCGATATCAAGATTTGGGTCATTCCTTGGCTATATCAACACATATATATATAATCCTCATGCGCGATTATTCAATGAAATCAAATTTTCATTATGCATTCACATATGCCTTAAAATATAGAAATGCTCGTACGTCGCACGTACCTTAAATCTCCGAAGTCCGAGCCAAGCCTTGCTCGAGTTCCATGCCCCGAGGAATGATGTGCTAACACGATAAATAATTCACAATTATTTACGAACATGTAACCTATGCTCAAGCACACCCATATCCCTCACAACATTGTCAATACACGACAATTATCCTCTTAAAAGACCCGGGGCAGGGTACATGCAGGGAAGGAATAAATGAGACAATCGAAATTTGTTCAAGAATGCCCTACAAAAATCGAACCTTAATCTCACAATTTCGAACCCAATAAAATACCATAATTCATCTAAAATGTCAATTAAGCTATCCAAGCAAGAATCAACATCCCTTGACAAAAACTCCCCATTTTCGAACTCAACACCCATAATTTCGAATCCAAACAAGCCCTTAAATTCGAACCCTTAAAAATCCTTCAAATTCGAACCAAAGCTTCTAAATTCGATCTCAATCAAGCATCACAATACTCTTAAAACATGCAATAATCGATCAATTGCACGAATAATACCCCTGCCAAAAACCCCCAAAATTCGAAATCAAACCCTACAATTTTCGAAAATAATTTCGAACCAAAACCACCGAATTTAGTAGGGAATAACATGAGAGGGATGCAAAAGGGGTAAGGGAGGCTATCCATACGAAATCGGAAGCAAAATCAAACGAAAATCGAAGAACCCTAGAAATTGGGGATCGACGCTTACCAGCCAAATCCGACTTCCACACGCGACGAAACTTCCAATTGGCAGAGGGGAAAGGAGCGCCTCGTCGAGACGAAGCCGTGGGTAGGTCGGACGCGCCGATCGGCGGCGGGACGGCGGCGGCCGAAGCGCTTTTACGCGCGGAGGGGGCTGGCAGACGGGAAATCGCGTTTTGGGAGAGGGAGAAGAACTTTGGGGCTTAAAATGAAATTAAATGTAAAATTTTGGGTTCAATTGGTATTTATAGCAAAAAACCCCGAAAAATTAATAGCCCCACAAATACATCATGATTCCTTAAAAATCATCTGTTTTCAAAAACACTCTCTCTAACTCCAAAATCCCCTACCGGTGCTCACACAGCACCCGAGATTCCGAGACACATCAAAAACCCAACTCTTAGGTTTTACACCGTAATGTGAATACAATCTCAACCTCTGGATCCAACGATCCCAACTGCCCAAATAAACGAGCCCAGAAGGCCCAATACCTCAATTAAACTCCAAATCGTCACGTAAAACCACTTTAGGGATTATTAATACTCCGGGATTAACACCTATAATCCCTGGTCATCACAATATCCCCCACTAAAAGAATTTCGTCCTCGAAATTAGCACCGGTGTATCACGTAACACCCGGGCTACACCTCAACCTGAAGCCATAACCTCGATTCTTGACCATAACAGAATCGTATTAAAAAAACGCGAGGATACCTACCTCGCACCAACTCTGAAACAAGGCGACTTACCAAAACCAACATATCACCCAAGAGGCAAAACGTACCTCGATGCGGGTCATCCCAAAAGTCAGCCTCTCATGACTGCAAATCAACCAATACTTACGACTGTAGATTGGACAGTCCTCCTTCGATCTAATACAACTAGTAAGAACGCATCCTGAATGACACCTCCACCGTGAGAACGTTGTCCTTGTGTCAAACTCTGGAGTGGAATAGACTTCCAAATCCATCATAACGTCAAAGAGCGTCGGTACAACTCAACGCTAATAATCCAAAAGCAGTTAGTCAACTGAAACTGCGAGGATTCGAATCGCTCCTGATTCTATCGTAGATATCATCCAATGACATCTCTATCAAGACTCACGATGTCTAACATACATCGTTACGAGGGAAACACTAGTACAACCACGGTGTACCCATACCAAACCTGGTTTCCACTTTCAACTTCCTCCATCGAAGGAGTAGTCGCCTCACTGCAACTTAATTTGGGCAACTCACGGCCACAAATTCAAACAAAAGACATCTCACAAGATGTCCACCTCCGGATGTTCCAAGAATCACGTCCTGATCATAAATAACAACCGAGACTCCGCAGAGTTTAAAATTCTTAAGGGGCATGCAATAAACCCATTGCATCCTCAACGCTTGTGTCGTCAGCGACACTCAACCAATCCGAAATCCTGCCATCCCTTGAAAATCCTCGGATTTAACAATCCAAACTTGGGAAGGCTGTCGCATAACTCGAAGGAAAACACCAACAAGGGAAGTACCTTAACCCTCGCAAGAAAATCCCTCTTCAAGGGAGTCAACTAACTTTACGATTGTTCCTCATAAACATCGTGCCATGGAGATTCCCAATCTCAAGGTGTTCCATATCTCTCATCAGAGATTTAACCATCCAAAAATAGCATAACTCTATGCTTAACAGAGAGGAAATCAATAACTGGCATCCGTATACTCACCGGTATACCTGCCTAAGCACTGATATCACATGCATACTCAATGCACTCGGCTCGGGTATCTACCACATATCCCTAAGCCCCAAACACAACCGTCAATTCTGAGTCATTCCTTACTCAGTGGAGGATGAAAATCGACGATTAACAATACACGGTGTGATTCCCAAAATCAACACCACTTGTACCAACTTACCGAATCTTTCAAAGATTCCCAAATAGGTATAATACTACCTCCTTCCTCGCAAGGGAAGCGCCATCGAACTCGAGATCCACAAGTCTCGAACCATCGTTCGGAAAAACTGGATATAATAACACCCATTGTATCCCAATACACGGGTTCCTTTAGATTGAGTCAATAACAACCTGATGACTCTCTTGTTGGTACTCCAACATCCTGAGCTGTCCCAGACAAGTCTCCAAGATTAGACATAAACGTATACACGTTTCAGTGAGGCATGAACAACCTTAACCTCAATGACATGGTGACTACTAGAGTCCACCACAATCCACATCGTATCACCTTACGATTTGCCAAACTTTGTTCCAACGAGCAGTATAACGGCTCTAGCAAGCCCATCACGGTACTACACACACGTGGCAGACAGCCTAGTCTCTGCCTCTTTAGGTTTACCTCAAACCTACTAACAAGACGGACGTTTCCACATGGTATAACATACTATGGGAAGAAAACTCAATAGAGTAGTGGGTCTTTATCCAACATTCCTCAATGCCGATACACCCTGGACACTCCAATGTCCCTATGTACTTAACATAACCTGATCCTACTCCCTTAGGACCCATCCTACACCCTCAAGGGTGGTGTGATCATGTCTACCACATGTCACATCGACAGAAAGCGAGTAATTTCCTCCATGATTACTCCTGTCGTCAAATCACATGGCCAAAAGCCATTCCAACGAGCATACCTCAAGGGTATCACCACTCGTAAAATGATTACCCCCAAACATAAGCTGCGGTACAATCACATGTACAGCGCATCCATCCATTCCTCGAGCAACCCGCTCGGTATAAGGGTCACGTCAATCGGTGCCGCACACACCACCTTGTGCTCGGTACTGGCACCCAAGGCATACCACAGAATACGTATACTCAACGCATCGATCATCGTAACGATGATGCATGTCTAATAAGACATCTCCTACACCATCGTCATCGTCATCGTCATCCTGTGACGACACATGCCAACTCATGGCATCTAAAACATTGCCCACTAGTGACGATACATGTACATCAGCGTATGTCAATCCACTATCATGCTAATAAAAATAGGCATAATAAAACATGTATATCAATGCATGCCAGCTAAAATAAAGCTAATAAAATAGCAATATCTCATACCTCATCGCTAGCAATATAGCGTCATACCTGTCTCCGTCGCTCAATAATAGTGCGTAATCAGCACCCATCGCTCGAAGGCGGCAAAATCCTGTGCTGAGTACATAGCGGCAAAATCCCTCGCTATAGAATCGATGGCATGACACCTCGTCATATAATAAGTGGCATGAAACCTCGCTATACACCTGAGTATGAATCGTCCACATAGTAGCGGAAAGAGGCATCGCTATCAATACACCTGGCGGAATGAACCATCGCCAATCAATATAGCGGAATGAACCGTCGCTATAAATACACCTGGCGGAATGAACCATCGCCAATCAATATAGCGGAATGAACCGTCGCTATAAATACACCTGGCGGAATGAACCATCGCCAATAGATATAGCGGAAAGAACCATCGCTATAAATACACCTGGCGGAATGAACCATCGCCAATCAATATAGCGGAATGAACCGTCGCTATAAATACACCTGGCGGAATGAACCATCGCCAATAGATATAGCGGAAAGAACCATCGCTATAAATACACCTGGCGGAATGAACCATCGCCAATAGATATAGCGGAATGAACCATCGCTATAAATACACCTGGCGGAATGAACCATCGCCAATAGATATAGCGGAATGAACCATCGCTATAAACCGTGTCCTCATAGAGAAATGAATATAAATCGACACAGCGGGACACATCACCGCTATCATCCGTGTCATCACAAAGGAATGAATCATCATCCTAACAAGCGGCATCTCATCCTCGCTTCTTCATACAAGCGGTATCTCATCCTCGCTTCGTATGGCATACCCCGCCTCCATGTGCAAGCGAGCATCCCCGCCCGCTCCACATTTTTAGCGGTACAAGCATAAGCTTCTTCATACAAGCGGTATCTCATCCTCGCTTCCTATGGAATACCCCGCCTCCATGTGCAAGCGAGCATCCCCGCCCGCTCCACATTTTTAGCGGTCAAGCGTAAGTATAAAAATTCTCACTGTCATAAGCAGGACTCCTGGAATGTATAATCATCATTCCTTTTTATACTCCATATTTCCTGTAACCTGCAACCATCAGGGTTAACAACAATAGCCATATACGCTATGCATCCACATTCAATTCATAATAAAAACACATTATGAGAATGTATGGTTTCACAAATAAATGTCATGATATCCTTCTTTAAATCCTTATTTCATCCTGAGCCCTTATCATTAGTACATTTTAATGCTTCTTGCTACTCCAGGAAAGCGGAATTCTTCTTCGCTTCCACTGGACTTTAGCGTTGCTACTCCATGTAGCGGGACTCTTCATCGCTTCCAATGGACTTTAGCATAAGCCATTAAAATCCTTACTAAGATAACTTTGACTCAAGAAATACACCTCTTATATTTCATAACATGCATATGCAAAAACAATGCACAATAACATATATCATAACCTCAATGCACCACTTTGCATTCATCATGTGTCAACAAGACAACGTAAAATACATGTTACCTCGGAAATATCCCTTTATCTGATTTTCTTAAAACCAGCTTCCTTGGCACATAACACACGGAGTGCCAGACATCCCCATAAATGTCATCCTATCGTGTTCCACACGATTCCTGCAACCACAATGGTTAGCAATACCACTTTTCATATCATAAGAGCACATAAACAATTTGTTATGTTATACAACATTAATGCCATCATGCATAAATATGTGCTATCAATAACTTCCTAGGCCCTTAACAGCCTCAATGAGCAACCACTGCTCTGATACCACTAATGTAAGGACCCCAAGCCCTTAAAACCTTGATTTGTGTATTAACCACTATGTGTGGTACATGCTTTCTATAAAATGTCAATCGGGAAGCTCTGATGATACTTAATCATTGCCTGTCAATAAAAGACTCATATGTTTGCCCTTTACCAACCCCTTGGTGCCACTTTTCACATTGTAAACTTTTACAAAAATTTGGGCAGAGTCTCCCCATAAATAGAGCTATCCCAAAACAGAGTACAACACATAACAAAATTCCCGGCCAGGGAACACATAATACTCAACAGAAAGCAGTAATACAAGTAGATTCCCAGCCAGGGAAGACACCACACATATGTCAACAAAAGTGGGTTCCAACACCCACATAATACACCAATGACTCTCATATCATTCTAGCAATTCAACCTAATTGCATGCAACCTTAAATGAAAGAGAGAAAGGCTCATGCCTTTATATACAATCCATATACAAGTATAATCGTGCTCACATGCGAGCATCATGAATATGTATAAATCCTCAGGTGTATATATAGGTACTCTATACGATACCGTGCTCCATCAAGCCCTGGTACCACGATCCTGGGAGTACCTCAAATCAACAGCTCGAGCTCAGCTCCATAGCCATCGATGTACCTGTCCACCTGTCCCAACAGAGACAGCCCCCAACGGGGTGAGCATACCAATACACAAAATCCCATAATCATAATAATGAAATTCATAATTTACAACACAAGTAAATACTAATGAATTTAAATGATACTCCCTGGATGGCAACATCCTCATCCGGGATTCCGTGTACTGTCCCTGTTCTCACAACATCAAACTCATCAAATCTCATAAATCAGTAAATCAACGCATTGATTAACTCATCGCATGCCTAATCCTCGAATATCAACATATAGTGATTACAAATTCATTAAACATGCAATTACAGATATCACAATATCTAATACTGATTTCACAACCTTGCTATCAATCACAGATAGCTCAAATGCCTTAGCATTTATTTTACCAATCCTTCATTATACTTAGACATCTCAAGTGTCTTATAATGAATACATGAGTTTACAAACCTAGACATCTCAAATGTCTTATAATGAATACACGATTCTACGAACTTAGACATCTCAAATGTCTTACGAAGAATACATGATTTTACGATCATTCCCAGGCATCTCAAATGCCCTAATATAGTCAAATAAACCCAGTACCCCATATATCATGCAAGAGTCATCCTACTCTAGTGTCACGCACGCTACAAGCGGCGATATCAAGATTTGGGTCATTCCTTGGCTATATCAACACATATATATATAATCCGCATGCGCGATTATTCAATGAAATCAAATTTTCATTATGCATTCACATATGCCTTAAAATATAGAAATGCTCGTACGTCGCACGTACCTTAAATCTCCGAAGTCCGAGCCAAGCCTTGCTCGAGTTCCATGCCCCGAGGAATGATGTGCTAACACGATAAATAATTCACAATTATTTACGAACATGTAACCTATGCTCAAGCACACCCATATCCCTCACAACATTGTCAATACACGACAATTATCCTCTTAAAAGACCCGGGGCAGGGTACATGCAGGGAAGGAATAAATGAGACAATCGAAATTTGTTCAAGAATGCCCTACAAAAATCGAACCTTAATCTCACAATTTCGAACCCAATAAAATACCATAATTCATCTAAAATGTCAATTAAGCTATCCAAGCAAGAATCAACATCCCTTGACAAAAACTCCCCATTTTCGAACTCAACACCCATAATTTCGAATCCAAACAAGCCCTTAAATTCGAACCCTTAAAAATCCTTCAAATTCGAACCAAAGCTTCTAAATTCGATCTCAATCAAGCATCACAATACTCTTAAAACATGCAATAATCGATCAATTGCACGAAATAATACCCCTGCCAAAAACCCCCAAAATTCGAAATCAAACCCTACAATTTTCGAAAATAATTTCGAACCAAAACCACCGAATTTAGTAGGGAATAACATGAGAGGGATGCAAAAGGGGTAAGGGAGGCTATCCATACGAAATCGGAAGCAAAATCAAACGAAAATCGAAGAACCCTAGAAATTGGGGATCGACGCTTACCAGCCAAATCCGACTTCCACACGCGACGAAACTTCCAATTGGCAGAGGGGAAAGGAGCGCCTCGTCGAGACGAAGCCGTGGGTAGGTCGGACGCGCCGATCGGCGGCGGGACGGCGGCGGCCGAAGCGCTTTTACGCGCGGAGGGGGCTGGCAGACGGGAAATCGCGTTTTGGGAGAGGGAGAAGAACTTTGGGGCTTAAAATGAAATTAAATGTAAAATTTTGGGTTCAATTGGTATTTATAGCAAAAATACCCCGAAAAATTAATAGCCCCACAAATACATCATGATTCCTTAAAAATCATCTGTTTTCAAAAACTCTCTCTCTAACTCCAAAATCCCCTACCGGTGCTCACACAGCACCCGAGATTCCGAGACACATCAAAAACCCAACTCTTAGGTTTTACACCGTAATGTGAATACAATCTCAACCTCTGGATCCAACGATCCCAACTGCCCAAATAAACGAGCCCAGAAGGCCCAATACCTCAATTAAACTCCAAATCGTCACGTAAAACCACTTTAGGGATTATTAATACTCCGGGATTAACACCTATAATCCCTGGTCATCACAATAGAACTTAGTGAAGTTCAACCACAAGAAAACACTGAACCTGATATTGAGATGGAAACAGAGCAGGCACCGCAAGCTGTTGTGGAAGAAGCACCTGCTCAAGAGACACAAGCCCAGCGTAGGTCTGTAAGAGAACACCGGGAGCCACAGAGATATGGATTTCTTGTGACTCAACAAGGTGACTTACTACTTATTGATGAAGATGAGCCGTCATCTTATCAACAAGCTATAATGGGCAATGATTCTGAGAAATGGCAAGAGGCCATGAAATCTGAGATGGAATCCATGTATGCAAACCAAGTATGGACTTTGGTTGATCCACCTGAAGGGGTACGACCCATAGGGTGCAAATGGATTTTCAAGAAAAAAGACTGATATGGATGGTAACGTACAAACCTATAAAGGTCTGCTGGTTGCAAAAGGATTCAAACAAATTCATGGTATTGACTATGATGAAACCTTTTCACCAGTGGCCATGGTTAAATCCATAAGGATCTTACTTGCAATAGCTGCATTTCATAATTATGAAATCTGGCAGATGGATGTCAAAACAGCTTTCCTTAATGGAAATCAGCTCGAGGATGTGTACATGACACAGCCCGAGGGTTTTGTCGATCCAAAGGATGCTGGAAAGATATGCAAGCTACAACGATTCATTTATGGATTGAAGCAAGCTTCTCGGAGTTGGAATCTTCGTTTTGATGATGCAATCAAAGAGTTTGGTTTTATCAAAAATGAAGATGAACCTTGTGTCTACAAGAAGGCCAGTGGGAGCGTAATCATTTTCCTAGTGTTGTATGTAGATGACATACTTCTTATTGGAAATGATATCCCTGCCTTGCAATCTGTAAAGATTTGGCTAGGGAACTGCTTTTCGATGAAAGATTTAGGAGAAGCCACCTATGTATTAGGAATCAAGATCTATAGAGATAGATCAAGAAGGCTTCTTGGTCTAAGTCAAAGTACATACATAGACAAGGTGCTTAAAAGGTTTAGCATGCAAGAATCCAGGAAAGGATTCGTGCCTATGACGCATGGCATTTATCTCTCGAAGGAACAGTGTCCTTCAACACCAGATGAGAGACAACGCATGAGTAAGATTCCATACGCGTCAGCTATTGGATCTATCATGTATGCCATGATATGTACTCGTCCCGATGTATCGTATGCTTTGAGCATGACGAGCAGATATCAAGTTGATCCAGGTGAAGGTCACTGGATTGCTGTCAAGAACATCCTGAAGTACTTGAGAAGGACTAAGGATACATTCTTGATTTATGGAGGTGAGGAAGAGCTCAATGTAATGGGTTACACTGATGCAAGCTTCCAAACCGACAAAGATGATTGTCGATCGCAATCTGGATATGTGTATTGCCTAAATGGAGGTGCTGTGAGCTGGAAGAGTTCAAAGCAAGAAACAGTAGCCGATTCTACAAAGGAAGCTGAGTATATTGCTGCCTCGGATGCAGCAAAGGAAGCTGTTTGGATGAGGAAGTTCATTTCTGAACTTGGAGTGGTGCCTAGCATTAAAGATCCGATAGAACTCTATTGTGACAACAATGGAGCGATCGCATTGGCTAAGGAACCAAGATCTCACCAAAGATATTAAGCGTTTCCATTTCATTCGAGAAATCGTTGAAAGGGGAGATGTTAAAATATGCAAAGTACCAACAGATGATAATGTATCTGACCCATTGACGAAGCCACTGTCACAGTAGAAGCATGATCGTCATACTAGATCTCTAGGCATTAGGTATATGTCTGAGTGGTCTTAGTGCAAGTGGGAGATTTGTTGGAATATGCCCTAAGACATATCATTAGATGATTGTTTATGACATACAATGTAATATGATTTTATAAATGGCAATTCATTATTATATATTATTCTTTTAACTGTGCAATGTGAATTAATATATATGTTAATGTCCTTAGAATAATATTGTATTATTCTTAAAGATGTCCCTAGTCAAGTATTATCATGAAAGGGATAATGATAATACGTAGAGACTAGTATGTGTTGATCGATGAATTGTTCATTGATATGAGATATCAAATCAACATATGGGTACATGTTAGAGAACGATGTACTGGACAGACCCACCATGAGAATGCAACATGGATAGTTATATGATCATCATATGCAATTCTCATAGTGATAATAATGTATGTAATCCTTACGACTTGTGATCATCAGAGATCCCAACATAAGGAGTTATGTATCTGTAAGTAATCCTTATGGCATACAACGCAGCGGAATAAATTTTTTTAGGATTACTAACACCGGATCTATACATAGGTTATCATATCGGATTAAGGTATACATAAGAGTCTCACCCTTGTAGCGTGTTTGAAGCAGAATCCACGGAGCAGCACCACGTCCTACGCCTTCTCCGATTCACTAGCAAAACTCGATGAGTTTTGCCTCAACGGTATCCACACGATCAAATCGGGTGAAGGGATGGTTTAATAACAAGTTGCTAGACAAGTTATTAAACCGATACACGAAGCTAACACGATTCACAATCGAATAATCGCCACAAAACCAACAAGTCTCCTTCGGCTATTGATGAAGAAGCCGAGAGCTTATTTGATCAATGTAGGCGGCCGAATCCTTCTTGCTTGTGTAGGGTTTTGTGTTATGAAATTGTCTTGCAATTAAACACCTTGTAATCATCTTTTATATAATTAATTAAAGGCTTTCATAAAGCCTCATGGGCTTAAGCCCATGATTTAATTAATCATTATGATTATTAATTAAGACTCTTCTTAATTATTTAATTCATCCCATGAATTTAATTTCCCTTCTCGATTTAATCTTTTGTGCGACCCGATAGGATCTTGTAATGTTGGCAGTGACATAAAATCTCATTTTACGTCTCAAGCATTGAGCGGTATCTAGCAACACGTCAATGCTACCCAAATTACAAGAATGTCAATGACTCGACATAACCTTTAGAACTTGTGATAATATTAATCATGTAACTTAATCCCTTTGTCCTTTGTGTTTAGATTGAACACGAGTCATGGAACAGTTATATCCAATCTTTATTTCTTGATCCCCAAGTAGAACTAGAATAAACGAATAAGCTCGATCTCTCATATCGACTCATTCGAGCATGGCCATGCATTTTAGTTCTCACTTGATCAAGGGCCAAACACATCTCCTGTTATATAGGAGGGACAAATCCTATCTCGATCAGTCAACATCCCTCTACATAATTTGTAGTGTATCCAATAGTCGCCTTTATAGATTACTCTGTTACGGGTAACGTTTGACGATATCAAGATACATAACTCCTTATGTTGGGATCTCTGATGATCACAAGTCGTAAGGATTACATACATTATTATCACTATGAGAATTGCATATGACGATCATATAACTATCCATGTTGCATTCTCATGGTGGGTCTGTTCAGTACATCGTTCTCTAACATGTACCCATATGTTGATTTGATATCTCATATCAATGAACAATTCATCGATCAACACATACTAGTCTCTACGTATTATCATTATCCCTTTCATGATAATACTTGACTAGGAACATCTTTAAGAATAATACAATATTATTCTAAGGACATTAACATATATATTAATTCACAATGCACAGTTAAAAGAATAATATATAACAATGAATTGCCATTCATAAAACCATATTACAGAATATGTCACAAACAATCATCTAATGACTTGTCTTAGGGCATATCCCAACAAATCTCCCACTTGCACTAAGACCAATCAGACATACTCTTAATGCCTAGAGATCTAGTATGGCGATCATGCTACTGCTGTGACAGTGGCTACGTCAATGGGTCAGATACATTATCATATGTTGGTACTTTGCATATCTTAGGCAAAACACATATCCTTATTGCGATCGAAAATCATCTTTGTTGGTTTGGAAGCTTGCATCAGTGTAACCCATTACATTGAGCTCTTCCTCACCTCCATAAATCAAGAATGTATCCTTAGTCCTTCTCAAGTACTTCAGGATGTTCTTGACAGCAATCCAGTGACCTTCACATGGATCAACTTGATATCTGCTCGTCATGCTCAAAGCATACGATACATCGGGACGAGTACATATCATGGCATACATGATAGATCCAATAGCTGACGCGTATGGAATCTTACTCATGCGTTGTCTCTCATCTGGTGTTGAAGGACACTGTTCCTTCGAGAGATAAATGCCATGCGTCATAGGCACGAATCCTTTCTTGGATTCTTGCATGCTAAACCTTTTAAGCACCTTGTCTATGTATGTACTTTGACTTAGACCAAGAAGCCTTCTCGATCTATCTCTATAGATCTTGATTCCTAATACATAGGTGGCTTCTCCTAAGTCTTTTATCGAAAAGCAGTTCCCTAGCCAAATCTTTACAGATTGCAAGGCAGGGATATCATTTCCAATAAGAAGTATGTCATCTACATACAACACTAGGAAAATGATTATGCTCCCACTGACCTTCTTGTAGACACAAGGTTCATCTTCATTTTTGATAAAACAAACTCTTTGATTGCATCATCAAAACGAAGATTCCAACTCCGAGAAGCTTGCTTCAATCCATAAATGGATCGTTGTAGCTTGCATATCTTTCCAGCATCCTTTGGATCGACAAAACCCTCGGGCTGTGTCATGTACACATCCTCGAGCAGATTTCCATTAAGGAAAGCTGTTTTGACATCCATCTACCAGATTTCATAATCATGAAATGCAGCTATTGCAAGTAAGATCCTTATGGACTTAACCATGGCCACTGGTGAAAAGGTTTCATCATAGTCAATACCATGAATTTGTTTGAATCCTTTTGCAACCAGCCGACCTTTAAAGGTATGTACGTTACCATCCATATCGGTCTTTTTCTTGAAAATCCATTTGCACCCTATGGGTCGTACCCCTTCAGGTGGATCAACCAAAGTCCATACTTGGTTTGCATACATGGATTCCATCTCAGATTTCATGGCCTCTTGCCATTTCTCAGAATCATTGCCCATTATAGCTTGTTGATAAGATGACGGCTCATCCTCATCAATAAGTAGTAAGTCACCTTGTTGAGTCACAAGAAATCCATATCTCTGTGGCTCCCGGTGTACTCTTACAGACCTACGCTGGGCTTGTGTCTCTTGAGCAGGTGCTTCTTCCACAACAGCTTGTGGTGCCTGCTCTGTTTCCATCTCAATCTCAGGTTCAGTGTTTTCTTGTGGTTGAACTTCACTAAGTTCTATTTTTCTCCCACTGGTTTTTCTAGAAATAAATTCTCTTTCAAGAAATACACCAGTCCGAGCAACAACTACTTTGTTCTCGGTGGGATAATAGAAATAGTACCCTTTCATTTCCTTAGGATACCCCACAAATAAACACTTATCAGATTTGGGTCCAAGTTTGTTAGTGGCGTGACGTCTAACGAAAGCCTCACAACCCCAAATCTTCATAAAAGACATACTAGGACGCTTCACAGTCCATATCTCATATGGTGTCTTTTCCATTGATTTAGATGGAACACGGTTCAGTAAGAAAATCGCTGTTTCTAGAGCGTGTCCCCAAAACGATATCGGAAGATCTGCATGACTCATCATTGATCTAACCATGTCTAACAAGGTTCGATTTCTCCTCTCGGATACACCATTCCATTGTGGAGTATACGGAGGAGTGAGTTGTGGGACTATCCCACACTCCTTTAGATAGTCATGAAACTCTTGGCTTAAGTATTCACCTCCTCGATCTGATCGAAGGATTTTGATACTTTTGCCAAGTTGGTTTTGTACTTCATTCTTGAAATCTTTGAATTTTTCAAAGGTTTCATGCTTATGTTTCATTAGGTACACATACCCATATCTACTGAGGTCATCAGTAAATGTAACGAAGTATTGAAAACCACCTCTAGCTTGTGTACTTATTGGTCCACATACATCACTATGTATTAGCCCAATAAAACATTTGCCCTTTCAACATGTCCCTTGAAAGGGGCTTTAGTCATCTTGCCCATTAAACAAGATTCGCATGTTTCATATGATTCAAAATCAAATGAATCTAATACTCCATCCTTATGAAGTTTAGATATGCGGTTCTCGTTTATAGTGGCCCAAGCGACAGTGCCAGAGATAAGTCGGATTACAATCATTATTTTTAATCCTTTTAGTATTTATAGTTATAGATAGGCATATCAAGATTTAATACATAAAGACCATTCACCATTTGTGCACTAGCATAAAACATATCATTTAAATAAATAGAACAACAATTGTCCTTTATTATAAATGAAAAACCATACTTGTCCAAACAAGAAATAGATATTATGTTTTTAGTAATAGAAGGCACAAAATAACAATCTTTCAAAATCAGTGATAAACCAGAAGGTAAAGCTAAATGATAATCTCCTATAGCTAATGCAGCAACTCTTGCTCCATTTCCAACTCGGAGATCAACTTCACCTTTCGCCAATGTCCTACTCCTTTTGAGATCCTGCACATTTACACAAATGTGAGATCCACATCCAGTATCTAATACCCATGATGAAGAAGTAGATAAATTGACTTCTACAACAAAAATACCTGAAGCGGAAGTCACACTTCCTTTCTTTAGATCCTCCAGATATACTTTGCAGTTTCTTTTCCAATGGCCGGTCTCACCGCAATGGAAACAGTTCCCTTCCTTTGCTATCCCTCCCTTTGGCTTCAGTGCATAAGACTTTGGCTTAGATTTAGCAAAGACCTTCTTTGCTTTCTTGTTGCCTTTAGCTTTGGCCCTTCCTTTGCCCTTATTCACAATAAGGACATTTGTGGCCTTAGTCTTCTTAGTATTTGCTTCATATGTTCTCAACATACCACCATGGTTCGAACCATGAAGCACACGGCTGGACCAATAGTGGGCCTAGGGTTCGAAACCCTAGCCCATGGCCGAGCCATGGCTCATGCGGCGGCGGCACTAGGGTTCCAGCCCTAGCCGCCTCGCACCCTTTTTGATATTTTATCGAGCCATCTTGTTTTAAACGCCGGAATTTGTTAGCCACGAGTCACGGTCATGCCATGCACGGGGTTCGCTCAACCATCTCGAGCTAAGGGTTCGAAAAACCTTGCTCTCATGTGGTAAAGTTACTAATCCATGCATGCGTGAACCATTATCGAGTCAAGGAGTTCAAAACTCATCCAAGCATCAAAACTATAGAAAATAAGGCGATGATGGTCGAGCCATGCACGGCTATTTGGGTTCGAAACCCTAGCCGTCATGAGCTAGCCGTCACGTCCAATGGGTTCTAAACCCTAATTAATTTTCGACACTTCCATGCACAATTATTAGCCACAACGACTAAGCCATCTCGAGCCAAGGGTTCGAAAACCCTAGCCCTCATGTGGCTAGCCATGGTGACATTTGTGATGGTGGGGGCCGAAAATTTGATGCTCAATAAATAATTTTATTCGCCAATTATATCAAATACAATTACTACGATGATTTTCATAAACTAAAATAAATTTCATATCATATATGAATTTAAACAGTTTCAATTAGCATGCAATATTAATTCTAATATGATTAACACAATTTAATCACATAAATCCGATATGAGCCTTGTACACGGCTCTGATACCACTGTAAGTAATCCTTATGGCATACAACGCAGCGGAATAAAATTTTTTTAGGATTACTAACACCGGATCTATACATAGGTTATCATATCGGATTAAGGTATACATAAGAGTCTCACCCTTGTAGCGTGTTTGAAGCAGAATCCACGGAGCAGCACCACGTCCTACGCCTTCTCCGAGTCACTAGCAAAACTCGATGAGTTTTGCTCAACGGTATCCACACGATCAAATCGGGTGAAGGGATGGTTTAATAACAAGTTGCTAGACAAGTTATTAAACCGATACACGAAGCTAACACGATTCACAATCGAATAATCGCCACAAAACCAACAAGTCTCCTTCGGCTATTGATGAAGAAGCCGAGAGCTTATTTGATCAATGTAGGCGGCCGAATCCTTCTTGCTTGTGTAGGGTTTTGTGTTATGAAATTGTCTTGCAATTAAACACCTTGTAATCATCTTTTATATAATTAATTAAAGGCTTTCATAAAGCCTCATGGGCTTAAGCCCATGATTTAATTAATCATTATGATTATTAATTAAGACTCTTCTTAATTATTTAATTCATCCCATGAATTTAATTTCCCTTCTCGATTTAATCTTTTGTGCGACCCGATAGGATCTTGTAATGTTGGCAGTGACATAAAATCTCATTTTACGTCTCAAGCATTGTGCGGTATCTAGCAACACGTCAATGCTACCCAAATTACAAGAATGTCAATGACTCGACATAACCTTTAGAACTTGTGATAATATTAATCATGTAACTTAATCCCTTTGTCCTTTGTGTTTAGATTGAACACGAGTTATGGAACAGTCATACTCGTATATCCAATCTTTATTTCTTGATCCCCAAGTAGAACTAGAATAAACGAATAAGCTCGATATCTCATATCGACTCATTCGAGCATGGCCATGCATTTTAGTTCTCACTTGATCAAGGGCCAAACACATCTCCTGTTATATAGGAGGGACAAATCCTATCTCGATCAGTCAACATCCCTCTACATAATTCGTAGTGTATCCAATAGTCGCCTTTATAGATTACCCTGTTACGGGTAACGTTTGACGATATCAAGATACATAACTCCTTATGTTGAGATCTCTGATGATCACAAGTCGTAAGGATTACATACATTATTATCACTATGAGAATTGCATATGACGATCATATAACTATCCATGTTGCATTCGTATGGTGGGTCTGTTCAGTACATCGTTCTCTAACATGTACCCATATGTTGATTTGATATCTAATATCAATGAACAATTCATCGATCAACACATACTAGTCTCTACGTATTATCATTATCCCTTTCATGATAATACTTGACTAGGAACATCTTTAAGAATAATACAATATTATTCTAAGGACATTAACATTTATATTAATTCACAATGCACAGTTAAAAGAATAATATATAACAATGAATTGCCATTCATAAAACCATATTACAGAATATGTCACAAACAATCATCTAATGACTTGTCTTAGGGCATATCCCAACAGTATCTTGATATCGTCAAACGTTACCCGTAACAGGGTAATCTATAAAGGCGACTATTGGATACACTACGAATTATGTAGAGGGATGTTGACTGATCGAGATAGGATTTGCCCCTCCTATATAACAGGAGATGTGTTTGGCCCTTGATCAAGTGAGAACTAAAATGCATGGCCATGCTCGAATGAGTCGATATGAGATATCGAGCTTATTCGTTTATTCTAGTTCTCCTTGGGGATCAAGAAATAAAGATTGGATATACGAGGATGACTATTCCGTGACTCGTGTTCAATCTAAACACAAAGGACAAAGGGATTAAGTTACATGGTTAATATTATCACAAGTTCTATAGGTTATGTCGAGTCATTGACATTCTTGTAATTTGGGTAGCCTCGATGTGTTGCTAGACACCGCTCCTTGCTTGCGACATAAAATGAGATTTTATGTCACTGCCAACATTACAAGATCCTATCGGGTCGCACAAAAGATTAAATCGAGAAGGGAAATTAAATTCATGGGATGAATTAAATAATTAAGAGGAGTCTTAATTAATAATCATAATGATTAAATTAAATCATGGGCTTAAGCCCATGAGGCTTTATGAAAGCCTTTAATTAATCATATATAATATGATTGCATGGTAATTAATTGAATAATACAATTCATATCATACTAACCTAAAAGATTAGAAGCTCTCGGCCGCACCAACTTGAACTCTCGGTTTCTATCATAGCCGTGTGGTTCTTGGTGGTATTGTGCCATCATTCGATTGTGAATCGAGTGTGCTTCGTGTATTGGTTTAAGAACTTGTCTAGCAACTTGTTCTTAAACTTTCCCTTCACCCGATTTGATCGTGTGGATACCCTTGAGGCAAAACTTGTTGAGTTTTGCTAGTGACTCGGAGGAGGCGTTGGACGTGGTGCAGCTCCGTGGAATCGGCTCAAACACGCTACAAGGGTGAGACACTTGTTATTCCTTTATCCGATATGAAATCCTATGTATAGATCTGCTGGTTAGTAATCCATATAAAATTTTATTCAGCTGCGTTGTATGCTCTTGGATTACTTACAGATTGTGAACTATCGCGATTGATTAGTATGGTTTATGAGAACCAATTTAAAGATGGGGAAGGATTGAGAAAGAAATTGAAATGACGTATAGTAATGTTATGTTCATTGATTAATTGTGCAGAGACGAGATAACAGTGGGGTAGTGATGATCAGATTGAAATGATATTGGATTATGAAAACATGATTGTTTTGTATACTGTGAGATTAATGAACAGGTTATGAGATGACATGGAACGTCAAGAGATGACGTGAGATCGCTACGAATGTCTTGTGTGGACGTGTGATCATCGTGAACGTTGCAGGTCGACGTAGTAAGTATGAAATATGATGTTATTCTCTGGTATATAATGACAACACTGATAAATAATCATGTAGTGATTAATGATGAGTTAGACATGATGTGATAAACAATATAATGATGTCATAATGAGAATACATGGGATATATAAGCATTCACTTTATATGATTTATCATTTTGATATTGTGTTATAAATTGAAAAGCATATAAATGATGATATATGCGATGGGATTGATGTATGAGGAATCATGAATACATACCCCACAATGATATGTTATTCATTCATGAAATAGTGCTTTGTTGAATAAAGGAATTACGTCATTGAGGCATGTAAGTGATTCTTATGTTAAATTTCAATCACACAGATATGCGATAGTATGTTATAGCTTGATGTGTACAGGATTGCATGAAACTTTGACGCGGGGATATTAAGATTTGATGACGGAAACATTATGAATATCAATGATGCGTAAATGACAAGGTACGTGGTTATGCTATGAGTATTTGAGAAATACTAATGAGTTATTTTTGTACTTGTTCCATGGTAGATGATAGTTGTGTAATGAAATACGGAAAGTTTGATGCTTGAGAGCATGTGAGTACTGTGATGAGCAAGATATTATGATGCTACTGTATATTGTAGATGATTTCACCAGGTATGAGACGAATTATTCGATGTTGATATTGATGCCTTGTTTTAAATTGTTTATATACAAGTGATTTGTAAGGAGCGATAGACAGTACAAGATAACTTATCCAAGTAGATAAGAATAAATGATGGGTTATGAGATAAATTGAGGGATGAACAATATTATGATGTTAATGTGCGTATGATTGTGACGTAAGAATATTCATGTTAGACCATTCTTTATGATTTGCTATTGATGATATGTAGTTGTTGGTGCATATAATGTTGATATACGTATATGAGAATTACTAACGGGTTTTCTAGTAAATTATTTTGCGCCAGATAATAGTCAGAAGATGATATGAAAGGTTGATGTGTAAGTGCTCAAGAGTACCGCTATTTCATAAGGACAAGAGTGGTGTGCGACATGACGAGGTTGGTATAAATTTCATAATTTTGCAACCACACAGGTATGAGGTTAATTATGAGATAAAAGGTTGGTGTATCGTCGTACATTCTGATATACACGTGATATGCATAGATTGTATGATTTAGTGATTATACGATGATATTAATCTCCTAAGGATTCATATGAATAAGGGTATTCATATATGTTAGCTCATTGAGTGCTAATGTTAAAATATGGTAAAGTGATATGATTTGCGGTTTTGAGATCGTTGGTGTGGTACGCCACATTTACGAACCATGATGATTCGAATGATGGTGTCGTCCTAAAGATTTGTTACAACACTATTTTGAGATTTATAACTGTACGTAAATTTTTATGTTGGTTTTTTTGAAAGCATACATTTAAATTTCGAGGTCGAAATTTATTAGTTGGGGAGAATTGTGATGTCCAGAATAATTAATAATCGTTCATTAATTAATTATGGTGTTTATATGATATGTCGGGATTTAATTCTTGGGTATAATTTTGAAGCGTAGTTGGGATAAATGATATTGGGATTTAACATGTATCGTAAATTTTTTAAGAAGTGGGATTTTTGCTAATAATAAAATATAATTTTATTAGTGATAATAGTAGTATAATAGTTAATAATATGAGTGGGGGAAATAAAATAAGGGTTAGCTTTTCTTCTCCCTCTTCCATCGATCAAAAAAATAAATAAATACCCACTCTTCTCCTTCATTCTATCGACATGTAGCAGCAAGCAAAACGGCAATCTCTTCAGAAATTTAAGTAACGATTTCACGCAAGTTCGTGTCCGTAATTTGACCTTGTTCATCGGTTGCTCTTTCCCCTTAAATGTTTTCGGTGATTGTTCGATTTTCCCTGCTGTTTTTGGGGCAATTTTGTACATTTCTGGGATGAAAATTTGCTACCTTTTCTTTCGAATTTTTGGGTTGTTGTTCGGCTGAAACTTGCTCCTAAAATGGTTCCAAAATTTCATGCTTTTGGTTCGAAATCTTCATGTTGTTTGTACGAAAATTTCAGCTTGTTTTGGTTCCATAATTTGCTAATTAAGACTCGAATTTCTGCTACTATTTTGGTGCTAATATCTTGATTGTTGGGTAATATGTTGAAGATTTGTTACTAAGTGTTAGTGGGTGTGTGAGGCGTGAGTTAGTGTGCGCATGCGTGCGTGTGTGGTGGTGCTGAGTGCGTGCGTTTGCTGCGATGTGTGTGTGTGTAAATCCCTGATGTTACGTGGTTCAAATTCCTGCTGCATTAATGGTTCGAAAATCATATGGTGTTGGGTTTAAAAGTTATTGCTGTTTTGTTGAAAATTATGATGTTGTTCTTGGTTCAATTTCCATGCTCATGAGGTGTTTGATAATATGTATAAATGGTGTCCAAGTGTTGGCCTAAAGCCTTGATCATTTGGTGGTGAAAATCCTACACTTTCCAACTTAAAAGCATTATAGTGTCTTGGTGAGTGATTGGGCAATGGTATGAGATGTTTGTGAGTTGTGTCTGAATATATGAGATAAAAGTTGGGAACCTTGTTCTAACCTTATAATTGATGTTAAAATTGAATTAAATGAATATTTATGACTTGCACGCTCATTTTACATGATGATTATGTTTTGAGGATTTCTTGAACAATGAGTTAAGGTTATATATTTTGAACCTTAGTAATGTAAATATTACATACTTGAGTTAGTGATAACTCGAATAAATGGAAGGTAATGGCTTGTTTGTGTGGTATATGGGGTATGATAATTGAGATTGAGTATAATGGCGAAATTATATTGAATTGAAGTTGAAATGCATATAAATGATATCTGTAAGGACCCCCGTGCCCTTAACCCACAATTAGTGCATTAAGCCATGCATTTGGTGCATTCAATCACGTGTAAAGGGAAACTATATGTAAACGTGGCACACAATACCACCTATAAATTTTCTTGCTTCATCTATTCCATTCCATGCAATATCCGATTTCCCAAATTAAGACCATTTAACACAGCATGCACCTATGTAATACACTAATCACAATCTCAATTCATCTAGCAATTCCCTAGTTGATTGCTCACACATATAATGAAAAGAGAAAGGCCCATGCTTCTTTATACAACACATATACACATAATTATTGCTCACACACGAGCATCGAATAAACCTATGTGTACGTATTGTATAAAAAGGGCATACACAATATCCAGCTCCACATGAGCTCCGGTGTTTCGATCCTGGAATCACCTCCAATTCATAGCTCGATCACAGCTCCAGAGCTACCATTGCACCTGTTTCACCTGCCCCAACAGAGACATCCCCCACACGGGGTGAGCATACCAATACCACCAAACCAATAATCACAATTATATAATTCGTAAATTACAAGAATGTAAATGCCATGAATTTAAATGTTACTCCCTGGATGGCATCATCCGGGATCCCACTGTATTGTCCATGTTCTCAAAACAACCAAAATCATCAATTCCAAATATCCAGTTAATCATTATACTGATTAACTATGTCCCTAGTCCAATTCAATATCAATAGGGAAATAAATACAGATATCCTAGATATCTAGTCAAAAGCCACATTTCCTCGCTCACTCAAAATTAGCGGCACCACTTACCGATGTTCGCTCCATAGCAACCACATCACGACAATTGCTCGCTCCACAATATCGGCATTTCAAACCCCACGCACGCTCGGCATAACCGTTGGTCGCTCAATGGCGACAACATCTCAATCATTGCTCGCTCAAGGCGGCACCATATAATTTCCCAATGTATTTCCATTTATCGCAATTACTATATACTATACATTTCACAATCCATTTATCACTAGTGTTACAAACCATGCATTTCAACAACCATTTATTGCAATTACCACTTACCATGCATTTTACAGTTGCAACATTATAATAGGTTATGCTCGACGTCATACGTACCTTATAATCTCGTAGCTCGAATCCAAACACTGCCTCAGTCCCGAGGTCCGATGGAGGAATGTGCTAAACACAATTCAATAACTCATAATCAATGAGTAATCCCAAATTCATATGCACAAGCATGGAATCCGACCCCAATCATCCCAACACGTCACCATTACCGATCGGTCGGTAACTGTTCATAAAATCGATTTAAGCCACGGCTTTGCACCGATCGATTGGTCCAAGCTACCGATCGATCGCTAGCCACCCACCGATCGATCGGTCGCTCTTACCGATCGATCGCTAAAGACCGAAATAAAAACCCATCGCTACGCACATGCACCGATCGATCGGTCCAATCTACCGATCGATCGGTCGCTGTGCGAACCCGAAAATCACCATTTTTAAAGGTTTGAAAACCTCCACTAAACATACCCAAACTTCTTCAAACTCGAAAATAACCACATACTAACACCATAGTACACTTAACAAGGGTTATAAACCATTTAAACACAAAACCCAAAAGATTTCAAGATTTTACAAAAATCTCCCAAAACCAAAAACTCAACCATTTAGCACAAAACCACAATCAAATCAAAGCTAAAGGTGAGGAGAAGAAGAATACCAGCCTTTCTTCAAGAATCGAGCTCCCAAGACGAGCCCCCAACAATTGTTCCAAGAGGAGAAGAGGGGAAGGGTTTGGGGTGAGGGGAAAGAGGCGTGAGGGAGAGGAGAGAAGGAAATGATTCCGTAATGACGGAATACCAAGTCCATTTGGTATACATAGCTGATGTGACTAGAAATAGACACATCTTGAGTGCTTAATTGTCTACGATTTGGTAGGTTTTGATAGATAAATTGATACGTATGCTACCTAATCGTATATTTGTGTAATTGTAGGTACAATCGAAGAAAACGAGCTAAAAACGATGTGTAAAGACCAAGGAGAGACATGGACATGACAAGGACTCAAAGTTGATCAAGAAAAGGGCAAAACGTAATTTTGGAAGTGGCAATCGATCGCCTATGGACAGAAACATTTTCAACAAATTTCAAGAGTCAGCGATCGATCGCGAAGGAGTGGCGATCGATCGCCAAAGTCTACTTGAGCTCGGCGATCGATCGCCTCAATGAATTTTCCGAAAAAAAATAATGCAGCGATCGATCGCCACATTCAAGGAGATCGATCGCCGAAGAGTCCGAAAATAAGGAAATTAGGTCTTTTACCATGTTTAGAAGATTGTAACCTATTTTATCAATTACCAACCCCCATAACTCGAATTTATTCAGTCATTAGCAGCAAGTTTTCATAGTTTTTGATACTTTAGAATATTTTGGAGATTTTAGGTTATTTTGTTTTCAAGTTTTCTTCAAGAACAACGAAGAACGGAACCGGAATCGACAAGCCGGAATCGTGGTTTATAATAGTAATTTCTTTTCCTTTATTTATTTAATGTTTTCCATTGAATTTTTATTGTTTTTAGATTTCATTATGCTAGGCTAAAATTCTTCGATTCTTGGTTGAAGGGATACCTGCTTTTGGAATTGAACCTTTTATGAAAATTTGGTTTGATTGCTGAATTATATTTCGATTTCAATTCGTTTCTTAAATTTCGAATTCCATGATTGTTGTGTTTGTGTAATGTGAGACCCTGTTATCTCAAACATACTAACAGGTGCGATTAAGAGAACTAAACATTCATATGAATAAATCAGAGTAATAAGTCGTGTTGATTAACCTGAGCTTAAGATATTACCGTACCAAAAGTTTAAAAAAGGAATTTCACATATTCCTACAAGAGGTACTACATTATAGTCTTACTCTACTTCATGTAGAAGCTACACAAAAATTTCTCTAACATGCTAATCCTGTAGCACTCCTTACAACTCAGCTTTTCAACCCCGACCCTGATTCTCATCATCAAAAGCACCTACAAAGACAACCCCCAACACATGGGCATAACATAATTCATATTCAACATAATATGAATGTAAGACGTAAATGCATAATCACAATACAAAACACTTCAAGTATTTCCATCGCATTTACAACGCCTATTGGTTGTCCCTGTACCACAATTCATAATCAAAACACTATATGAATATATGGCTTCACAAATAAATGTCATGACATATCATCTCTTTTTCTTGAGTCAGTCATCATCAGTTATTTTAATGCTTCATCGCTTCATAATCTCAAAAACAAGCGGTATCTCATCCTCTCTTCTTCGTACAAGCGGTATCTCATCCTCGCTTAGTACGGTATACCCCGCCTCCATGTGCAAGCGAGCCTCCCCCCTCCCGCTCCACATTTTTAGCGGTCAAGCGTAAGCATTAAAACCTTCACTGTGATCACCCCTGACTCGTGGAATACACCTCTTTATTCCACATCACAATATGCAACAACAATGCATAATATGCAACAACAATGCATAATAACATGTATCATACTCTTAATGCATCACATTGCATTCACCATGTGTCAAATAGACAAACATAAAATACATGTTACCGTTGGGATGCCCGTACGTCGATTACGTACCTTTCCAAAATGTAGTGTGTTGTGGGACTCTATCCCCTGCGCTGTGTAGCTGTCTGTGAAGGCTCTACACCAGTGTACAACACAATATTAGATGTCTCATTACAATCCAATATCAAATTTAAACAAATTCCACATTTAAAAAAAAAGGCACTACCGATCGATCGGCCCTCATCACCGTTCGATCGATGAGCTGTTCGAATTTATAAAAAAAGCTACAGCTTTTGCCGATCGATCGGTGTTCTTCACCGATCGATCGGTCGCTCTGTTTCAGCCCAGATTTCCAGAATTCTCTAACACCGATATTTATGCCTCTTAATCTAACATGTAAGACATACAACATGTCAAGCCCAACATGCTAGCAGTTACAATACACTACCCTGAGTGTATTCATATAAAATATATATCCCAAACACAAACTCACATGCCTTAAAATTGCCCATTAACATCAGTACTCAACCAAATTTTCTGAAAAACAGGGCATTGTCTTCCTGCCCAGATTTTCGAGTACCCACTTTCAAGCAATAAAATCTACCATAAAAGTCATGAAGTTTGCTCGAATAAAAATGTCAAGGGCTTCATAAAACTACCATGTATGTACTCAACCCAAAGGTTTACCAAAAACCTAGCTAACATGCATGATATCACCTTCACAATTTCACTACCATCCCATATTTTCCAGAAAAACAGGTCACACACATTACCCAGATTTTCGAACACTATACTTTACATGCTTAAATCTTCCACATAAAACATGTAACATGCTCAAGGAAAAATACTGGAAGTTTCATAATAACACCATAAATGAACTTAATTCGAAGGTTCAACGAAACCTAAGCTATCATGCCATTTCTACACCAAGTAAAAACATGACTCAAAACACAATTTAACCAAAAACAGAACATGGTTTCTCACCCTCTTTTGCTCCGATTTTTACAAGCTTTCCAAGCAGTGAAAAGGGAAGATCTCCTCCCTAACTTCCTTAGCAGCTGTTGGACGATTTTTGGGAGAGAATTGGAGGGGTTTCAGACATGGGAAGGTGGAGTGGGAGATGGGACAAGTGGTATGGGTGAGCAGCTGGCAGCAGGGTATGAGTCAAGGGGGGTGGTTGGGTGGTGGGTTATGTGATGTGTTATGTTTTGGTCCCGGTATTTAGCACGTTGTATTAAAATATCCTCACATGATATTTATAGTATTTTCTCAATAAAATACTTCAACTCCCATTTAAACATGCTTCACCAAAGCAAATAACACACACCCCAAATAATCATGCCACAACCCCAAAGTCCCAACATATAACACATGCACCCTGACATGCCTTTCCCAATATTATTAATTCAACACAAAGAATTCATACCATAATTTTCACGACAATGATTAATGTTTAAATAACACCTAATCATTTCGGGGATATCACAATACTCCCCTACTTATAAGATTCCGTCCGCGAAATCAGCATGCACTTACCCAATATAAAATAAAACATAAATCACATACCAGAAAATAGTTCTGGATAGTGCTGCACCATGTGACGCTCTGTCTCCCACGTGGCCTCCTCGACACCCCTACGATCCCACTGAACTTTGACCATAGGAATAGCTTTGTTTCTCAGTCTGCGATCTGCCCTAAAATCCTGATAGGTCGCTCCACATAGGAAACATCGGACTCAATCTGAACTTCAGAAGGCTGCAACACATGAGAAGGATCTGGCTCGTACTTCCGCAACATAGACACATGAAATACATCGTGTATGCCAGACAGAGAGGGCGGTAAAGCTAAATGGTACGCCAGAGTACCAACACGCTGCAAGATCTCGTACGACCCTACATATCTTGGGGATAACTTTCCTCGAATCCCAAACCGTACTACACCTCTGAAAGGTGAGATCTTTAGAAAGAGTCTGTCGCCCAACTGAAACTCCAACGGTCTTCGCCGCTGATTGGCATACGCTGCCTGTCTGTCCTGAGCTGCCTTCATCTTCTGTCTTATCACCTTTACCTTTTCTTCCATATCCTGGACCAACTCTGGCCCTCCGACAGATTTACGGTCCACATCATCCCAACACAAAGGCGACCTGCAACGCCTGCCATATAGGGCTTCAAATGGAGCCATCTGTATGCTAGCCTGGTAACTGTTATTGTAAGAAAATTCCACCAAGGCTACTGAGTCCTGCCAAGAAGCATCGAATTCCAACACACAAGCCCTCAACATATCTTCGAGCGTCTGTATCGTACGCTCGGTCTGTCCGTCCGTCTGGGGATGATAGGCTGTGCTCAACCTCAACTCTGTACCAAGAGCTGACTGAAGACCCTCCCAAAAGTGAGACGTAAACCGCGGATCTCGATCAGACACAATCGAAACAGGGATCCCATGCAGTCTCACCACATCTCTGACATATAACTGTGCCATCCTCAAGTACGTGAAGGTCATACAGTAGGGAATGAAATGAGCACTTTTAGTCAATCTGTCGACGACTACCCATATAGCATCAAAACCCGAAACAGTCCTTGGTAAGTGGGTCACGAAATCCATAGACACGTGTTGCCACTTCCACTCGGGTATCTCCAAACTCCTTAGTTCACCTCCAGGCCTCTGCCTCTCAGCCTTCACCTGCTGACAGATCAAACATCTCTTGACAAATGAGGTGACATCTTGTTTCATACGCCTCCACCAGAACTGGCTGCGTAGATCCTTATACATCTTCTTCCCACCCGGGTGGACACTCATCCTGCTGCAATGAGCATGCTGTAATATACACCGTCGCAACTCAGGTGTATCTGGAACCACCCATCTGTTGCCAAGTCTCAGAGAACCGTCCTCAGCCACTCTGAATCTCGATGGCTGACCTGAATGAACCACTAACATCCATCTCTGAACCTCTGCGTCGGTCCCCTGAGCCTTCCTTGTAGGGTCTTCCTACCTTAACTTCATATAGTACACATAAGTTGGATAGAACATGCATTTATAACCTCTTAAGGGTTCCGGTTGTAGTTGAGCTAAGAAGATTACAGGCCGAAATAAAATTTCCAAAAGCCATTTAATTACATTCCCAATAATGAATGTTAAGCTATAGGTTTACACTACTCCTAGAGTAGAGACTATCAAAATCCTGCATCCTACGTTCATCTTGCTCCTTTTAGCTCATCTCCTCAACCCGACCCTAGGCCCTTGGTTCAAAAGTGTACCTAAAGGGATAACACATCGTGAGCATACACATGTTTACTTAACATTATATAAAAAGCATACAATAATGCATAACATCTTGGTTAAGTAAAGGTTATTGGTCGTTCTTCAACTTCCTTTGTTATCCCTGACTCTTATTCATTTATAAGGGCATCTTACCCCATTGTATGGCATCTTACCATAATGTAACCTTCGTGTGGCATCTTACCACATGGGCATCTTACCCAATCATATGGCATCTTACCATATCACAATCATTACGTGGCATCTTACTACAGGGGCATCTTACCCACTTACATACTTTGGGTGGCATCTTACCACATGTGCGTCTTACCCAATCATACACGTCGTGTGACCTTATCATAAACTTCATCATCATAAACATCATCATAAGCATCATCATCATAACATCATCATAAACATCATCATCGTAAACATCATCGTAAACATCATCATAAACATCATCATCGTAAACATCATCATGAACATCATCATCGTAAATATCATCATAAACATCATCATTCTAAACATCATCATAAACATCATCATCGTAAACATCATCGTAAGCATCATCATAAACATCATCATCGTAAACATCATCATGAACATCATCATCGTATATATCATCATAAACATCATCATCGTAAATATCATCATAATATGTAAGGGTATGGTTTACCGTCCGATGCTCGTATGTAAGGACCCCCGTGCCCTTAACCCGTTATTAGTGTATTAAGCCATACCATTAGTGCATATAATCATACCATAATGGGGAAAACCACGTGCAAGTGCAACACCATATGTTACCCAGAACATTTCTTGCATCCAATTCACATAATATTCAGATTCCCCAACCAAGATTAATCATATAACATGCACCCACATAATACACAAACATGCTCTTAGTTCATTCAGCAATTCCATAATTAATTGCATGCAACCATAATGAACAGATTGAAGCCGTAGCCCATTTATACATTTCATACACACGTAAAATGTACTCACATAAGAGTACCCAATGGATAAGCATGTATCTGATGTATAACACTCTACCGGATACCGGTCCTGGTAGTACCTCCCAAGCGCAAGTCGATCTCAACTCTGGATCTGAGCGTCTATCCAGCCAGCTCTGGTACCTCGATCCTGGAAGTACCTCTAACCAACAGCCCGAGCTCGACTCCAAAGCCGCTGCTACACCTGTATTACCTGCCCCAACAGAGACAGCCCCCACACGGGGTGAGCATACCAATACCACCAATCCAATAAGCATAATATTGCAATTCAAATACAAAATGTAAATGCTTTAATTTAAATGATACTCCATGGATGGCAATACCCTCATCCGGGATCCCCTGTATTGTCCCTGTTCTCAAAATAACCAAACTCATCAAATTCCCAAAGCCAGTTAATCGTCACATAGATTAACTAATACCGTTCTATTATAACAGTTCCATGATCGATGTAGTAAGAACACAATGTAAAAGACCATAGATATCACATATATCTACCCAATCATTCCATGTTCCTATTTCCTCGCTCACTCCTCAATAGCGGTATAATAAACCTTGCGCACGCACAACAATAGCGGCGTCATAACCGATGGTCGCCCAATGGCGACAGCATCCCGGATCATTGCTCGCTCGAAGACGGCACCGTATGATTCCCAATATATATATACATTTAAGGCAAATACCATTTACCATGCATATTATTATCCATTTGTAGTAAGTATCATGCACCATGCATTTCAATACTTATCCGATGTAATTACCACATGCCACATATTGCAATGTCCATACAATACAATTACCATACACCATGTATTTCAATGCCCATTTAATACCATTATCACAAACCATGCATTTTACAGTTGCAATACTATAATAGGCTATGCTCGTACGTCCCACGTACCTTAAGTCCCCATAGTCCAAGCCAAACCTTGCTTGAGTTCCACGCCTCTAGAAATTTGTGCTAAAACACATAACAATTCACAATCAAGAATAAGCATGTGACCACGTGCCCAAGCACGTTCATAGCTCCCAAACATATCGTCAATCCATGACGATTACCAAAATAAAAGCTCCCCGGCTAAGCATGCGTAATACCCAAAATAAACCATTTTACAAGTTTAAAAGATTGCCAAGAATTCAACCGGGAATTCCGTTTAATTTAATTGGCTCCAAACAACCCATTTTAAAAGCAAAGCATTCCCATTAGAATGTAGACATTGCCCCGAAAACGGCCCCTTTTAAACCTCGGTTCCAAAATCCCGACATTTTCCCAAAATTCCAAAAAAAAACACATTTTCTCGGGTGGCGATCGATCGCCGCATTTACCGCGATCGATCGCCACACTCCAGTGGCCATCCAGTGCACTCTCGCGATCGATCGCCCATCCTCGCGATCGATCGCCAATCCGCTCGCGATCGATCGCCGAGCCTCGCGATCGATCGCCATCACTGTTCATCGTCTACAAAAATTTGGATTGCTCGTCGCGATCGATCGCCCCACCTTGGCGATCGATCGCCACCTGCGATTTTTCCGAAAAATCGAGCTTCCATGGTGTTTTTCACACCCCAACTCAAAACCAACACCCCCAACCTCCTAAACACCACTCAAACACGAGTTAAGCTCCATAAAAACACTTAAAACCAACATTTTGATTTTAACCCAAAAATTTCCAAAACCCATAGCCAACTAAAACCCCAACCAAAAGCTACCAAACTACTATCAAATCGAAGCCAAGGACGAGGGGAAGATGAATACCTGATTATCTTCGAGGAACCGGCCTCCGATCCAAGCCACCCGCGATTTCTCTTCCAAGGGAGAAAGGGGGAAAGGGTTTGGGGCGATGGAGAGAGAGAGAGAGAGAGAGAAATGGATTCCAATGACGGAATCCCAAGTCCGACTGGTATATATAGCAAAAATGCTCCGAAATACCAATACTCCCACAAATACATCATAACTCATTAAAAATCATCTGTTTACAAAAATTCCCTCTCCAACACCAAGTCCCCAGACTGGCCCAAACATAAAGCACCCTGGACACCAAGTCCCATTAAAAACCCAATTCATAGGTTTTCCACCGAAATGAGAATACAATCTCAACCTTTGGATCCAGCGATCCCAAATGCCCGATTAAGCAATCCCACGGGATGCCAAACTGTAATTACTTCCTAATTGCCACAATTAAAAATCCATCAAGGATTATTACCATACCGGGATTAACACCATTAATCTCCGGACATCACATCGTACATCTCTTACGTACCTTAATTCCAAAAGAAGGAGAAGTCGTAGAACTTTATCTCCTTGAAGTCGTGGGTACCTGGGACGGTTCTACATAACCATACAAATTGATATTAGAAGCTAAATATAGTCCAATATCCAAAAATCCCACATAAATATCAAAAATCCACCTTTTTACAGCTCGCGATCGATCGCTGCCCAGGCGCGACCGATCGCGAGATCACACTGGACGAGGGGCAAAAATTCTCTTCTTGGCGATCGATCGCCACTTTTGGCGCGATCGATCGCCAGCCTCGCCGATCGATCGCCCAAAAGTGGCGATCGATCGCCAAATGCTACTGGCGGACACTGGAGGCTCGCGATCGATCGCCAAGAACGGGCGATCGATCGCCGAGCACTGTACTCCGAAAATCGCCATTAATGCTCATTTTTCAAGCTCCTCTTCATGCCACCCAAAACCAAACTTCCTCACAACTTCAATAACATCATAACCCACTAAAACCAACATAAAACACTTCAAAAATCGTACCCCAACCATAAACAACACATACCCAAACAAACCCACATAAAACATCAAAAACTTGACCCATTTCAACACCAAACATCATAAAACTTATAGGAATGGTTCCATACCTCTTGTAGGCTCCAAATCCTAGCAAAGATCACACAAACAAAGTTTTTGTGGAACTTTTCTTCTCCTCTTTTGGTGGAACTCGAAAATGGGAGGGTTTGGGGTTGGGAAGTGATTTTGGGGATTTTTAATAAAGTGAAAGGTATAGAGGGGTGAAAGTGGTGGGTAAAAGATTAAAAGTGGTTGTCTTAACTTAATTTAAAAAATGTACCCCAAACTTAACATGATGTATAAAATACTCTACTTGGTATTTTAAAAGCATTTTACAACAATGCTCTAAACTTCATTTAAAAATCACATCTTCCTCATATTTAATAATTAACACAATTAAATCATGTTAATATCTTAATACCCAACACATAAATTCATTATCACATGATTCATCATATAAACATAATTAATGCCTTACTTGCAATTAATTAATTTCGGGGCATCACATTACTCCCCTACTTACAAGATTTCGTCCTCGAAATCGCATGCACTTACCCAAAAGAAACTAAGCATAAATCATACCAGAAAATAGTTCCGGGTAATGCTTGCATCATATGCCGCTCCGTCTCCCACGTAGCCTCCTCGACACCCCGACGATCCCACTGAACTTTGACCATCGGTATAACTTTACTTCGTAGTTTGCGATCCTCACGATCCAGAATTCTGACTGGTCGTTCAACGTAGGATACATCTGAGTCTAACTGCACTTCAGTAGGCTGTAAAACATGAGACGGGTCTGGCTCATACTTCTGTAGCATAGAAACATGGAAAACATCATGAATTCCAGATAAAGACGGCGGTAGAGCCAATCGGTAAGCCAAAGTGCCGATACGCTGTAACACCTCGTACGGTCCAACATACCTCGGGGATAACTTCCCCCGCATACCAAAACGAACAACACCCCTGAAGGGTGAGATTTTCAAGAAGACCTTGTCTCCTACTTGAAATTCTAGCGGCCGTCGCCGCTTATTTGCATAGGCTGCTTGCCTATCTTGGGCCGCTTTCATCTTTAAGCGTATCATTTTAATCTTTTCCTCCATGTCCTTAATCATATCCGGTCCTCCGACCGCTTTACTCATCAAGTCCTCCCAATACAGCGGTGACCTACATCGTCGTCCGTATAGAGCTTCAAAAGGGGCCATTTGAATGCTCGCCTGATAGCTGTTATTGTAGGAGAACTCTACCAGTGGTATAGACTCTTGCCACGGAGTATCAAACTCCAAAATACATGCCCTCAGCATATCTTCGAGCGTCTGTATAGTACGCTCCGTTTGGCCATCTGTCTGAGGGTGATAAGCTGTACTCAGTCTCACCTCGGTGCCCAAAGCTGTCTGGAGACCCTCCCAGAAATGGGAAGTAAACCTTGGGTCTCTGTCAGACACGATCGAGACTGGAATCCCATGTAACCTCACTACATCCCGTACATATAATTGGGCCATCTTTAGATACGTAAAAGTCATACTGTAAGGGATGAAATGAGCTACCTTCGTCAGCCTATCCACGATCACCCAGATCGCATCAAATCCAGAGGCCGACCTTGGCAAGTGGGTCACGAAGTCCATAGATATATGCTCTCACTTCCACTTAGGTACCTCCAAGCTCTTCAGCTCGGCACCAGGCCTCTGCCTTTATGCCTTTACTTGTTGGCAGATTAAACATCTCTTAACAAAACTGATCACATCACGCTTCATGCGTCTCCACCAGAATTGACCACTCAGGTCCTTGTACATCTTTCTTCCTCCGGGGTGGATATTGAACCGACTACTGTGAGCTCGTTCCAATATTCCTCTACGTAACTCTGGTGTATCTGGGACTACCCATCGGTTGCCCAGTCTTAATGAATCATCTTCAGCCACTCTAAACTTTGTTGGCTGACCCCGAAGTACTATCGATGACCATCTCTGAACTTCATCATCTACCCTCTGGGCTTCCCTGATAGCCTCAAATATGTCTGGCTCGGCCAATAAGGTCGACACTCGCACGGGCGACGTGTCCACATCGAAATCATAGCCCAGATGGCAATAAGAAGTCATCAAAGTTGATAAACACATAACGTCCTCAGCAGTACTCTTTACCTTCCGACTTAAGGCGTCTGCTATCAAATTTGCTTTACCAGGATGGTACTAAATTTCACAGTCATAATCCTCGAGCAAATCCATCCATCTTCTTTGACGCATATTCAGTTCAGCCTGGGTGAATAGAAACTTTAGGCTCTTATGGTCCGTAAATATGGTAAACGTAGTACCATAAAGATATTGACGCCAAATCTTCAAGGCGAAAATGATAGCTGCCAGTTCCAGATCATGGATTGGGTATCTGGTCTCATGAGGCTTCAACTGTCTCGAAGCATAGGCTACTACTTGTCTGTCTTGCATCAATACACAGCCCAAACCATGCAATGATGCGTCCGTGTACAAGGCAAACCTCTTATCCTCAGACGGAATCACCAATACTGGCGCTGTCGTCAAACGACGCTTCAATTCTTGGAAGCTTTCCTCACAAGCTTCAGACCAAAAGAATGGGACTCCTTTCTGAGTCAGCTGTGTCAATGGTTTAGCGATCTTAGAAAATCCCTCGACAAAACGTCGGTAATAACCTGCTAAGCCAAGAAAACTCCGTATCTCAGGCACAGAAGTGGGTGCTGCCCACTCTATTACAGCTTCAATCTTCCTGGGATCCACAGATATCCCTCGGCTAGATATGACATGGCCTAGGAATACCACGCTGTCTAACCAGAACTCGCACTTGCTAAGCTTTGCATACAATTGATGATCCCTAAGGATCTGAAGTACTGTCTTTAAGTGCCGTACATGATCTTCTTCGGTCCGAGAGTAGATGAGTATATCGTCAATGAAAACTATGACGAATTGATCCAAAAATGGCTGGAACACCTTGTTCATCAAACTCATGAAAACTGCCGGGGCATTTGTCACCCCAAAAGGCATGACTAGGAATTCATAGTGTCCATACCTAGTCCTGAAGGCTGTCTTCTGGACATCCTCTTCTCTTACTCGAATCTGATGGTACCCCGACCTCAGATCGATCTTACTGTAGAGCCTCGTACCCTGCAACTGATCAAACAAATCATCGATCCTCGGGAGTGGGTACTTATTCTTCACTGTAGCTTTGTTCAGTTGTCTGTAATCGATGCACAAACGCATCGAACCATCTTTCTTCTTCACAAATAAAACTGGTGCTCCCCAGGGCGATACGCTAGGGCGTATATAGCCCTTATCAAGGAGCTCTTGCAACTGAATCTTTAATTCCCTTAGCTCCGCTGGTGCCATCCTATAAGGGGCACGAGAAATGGCCGACGTCCCCGGTAATAACTCAATCCCTAACTCGACCTCTCTCGTCGGTGGGAATCCGGGAATCTCCTCCGGAAAGACATCGGGAAACTCCGCCACTACTGGCACATCCTCAACTTTTACTTCTTCTTTCTTTTTCGTAACATCAACGGCATATATGAGATAGCATGTATGGCCCCATTCCAACAACTGTGCCATCTTGACAGTAGATATCAATGGAATCTTTGAGCGAGAACCATCCCCATAGAACGTCCATGGAATTCCCATTTCAGATTTGAACCGTACTGTCCTCTGCCTGCAGTTCACAACTGCCTGATACCTGTTCAGAACGTCGATGCCCAGAATGCAGTCAAAATCTGACATTCCCAGAACAATCAAATCTGACCTTAGTTCTTTATCCTCAAAATAAATGAGGCCATTGTAGACGATCCGATCAGTAATCATACTTCTTCCAACGGGTGTCGAGATTATAAGAGGCGTGGGCGACGGAGAAGTGCATATGTGGTGTCTTTCCACAAAACTTGTTGACACAAAAGAGTGTGACGCACCTGTGTCGATCAATATAAAAGCAGGGTGCGTAAATAAAAGACACGTACCCGCTATAACCTCCTCCGGAGCCGCTGAAGCCTGTTCCCTTGTCAATGCATAGACTTGTCCTTGAGGTGGCGCCATGGGCTGACCTCCATGCTGACGCGGCACAAATGGGGGTCTGTGCTGTGCTGTCCTATCCGCAGGCCTCCCCGCAGGACCCTGTTGACTTCCCCTGTTGGGACACTGTCTAGCAAAGTGGCCCTTCTCGCCACAAACATAGCACCCTACGCAATCTTTCGTCAGGTGTGGTTGCCCACAAAGAGTGCACTGGATCTTCCCGGATCTGTCTCCCTGAGACTGCCCCCTTCCAGATGGGGCATCACTCCTTCAGTTCCCATTCCATCTATTGTCAGACCTCTTACCACTGAACCTTGACGCCGATGTGTTTCCTCTTGATTTGAACTGCTCACCCCTTGGCTTCAAATTATCATGAGTGGATTTCTGAGGGGGTGCTGGCGGTGGTACAACATCAGGGTATGCACCCACTCCCAGTTCGGCTAGCTCAGCCCGTGAGAGTGCATCGTCAAAACAAGTAGGGCCATAAGTAATCACCCTATCGTACAGCTCCGGCCTCAAACCTTTCATAAAATTCCTCATCTTTGCTTGCGTGCTCGTAGCGATGTGAGGCACATATCTGAGTAAGGAGCAATAGTGGAGAGCATAATCTGACACTGACGAATTACCTTGCTTGAGGTGAGTGAATTGATCTTCCTTAGCCTGTCGTGCTGCAGCCGAGAAATAACGGTTCAGAAAGCGAGTTCGAAACATTTTCCAGTTAACTTCATGACCTTGAGCCTCTTGCTCTACCACAGTGGTCTTCCACCACATTAGCGCCTTCTTGGTCAATTGGAATTCTGCTAACCGTATCCATGCTGTCTTCGCACATGGGGCTGCCATAAAGATCTGCTCTATTCTTTCTAACCATTCCTCAGCTCGTTCCCCAGTTTCGGTTCCTTCAAAGGTTGGGGGTCGGTAAGCAAGAAACTGAGTTAAGCTTAGCTCCCCTGGCAACAACTGTTGTTCGGCTGGTTCATCATCAAAAGCTGGCGGGGGTAGGGGATTCGTACGCCCCGCACTTGCATTGACGCTCACTGGGTCACCTACCTCCACATTTGCTGCCATACTGCAACACAAGGGTTAACAACAAGATCCAAAAGCAGTTCGTATAAGACTTCGTTAGATAAACAAAACATGTTAGCACAACATCATATACTTCATATGCAACTTATGCACAAAACATGTTCGAAAGTAAGCACCTAGCTAACTTATTGCTAAGGCTACCCTTCACTCATTCCCGGGTTATCTAACCACTGCTCTGATACCACTAATGTAGGGTCTTCCTACCTTAACTTCATATAGTACACATAAATTGGATAGAACATGCATTTATAACCTCTTAAGGGTTCCGGTTGTAGTTGAGCTAAGAAGATTACAGGCCGAAATAAAATTTCCAAAAGCCATTTAATTACATTCCCAATAATGAATGTTAAGCTATAGGTTTACACTACTCCTAGAGTAGAGACTATCAAAATCCTGCATCCTACGTTCATCTTGCTCCTTTTAGCTCATCTCCTCAGCCCGACCCTAGGCCCTTGGTTCAAAAGTGTACCTACAGGGATAACACATCGTGAGCATACACATGTTTACTTAACATTATATAAAAAAGCATACAATAATGCATAACATCTTGGTTAAGTAAAGGTTATTGGTCGTTCTTCAACTTCATTTGTTATCCCTTACTCTTATTCATTTATAAGGGCATCTTACCCCATTGTATGGCATCTTACCATAATATAACCTTCGTGTGGCATCTTACCCAATCATATGGCATCTTACCATATCACAATCATTACGTGGCATCTTACTACAGGGGCATCTTACCCACTTACATACTTTGGGTGGCATCTTCCCACATGGACGTCTTACCCAATCATACACGTCGTATGACCTTATCATAAACTTCATCATCATAAACATCATCATAAGCATCATCATCATAACATCATCATAAACATCATCATCGCAAACATCATCGTAAACATCATCATAAACATCATCATCGTAAACATCATCATGAACATCATCATCGTAAACATCATCATAAACATCATCATCGTAAACATCATCATGAACATCATCATCGTAAATATCATCATAAACATCATCATCGTAAATATCATCATAATATGTAAGGGTATGGTTTACCGTCCGATGCTCGTACGTCTCTTACGTACCTTAATTCCAAAAGAAGGAGAAGTCGTAGAACTTTATCTCCTTGAAGTCGTGGGTACCTGGGACGGTTCTACATAACCATACAAATTGATATTAGAAGCTAAATATAGTCCAATATCCAAAAATCCCACATAAATATCAAAAATCCACCTTTTTACAGCTCGCGATCGATCGCTGCCCAGGCGCGATCGATCGCGAGATCACACTGGACGAGGGGCAAAAATTCTCTTCTTGGCGATCGATCGCCACTTTTGGCGCGATTGATCGCCAGCCTCGCCGATCGATCGCCCAAAAGTGGCGATCGATCACCAAATGCTACTGGCGGACACTGGAGGCTCGCGATCGATCGCCAAGAACGGGCGATCGATCGCCGAGCACTGTACTCCGAAAATCGCCATTAATGCTCATTTTTCAAGCTCCTCTTCATGCCACCCAAAACCAAACTTCCTCACAACTTCAATAACATCATAACCCACTAAAACCAACATAAAACACATCAAAAATCGTACCCCAACCATAAACAACACATACCCAAACAAACCCACATAAAACATCAAAAACTTGACCCATTTCAACACCAAACATCATAAAACTTATAGGAATGGTTCCATACCTCTTGTAGGCTCCAAATCCTAGCAAAGATCACACAAACAAAGTTTTTGTGGAACTTTTCTTCTCCTCTTTTGGTGGAACTCGAAAATGGGAGGGTTTGGGGTTGGGAAGTGATTTTGGGGATTTTTAATAAAGTTAAAGGTATAGAGGGGTTAAAGTGGTGGGTAAAAGATTAAAAGGGGTTGTCTTAACTTAATTTAAAAAATGTACCCCAAACTTAACATGATGTATAAAATACTCTACTTGGTATTTTAAAAGCATTTTACAACAATGCTCTAAACTTCATTTAAAAATCACATCTTCCTCATATTTAATAATTAACACAATTAAATCATGTTAATATCTTAATACCCAACACATAAATTCATTATCACATGATTCATCATATAAACATAATTAATGCCTTACTTGCAATTAATTAATTTCGGGGCATCACATTCCTGATGTGATCATAAATAACAGGCTCAGCTAGCAAGGTCAATACCTGTACTGGTGAAGTAGATACATCATAATCAAACCCCAACTGATAGTAGGAGCCCATCATAGCTGATAAGCACATGGCATCCTCTGTTGTGCTCCTCACCTTCCGACTCAAAAAGTCAGCTGTCAAATTTGCTTTCCCGGGATGGTATAGGATTTCACAATCATAATCCTTCAGCAGATCCATCCATCTCCTCTGCCTCATGTTCAGCTCAGCCTGTGTAAACAAGAACTTCAGGCTCTTGTTATCAATGAAAATAGTAAATGAGGTACCGTATATAGCTGCTAACTCCAAATCATGGACTGGATACCTCGTCTCGTGTGGCTTCAACTGTCTAGAAGCATAAGCCACTACATGTCTGTCCTGCATCAGTACGCATCCTAGGCCCTGTAGCGATGCGTCAGTATAAAGAACAAATCCTTTGTTCTCCCTGGGAATCACCAGAACTGGTGCAGTAGTCAGTCTGTGCTTTAATTCCCTGAAACTCTGCTCACAAGCCTCTGACAAATAAAATGGGACTCCCTTCTGAGTCAGTTGTGTAAGTGGTTTGGCGATCTTTGAGAAACCCTCGACGAAACGTCGGTAATAGCCGGCCAGACCAAGAAAACTTTGAATTTCACTGACTGAAGTAGGGGCAGACCAATCCATAACTGCCTCTATCTTCCTCGGGTCTACTGATATCCCCTCTCGTGATATGATATGGCCCAAGAAGGCTACACTGCTCAGCCAAAACTCACACTTGCTGAGTTTGGCGTACAACTGATGATCTCTGAGGATCTGGAGTACTATCCTCAGATGATCGGCATGATCCTCTTCACTCCTTGAATAGACAAGGATGTCATCAATGAATACGATCACAAACTGATCGAGGTACTCCTGAAATACTCTGTTCATCAGGCTCATAAAGACTGCAGGTGCATTTGTCACACCGAAAGGCATCACCAAGAACTCATAGTGTCCATACCGAGTCCTAAAAGCCGTCTTTTGGACATCACCAGCTCTAACCCGTACCTGGTGATAGCCTGACCTCAAATCTATCTTTGAGTAAACCTCTGTACCCTGAAGCTGATCGAACAGGTCATCAATCCTCGGAAGTGGATACCTGTTCTTCACTGTGGCCTTGTTCAATTGCCTGTAGTCAATGCACAGACGCATTGATCCATCCTTCTTTTTCACGAACAAGACTGGTGCACCCCAAGGCGATACATTAAGACGAATGTATCCCTTGTCGAGGAGCTCCTATAACTGTACCTTCAGCTCCCTCAGCTCTGCCGGTGCCATCCTATAAGGAGCACGGGATATAGCAGAAGTCCCTGGCAGCAGCTCAATGGCAAACTGATCGCTTTTATTTTAAACAATTATTTCCAATCTAGCGATTTTAGACCGCAAGTGCACGGTGTCAAGTTTTAGTATAGATAGGAAGATACGGATTGTCGAACCCACAGAGACTAACAAGTAAGTACCAAATAAGATGTCTTTTAACTATATTTAACCTACGATAATAAATTGATAATTAAACTAAACTAAATTAAACTACTCTAATCCAACCAAGTCAATAAAAGTAAACGAGAAAAATCCACAAGATAAGATTATCGAGACTTTGGCTCACCAATGTAATTCCCTACAATTCTCGATTGAATATTCAAATATTTCTAAGGTGACGAGTTCTCCCAATTTATCTAATACACTCTCTCGAGCTATATTAAACCTAACACCAAATTGCAGTAAGTAACTCTCGTTCACTTACTTAACAATTCAATGTTGCATAAGATCCATGAAAACTCCTAGCTTTCAATTATAAAAATCTATGGCTATCACGCATGTATTTGACGTCATCTCTCGATCTCGGTCTTAAATCCATGGTATGAATTATTAATTCCGTATCATAAAATCATCTCTCGATCTCAATTATGATACTAACATCATTCAAAGGTAATCACTCCTCTAAAAGCATGAAGAACATAAAACATACGCAAAGAACTATAAGAATTCAATCATTAAATCATAAAATCGAAGGTTCATGACAAAGGATTCGCCTAGCCTCGATAAATAAAATTAGTTCAACATATTAAATCAAAACAAATCAAAACTAAGAATTAAAGACAAAGAAAAACTCCCAGCGTCGACTCCGGTTGTAGATCTTCGCTCCTTCTCTTGCTTCCTTCTCGATCGTCTCTTTTTATCGCCTTGTTGGGTTGTTCCAAATCCTAGGATGAAGGGTTGATGAAGGTTGGTGATGGTGATATATGGAAGAAAGATGGAGGTTATGGTGGAGGTTTTTACGTGTGGTTTTTGAAGGAAAAGGGGGCTGTGGTGATGGTGGATGAAGGTGAAGAAAGGTTGGACGTGTGTATGGTGTGGAAGAATGATGGAGGCTATTCCCTAGGTTAAAATCCTCTTGAGTAGGTCTCGTTCCTGCCTTTTAAAAGTCCCGTGCATCAAATAAGGAAAGCAGTCCAAAATTTCCAAAATTCATCAGGCGTAATGACGCCTCCGAAGTGGCGTAGTTACGCCTGTCGATGTGTCAACAAATCTGGCTTCCCGCGTGATAGGCGTAATTACGCCTCCAAAGTTGCGTAATTACGCCACTTAAATTTTCAAAAGCCGTGGGCTAGGCGTAGTTACGCCTCAAAGTAGGCGTAATTACGCCTGTTGAATTAATTCAATGATGTTTCTTCGCCTTTTTTCAGCTTCTGGCGAGTTTCGTATTTTGGCCATAACTTTCTCATATGAACTCCAAATTTGATGAATCAGCTGTCCACGCAAAGATAAGAGAATGTTCTACAACTTTTATATGGACCACATTTCCAAAACATGGCTCAAACATATAGTAATTTGAGGAGAAAGGAGCAACATGTGTCTTGGATTCTGGTTTTTTCCTCTTTTCTTCAACTTTAATCATTCTTTCATCATTTTTGGTTCATTTCTTCTACTTTTATGCATTTCAACATTGATTCCTGAAACATAGAAATATATACCATAAACCGTAAAATAATCCAAGAATCAACACCAAAACATATACATATCATAGCCTAAAAACGCGTAATATTCAACCCTATCACAAACTCAACATCCCTTACAGGCGGAAACCCCGGAATCTCATCTGGGAACACATCAATGAACTCCGCCACCACCGGAATGTCCTCGGCTCTCACTTCCTTCTCTTCTGATACATCCACGGCATAAATAAGGTAGCCCTTGTGGCCGCGTTCCAATAATCGCGACATCTTAACCGCTGAGATTACTGGAATCTTTGGACGAGAGCCGTCCCCATAAAAAGTCCACTGAACCCCTGATCAGACAGAAAATGTACCATCCTCTGTCGGCAATCTACCACAGCTCGGTATCTGCTCAACACATCAATGCCGATAATGCAGTCAAAATCTGCCATCTCTAACTGAATCAGATCGGCCCTCAGATCGTTGCCCTCAAAATAAATGAGGCAATCTGGTAACAATCGGTCAGCAATCACATGCTTTCCCGTGGGTGTCGAGACCATGAGAGGCGTGGGTAACAGAGACGAGCACAAGTGGTGTCTCTCCACAAAAGCATCAGATACAAAAGAATGAGAAGCACCTGTATCTATCAAAATAAATGCAGGGTACGTAAATAAATGACACGTACCAGCAATGACCTCCTCCGGGGCTACCTCAGCCTACTCTCTAGTCAGTGCATACACCTGACCTTGCGGCGGTCCCGCCGCCTGACCTCCCTGCGGTTGAGGCGCAAACTGCTGTCTCGGTCGTGCCGTCCTAGCGTCAAATCTTGGCCTATTCGGCCCTGAGTCTGCCTGACTTGCCCGATTGGGGCAATTCCGAGCTAAGTGGCCCACCTTGCCACAAACATAACAGCCTCGGCAGTCACGTGACAAGTGAAATCCTCCACAGCGGTCACACCTGTCCCCTCCTGCCTTACTCCCCTGTGTAGGTCCCCGATTTGCTTTGCTTCTGACCCTGAGACTTCTTCCCACCAAATCTGGAAGATGATGAGGCTCCACGAGCCTTGAACTGATCCCCTAGTGGCCTCAGACTATCAGCAACAGGCCTCTGTGGTGGTACGAAAGGGGGTACAACATCCTTGTACGCACCCACTGCAATTTCTGCCAACTCTGCCCGTGTCAGGGCGTCATCAAAAGAGCTGGGGTTGTTGGAGACAACCCGATCAAATAGTTCTGGCCTCAGTCCTTTCAGGAGATGCCTCATCTTTGCATGGCTGCTCACAATGATATGAGGGACATACCTCAACAGTGAGGAATACTGCAAAGCAAAATCTGAAACTGACATGTTGCCCTGCTTCAAATTAGTGAACTCGTCCTCCTTTACTTGTCTGGAAGCTGCAGAAAAATACCGGTTAAGAAACCGGGTCCTTAATATAGTCCAGTCTACTACCATGCCCTGAGCCCTCAGCTCCATCACAGTGGTCTTCCACCACATAGAAGGCTTTTTCGCCATTTGAAACTCTGCTAGTCGTAACCATGTGGTCCGTGCACAAGGCGCAGTCACAAGTATCTGTTCTATCCGTTCCAGCCACTCTTCGGCCCCTTCTCCAGACTCGGTCCCCTCAAACATGGGTGGACGGAAGTTCAGAAACTGTGTCAAACTGAGCTCCCCCGGTAATAACGTCTGTGCACTGGGCTCCACGCCCACAGCAGGTGGCGGTAACGGATTTGTCTGAGCAACACTAGCATTCATACTGCCCATATCCCCTATCTCTTCGTTGAGGTTCTCCGGGTTAATAGCCGCCATGCTGCAACACAAGAGTTAACAACAATACCAAAAGCAGTTCATAGTATAAGCCGTTAGATAACAAGGGTATCTTATTCAAAGCATGTTAGTATAACACTTATACAAAAATATACATACATGCATAACATGCCCAACAATGAATACCTAACCAACTTGTCTCTAAAGGCTACCCTTCACTCTTCCCTGGTTATCTAACCACTGCTCTGATACCACTAAATGTGAGACCCTCTTATTTCAAACATACTAACAGGTGCGATTAAGAGAACTAAACATTCATATGAATAAATCAGAGTAATAAGTCGTGTTGATTAACCTGAGTTTAAGAGATTACAGTACCAAAGTTTCAAAAAGGAATTTCACATATTCCTACAAGAGGTACTACATTATAGTCTTACTCTACTTCATGTAGAAGCTACACAAAAATTTCTCTAACATGCTAATCCTGTAGCACTCCTTTCAGCTCAGCTTTTCAATCCCGACCCTGGTTCTCATCATCAAAAGCACCTACAAAGACAACCCCCAACACATGAGCATAACATAATTCATATTCAACATAATATGAATGTAAGACGTAAATGCATAATCACAATACAAAACACTTCCTGTATTTCCATCGCATTTACAACGCCTATTGGTTGTCCCTGTACCACAATTCATAATCAAAACACTATATGAATATATGGCTTCACAAATAAATGTCATGACATATCATCTCTTTTTCTTGAGTCAGTCATCATCAGTTATTTTAATGCTTCATCGCTTCATAATCTAAAAAACAAGCGGTATCTCATCCTCGCTTCTTCGTACAAGCGGTATCTCATCCTCGCTTAGTACGGTATACCCCGCCTCCATGTGCAAGCGAGCCTCCCCCCTCCCGCTCCACATTTTTAGTGGTAAAGCGTAAGCATTAAAACCTTCACTGTGATCACCCCTGACTCGTGGAATACACCTCTTTATTCCACATCACAATATGCAACAACAATGCATAATATGTGTAATCCCTCGATTTGTCTTATATACGTGTGATATGATTATGATGTAATTATATCACTTAGCGGTATGATAATGGGGGTTCCGGTGGAACCAAGAATGAAATAATACATGTATGAAATGATATATGGCAAGGGCAAGGAATGAAACATGGTATAGAATAATTTAATAACATATCAAGTCATGAACTAGTAGGCATTTGATTTTGCATGTGAATTTACTTGCAATTGGAATTGCATTTGAATTTGGAGTTCATTTCATGTACATGTTACTTAACATGTAATTACCTCTAAATGACATGATAGCAAGTGAATTAGGGAACTAAGGATCTATATCAAGTGGATTAGGGAAGTGGAATCACATACTACACCACTTTCACCTCAAAATCTCTACAAAGCTCCTCTCCAAACCCTTAGAGATTTTAGTAGTTGAAGCTTGGTTTTTCACTTGTGATTTGAGCTAGGAAGTTAGGTGAAGTGATTTCTTCACATCTTGGTAAGAATTCATAGCTTTACATTTGAATTATGTCATTGGTGTTGCATATGTGAAGTAAACTATCCAATGTTCATGTGAAGAATTGTATCATGTTTCTATGCTTTGAATTGGAATCTATGATGTTAGAAACATGTTAATATGTTCCTAGGGATTGCAAGAAACATGTTGAAATTGTTCAAGATGAGGTATAGGAGAAGAACCATGGAGATAAGCTTGAAAATTGCCATGTTCTTAACTTTCTGGACATCGGCGATCGATCGCGAGCTATGTGGCGATCGATCGCCGAGGCAGAGTAAATTTTAAGGCGGTTTATACATGTAGCGATCGATCGGTGAAAATGTGGCGATCGATCGCGAGATAACAGAACACTTTGGCGATCGATCGCGAGAGATGGCGATCGATCGCGAGGGGGCAGAACAGTATGGCGATCGATCAGTGAGAAATAGCGATCGATCGCCAGTGCCAAAATGTTGAAAAATGTTATATTTTTGTAGAATTTGATTTTAATGCCTATGATAACATGATATATTGTTGGCATTGTTGTAGCATCATCTCAGGGGACAGGAAAACGAGGCACTTAGCCAGTGACGTCTAATTTATCTCGTTTGTGTCGCAGTACAGGTACGTGTTGACGTACGGAGTATAGATATGATGTGATGATGATGTTATGGTTTTGATATCATATTATTTATGTTATCTTGTGTCATATGATTGGTATTTTCATATGCATGTACATACATGGATTTCATATGATTGGGATGGAGGCCTTGATAGATATGTGTATATGCTTTGGTGAGATCATTGCCTCGATAGATATGCCTGGTGTGGTATATGCTTTGGCTGGGATCGCTGCCATGATAGATATACTACATATGCTTTGGCTTGAGAGATATACACCTGGTGTGGGTATATGCTCTAGCTATTGTCACAGATGAGCATGGTACTATGATATGTGCTGCTAATATGAAGATGTGATGTGGTTCCAGTGACATATTGAGCTGAATAGGCATATCATATGGGGCTCGTGATAATAGGGTGCTTATTGGACATGTCATGACATAGTGCATTTGTGGATGCATGATACAGAACATTCACGTTAGATGATTTCTTGTGCTTTATCATTGATCGTGATATTGTGTTTTGATATTGCACTGAGATACTTGTTCTCTATACTCATTGTGTGAATGTTTCTGTAGGGACTCATAGACGTGGGGAGACGGGATGTGAGTCATTTTCCGCTGCGAGCTGAACCACTGCCTAGGAGTTATTTTGGATTAGGTTGTTACTTATACATGTGATGTATAGTTGGTTAGGTTTGTATAACCTTGTAACAACTTCACCAGTTACAAACTCTTAATCAGTGCATGTTTTTACTTAATTCAGACTCACGTATGTATGTTAAGATACTACATAAATGGATTAAGTAACGAGGACCCCACATTAGTGGTATCAGAGCAGTGGTTCGAGAACGGGGTGAACATGGGTAGAGGAAGTGTATTAGGGAGTTACCTAAACACTTTGAGAATGGTAATAGCATGTTAGTCTTTGGAATATGATGTTATTCTAACATGTTATATAATTATGAATGCTATTGTTACCCCTTGATCTACAGCTATGACAGACAGAGGGTATCATGAGGATGTTGGGGATGCCCTGAGTGGCAATGCGAGTGTGAGGATGGCGCCTGTGCCACCACCACCGATTGAGCAAGGGCCAGTGGAACAGGTCCTATTGCCTGGAGAATTAACTTTGACGCAATTTCTGAGTTATCAGCCACCCAGGTTTGAGGGGACTGAATCAGGGGAACTGGTAGAGGAGTGGCTAGAACGTGTGGAACATATATTTGTGTCAGCACCGTGTGCCAAGACTGCTTGGTTACGTTTAACTGAATTCCAGTTAGCTAAGAAAGCTATGATGTGGTGGAATCCACAGTACTTGAGTTGAGGGCTCAAGGACATACAGTTAACTGGGATGTGTTTAGAACGAAGTTCCTGGAGATTATTTCTCTGTTGCTGCAAGGCAGAGGAAAGAGGATGAATTTACAAATTTGAGACAGGGATCAATGACAGTATCTGATTATGCTGTGCATTATTCTTCTTTGCTCCGGTATGTGCCACATATTGCTGTGAACAACAAAGCTAAGATCAGACAGTTTGTGAAAGGGTTGAGGCCTGAATTATTTGATAGGGTAATGTCCAATAACCCTACATCATATGAAGAAGCGTTGACTAGAGCCGAGATGGATGAGATTGCTGTAGGGGTATATACAGATGTTGGACAAGCCCAACCACCTACATCTGACAGTATGAGACCTAGAGGGGAATCATTTAAATCACCACGAGGTGGTGCATCTTCATCTAGATTTAGTGGTAAACGTTTTGGACCACGGAAAGGGGATGACCAAAAATCTAAAGGACAGTCCCAAGGAAGTAGTAGTAGTAGTAGTGGACGAGGACTACATTGTTTTAAATGTGGAGGGCCACATTATCAAAGAAATTGTCCACAGTTTGATAAGGTGGTTTGTTTCCGTTGTGGGAAGCCAGGACATGTGATCCGTGATTGTCCTCAAGTGGGTGGACAACAGAGGAGAGGACCAATGTCAGAGAATACAGTGCAGCAGAGACCACAGGGTGTACCACAGTCTGGTGGAGGACAGAGGACAGGAACACCTCAGGCTCAGGTGTATGCACTGAATAGGGAGGAAGCAGAGGCAGCTCCTGATGCTGTGATAGCGGGTAAGTGTACTTTATTAACTTATCCAGCTTTACTTTTGATTGATACTGGTGCATCACATTCTTTTATTGCACAAGCCTTTATTGATCAGTATCATATATGCTCGTCTCCACTGTTGATGCCTCTTTATGTTTCGACACCCATGGGAACTACTGTGATGACTTGTCAGAGTGTGTCTGATTGTGCTATTCAGTTTGAGACTGAGTATGGGCTACAAGCTGATTTGATTGTATTAGATATGTCAGATTTTGATTGCATCCTCGGAATTGATGTGTTGAGTAAATATCAATCTGTTGTGGATTGTAGTCAGAAGATAGTGAGATTTCAGTCCGATACTGGAAATCAATGGTTCTTCTATGGCCAAGGATCGAGGGCAAGGATTCCTTTGATATCAGCAATCCGAATGTCGCGTTTGTTAGAACGTGGACATGCGGGTTATTTGATTTATGCCCTGGATATAACTGAATAGAAAAGAGAAAGGAAAGTGGAGGAGATACCAGTGGTTGCAGAATATGCGGATGTGTTTCCAGATGAGATACCTGGATTCCCACCGAGTCGAGAAGTGTATTGATTTGATACCGGGTACTTCTGCAATTTCACGGGCTCCTTATCGGATGGCACCAACTGAATTGAAAGAGTTGAAAACTCAATTGCAAGATTTATTGGACAAGGGGTACATACGTCCTAGTGTATCGCCTTGGGGTGCTCCGGTTTTATTTGTTAAGAAGAAGGATGGGACAATGCGATTGTGTATTGACTATCGACAATTGAACAAGGTAACAATAAAGAATAAATATCCTCTTCCGCGTATTGATGATTTGTTTGATCAGTTGCAGGGATCAAGGATTTATTCTAAGATTGATTTGAGGTCAGGATATCATCAAATACGTGTGAGGGAAGGAGATATACAGAAGACAGCATTCAGAACTCGTTATGGACATTATGAGTTTCTGGTGATGCCATTTGGAGTGACAAATGCTCCTGCTGTCTTTATGAGTTTAATGAATCGGGTTTTCCAAGAATACCTTGATCGATTTGTCATTGTCTTTATCGATGATATACTGATCTATTCGCAGAGTGATGCTGAGCATGTTCAACATTTGCATATGGTATTGCAATTGTTGAGTACACATCAATTTTATGCCAAACTCAGTAAGTGTGAGTTTTGGTTGACTAGTGTCGGCTTTTTGGGACATGTAATATCAGAAGAAGGTATATCAGTTGATCCAAAGAAAGTGGAAGCAGTGTTGAATTGGTCAGCACCTACTTCTGTGCCAGAGATTCGTAGTTTCTTAGGTTTGGCTGGATATTATAGACGGTTTGTTGAAGGATTTTCAGCGATCGCCAAACCATTGACACATTTGACACAGAAGGGAGTATCATTTCAATGGTCAGAGGCTTGTGAGCGTAGTTTTCAGGAATTGAAACATCGATTGACTACAGCTCCAGTCTTGATCATTCCATCAGAGCATGACAGGTTTGCATTATATACGGATGCATCTTTACTTGGTTTGGGTTGTGTATTGATGCAGGACAAACATGTAGTGGCTTATGCATCACGACAGTTGAAGCCACATGAAATGCGATATCCAGTACATGATCTAGAATTGGCTGCCATTGTCTTTGCATTGAAGATATGGCGACATTATTTATATGGTACGTCGTTTACCATATACACAGATCATAAGAGTTTAAAATTTCTATTGACTCAAGCAGAGTTGAATATGAGGCAAAGGAGATGGATGGATCTGTTGAAAGATTATGATTGCGAGATTGAATATCATCCAGGAAAGGCTAATCTTACAGCAGATGCTTTGAGTCGAAAGGTCCATCATACGGCTGATGAGATGATTCATTTATCCACATTGATGACTTCTTGTTGTACTTTGGGTTATGATTTTGATGTGGAAATAGTGCCAGTACGGGTATCAACATTGTTGGTTGAACCCGACATTTTTGAGAAAATCAGAACGGCACAAATGACTGATGATGAAGTACAACAGTGGAAGGAAAGGATAAGTTAAGGACAAACATCTCAATTTGTACTTACAAATGATGGAACGTTGAAGTACAGAAACTGTTGGGTAGTACCTGCTTCATTGGGACTATACCAAGAACTACTACAACGTGCTCATTGTAGTAGATACAGTATACATCCTGGAGGGAAGAAAATGTATCATGATTTACGTACACAATTTTGGTGGAAACGTATGAAACAGGATGTATTGAGCTTTGTGAAACGATGTTTGATCTGTCAACAAGTGAAAGCGGAAAGACAAAGACCAGGAGGTGAATTACATAGTCTGGAAATTCCTCAGTGGAAATGGGAACATATCACGATGGATTTTGTGACTCATTTGCCACGGACGTCTTCTGGTTGCGATGCTATTTGGGTGATTGTTGACCGACTCACCAAAGTATCTCATTTTGTGCCATATTGTATGACGTTTACATATCTGAAAATGGCACAGTTGTACATTCAACATGTAGTGAGATTACATGGTATTCCAGTTTCCATTGTATCGGATAGGGATCCGAGATTTACTTCTCATTTCTGGGAAGGGTTACAGACAGCGTTGGGAACTGAAGTGCGGTTGAGTACAACATATCATCCTCAGACAGATGGACAAACAGAGCGTACGATACAGACGCTTGAGGATATGTTGCGTGCCTGTGTATTAGAGTTTGATACTTCTTGGCAAGAGTCGTTGCCATTAGTGGAATTTTCATATAACAACAGTTATCAATCTAGTATACAGATGGCACCATTTGAGGCTTTGTATGGGCGACGACGTAGATCGCCATTGTATTGGGATGATGTGGATCAGTCTTCCTTAACTGGACCGGATATGATTCATGATATGGAAGAGAAAGTGAAAGTAATTAGATTGAAACTTAAAGCTGCTCAGGATAGACAGGCTGCGTATGCCAATAAGCGACGTAGACCACTTGAATTCCAAGTTGGTGACCGTGTGTTCTTAAAAATTTCACCTTTTAAAGGTGTAGTACGATTTGGTAAGCGTGGAAAATTGTCTCCACGATATGTTGGTCCGTATGAGGTATTGCAACGTATTGGTACGTTGGCATATCGATTGGCACTACCACCGACCTTGAGTAGTATTCATGATGTCTTTCATGTGTCACTGTTGAGAAAGTATGAACCAGATCCGAGTCATGTATTACAGTTACCTGATGTACAGTTGGATACAGATGTGTCGTATGAGGAACGACCGGTTATGATCTTGGATCGAGCTGAACGCAGGTTGCGTAATAAGGTAATTCCTATGGTTAAGGTACAGTGGGACAGACGGGGTGTCGAAGAGGCAACGTGGGAGACGGAGCAGCATATGATGCAACGGTATCCGGATTTGTTTTCTGGTATGATTTTACAGTTTTATTATATTGTTGGTATATAAGTACTGTACTGTTGCATCCATGAGCATGTTTCCTATCTTCTTATAGAAGGATTGTTGAGTTGCGTATCTATACATGCATGTTTGTATATACAATTTCGAGGACGAAATTCAATGAGTGGGGGAGAATTGTAATGCCTCGATTTGTGTTATATACGTGTGATATGATTATGATGTAATTATATCACTTAGCGGTATGATAATGGGGGTTCCGGTGGAACCAAGAATGAAATAATACATGTATGAAATGATATATGGCAAGGGCAAGGAATGAAACATGGTATAGAATGATTTAATAACATATCAAGTCATGAACTAGTAGGCATTTGATTTTGCATGTGAATTTACTTGCAATTGGAATTGCATTTGAATTTGGAGTCATTTCATGTACATGTTACTTAACATGTAATTACCTCTAAATGACATGATAGCAAGTGAATTAGGGAACTAAGGATCTATATCAAGTGGATTAGGGAAGTGGAATCACATACTACACCACTTTCACCTCAAAATCTCTACAAAGCTCCTCTCCAAACCCTTAGAGATTTTAGTAGTTGAAGCTTGGTTTTTCACTTGTGATTTGAGCTAGGAAGTTAGGTGAAGTGATTTCTTCACATCTTGGTAAGAATGCTTTACATTTGAATTATGTCATTGGTGTTGCATATGTGAAGTAAACTATCCAATGTTCATGTGAAGAATTGTATCATGTTTCTATGCTTTGAATTGGAATCTATGATGTTAGAAACATGTTAATATGTTCCTAGGGATTGCAAGAAACATGTTGAAATGGTTCAAGATGAGGTATAGGAGAAGAACCATGGAGATAAGCTTGAAAATCGCCATGTTCTAAACTTTCTGGACATCGGCGATCGATCGCGAGCTATGTGGCGATCGATCGCCGAGGCAGAGTAAATTTTAAGGGGGTTTATACATGTAGCGATCGATCGGTGAAAATGTGGCGATCGATCGCGAGCAAACAGAACACTTTGGCGATCGATCGCGAGAGATGGCGATCGATCGCGAGGGGGCAGAACAGTATGGCGATCGATCGGTCAGAAATAGCGATCGATCGCCAGTGCCAAAATGTTGAAAATTGTTATATTTTTGTAGAATTTGATTTTAATGCCTATGATAACATGATATATTGTTGGCATTGTTGTAGCATCATCTCAGGGGACAGGACAACGAGGCACTTAGCCAGTGACGCCTAATTTATCTCGTTTGTGTCGCAGTACAGGTACGTGTTGACGTACGGAGTATAGATATGATGTGATGATGATGTTATGGTTTTGATATCATATTATTTATGTTACTTGTGTCATATGATTGGTAGTTTCATATGCATGTACATACATGGATTTCATATGATTGGGATGGAGGCCTTGATAGATATGTGTATATGCTTTGGTGAGATCATTGCCTCGATAGATATGCCTGGTGTGGTATATGCTTTGGCTGGGATCGTTGCCACGATAGATATACTACATATGCTTTGGCTTGAGAGATATACACCTGGTGTGGGTATATGCTCTGGCTATTGTCACAGATGAGCATGGTACTATGAAATGTGCTGCTAATATGAAGATGTGATGTGGTTCCACTGACATATTGAGCTGAATAGGCAATCATATGGGGCTCGTGATAATAGGGTGCTTATTGGACATGTCATGACATAGTGCATTTGTGGATGCATGATACAAAACATTCACGTTAGATGATTTCTTGTGCTTTATCATTGATCGTGATATTGTGTTTTGATATTGCACTGAGATACTTGTTCTCTATACTCATTGTGTGAATGTTTCTGTAGGGACTCATAGACGTGGGGAGATGGGATGTGAGTCATTTTCCGTTGCGAGCTGAACCACTGCCTAGGAGTTATTTTGGATTAGGTTGTTACTTGTACATGTGATGTATAGTTGGTTAGGTTTGTATAACCTTGTAACAACTTCACCAGTTACAAACTCTTAATCAGTGCATGTTTTTACTTAATTCAGACTCACGTATGTATGTTAAGATACTACATAAATGGATTAAGTAACGAGGACCCCACAATATGCAACAACAATGCATAATAACATGTATCATACTCTTAATGCATCACATTGCATTCACCATGTGTCAAATAGACAAACATAAAATACATGTTACCGTTGGGATGCCCGTACGTCGCTTACGTTCCTTTCCAAAATGTAGTGTGTTGTGGGACTCTATCCCCTGCGCTGTGTAGCTGTCTGTGAAGGCTCTACACCAGTGTACAACACAATATTAGATGTCTCATTACAATCCAATATCAAATTTAAACAAATTCGACATTTAAAAAAAAACGGCACTACCGATCGATCGGCCCTCATCACCGATCGATCGGTGAACTGTTCGAATTTATAAAAAAAGCTACGGCTTGTGCCGATCGATCGGTGTTCTTCACCGATCGATAGGTCGCTCTGTTTCAGCCCAGATTTCCAGAATTCTCTAACACCGATATTTATGCCTCTTAATCTAACATGTAAGACATACAACATGTCAAACCCAACATGCTAGCAGTTACAATACACTACCCTGAGTGTATTCATATAAAATTTATATCCCAAACACGAACTCACATGCGTTAAAATTGCCCATTAACATCAGTACTCAACCAACTTTTCTGAAAAACAGGGCATTGTCTTCCTGCCTAGATTTTCGAGTACCCACTTTCAAGCAATAAAATCTACCATAAAAGTCATGAAGTTTGCTCGAATAAAAATGTCAAGGGCTTCATAAAACTACCATGTATGTACTCAACCCAAAGGTTTACCAAAAACCTAGCTAACATGCATGATATCACCTTCACAATTTCACTCCCATCCCATATTTTCCAGAAAAACAGGGCACACACATTACCCAGATTTTCGAACACTATACTTTACATGCTTAAATCTTCCACATAAAACATGTAACATACTCAAGGAAAAATACTGGAAGTTTCATAATAACACCATAAATGAACTTAATTCGAAGGTTCAACGAAACCTAAGCTATCATGCCATTTCTACACCAAGTAAAAACATGACTCAAAACACAACTTGACCCAAAACAGAACATGGTTTCTCACCCTCTTTTGCTCCGATTTTTACAAGCTTTCCAAGCAGTGAAAATGGAAGATTTCCTCCCTAACTTCCTTAGCAGCTGTTGGACGATTTTTGGGAGAGAAGGTGGAGTGGGAGATGGGACAAGTGGTATGGGTGAGCAGCTGGCAGCAGGGTATGGGTCAAGGGGGGTGGTTGGGTGGTGGGTTATGTGATGTGTTATGTTTTGGTCCCGGTATTTAGCACGTTGTATTAAAATATCCTCACATGATATTTATAATATTTTCTCAATAAAATACTTCAACTCCCATTTAAACATGCTTCACCAAAGCAAATAACACACACCCCAAATAATCATGCCACAACCCCAAAGTCCCAACATATAACACATGCACCCTGACATGCCTTTCCCAATATTATTAATTCAACACAAAGAATTAATAGCATAATTTTCACGACAATGATTAATGTTTAAATAACACCTAATCATTTCGGGGATATCACACACGGGGTGAGCATGCCAGTACCACCAATCCAATAATCATAACATTGCAATTCATAATTTACAAAAATGTAAATGCCATAATTTAAATGATACTCCCTGGATGGTAACACCCTCATCCGGGATCCCCCTGTATTGTCCCTGTTCTCAAAATAACCAAACTCATCAAATTCCCAAAGCCAGTTAATCGTCACATAGATTAACTAATACCGTTCTGTTATGCCAGTTCCATAACCAAAAGCGATTAAACCATCAAAATAGAGTACTACAGATATCACATATATTTAGCAAATGACCCCATTTTTCTATGTCATGGCTCGCTCCACAAAGGTGGCATTTCGACCCTACGCATGCTCAACAATAGAGGCGTCATAACCGATGGTCGCTCAACGGCGACAGCATCCCAAATCAATACTCGCTCAAAAGCGGCACCATATGGTTCCCAATGTATAATCCATTTGACGCAAATACCATTTACCATGCATATCGTTATCCATTTATAGCAAGTATCATGCACCATGCATTTCAATACCTATTCGATGCAATTACCATGTGTCTCATATTTCAATGTCCATATAATGCACATATCACACACCATGTGTTCCAATGCCCATTTAAAGCAATTATCACATACCATGCATTTTACAGTTGCAACATTATAATGGGCTATGCTCGTACGTCATACGGTACCTTATAATTCCGTAGTTCGAGTCCCACCTTGCCTGAGTCCCACGACCCGATGAATTATGTGCTAACAAACAAACAATTCACAATCAAACATAAGCATGCAACTACGTGCCCAAGCACGTTCAAACTCCCAAACATATCGTCAGTCCATGACGATTACCAAAATAAAAGCCCCCCGGCTAAGCATGCATAATACCCAAAATATTCCATTTTATATTTTTAATAGATAGCCAAAAACCCAACCAAAAATTCCGTTTAATTAATTTTGGCTCCAACCAATCCATTTTAAAAGTATAGCATTCCCATTGGAATGTAGACATTGCCCCGGAAACGGCCCCTTAAAACCTCGATTCCAAAATCCCGACATTTTTCCAAAATTTCAAAAAAACAAATTCCTTCGGGTGGCGAGAGATCGCCACCTTTATCGCGATCGATCGCCACACTCCAGTGGCCAACCAGTGCCTTCTCGCGATCGATCGCCAATCCTCGCGATCGACCGCCAACCCGCTCGCGATCGATCGTCGAGACCTCGCGATCGATCGCCAGAACTGTTCATCGCCTTTAAAAATTGGACTGCACGTCGCGATCGATCGTTACACCTTGGAGATCGATCGCCACCTGCGATTTTCTGAAAAATTCGAGCTTCCATGGTGTTTTTGACACCCAAACTCGAAACCAACACCCCACACACCACCAACACTTCAAATACAACATTTAAACTCCATAAAAACACTAAAATCAACATTTTAGATTTTAACCCAAAACCCCCAAACACAAATCCAACCCAAAAGCTCAACCAAAACACACTAAACCACTATCAAATCGAAGACAAAGACGAGGGGAAGAAACTTGCAAACTTATCTTTGAGAAATCCGGCTCCTAGGACGAGCCTCCATTGATTTTGCTCATCAAAGGGAAAGGGGAAGGGTTTTGGGTGAGAGAGTGGCGTGAGAGGGAGAGGAGATGAGAGAAATGGATTCCAAATGACGGAACCCCGAGTCCAACTGGTATATATAGCAAAAATGCCCCAAAATACCAATACCTTCACAAATACATAATGATTCATTAAAAATCATCTGTTTTCAAAAACTCTCTCTCCAACATCAAGTCCCTGTTGGGATATGCCCTAAGACAAGTCATTAGATGATTGTTTGTAACATATACAGTATTATGATTTTGTTAATGGCAAATCATTAGTATATATTATTCGAATATCTGTGCAATATGAATTGATATATAAGTTAATGTCCCTAGAATAATATTGTATTGTTCTTAAGGTTGTCCCTAGACGAGTATTATCATGAATCGGGATAATGATAATGCATTGAGACTAGTATGTGTTGATTGATGAATTGTTCATTGATATGAGATATCAAATCAACACATGGGTACATGTTAGAGAACGATGTATTGGACAGACCCACCATGAGAATGCTACATGGATAGTTATATGAGTGTCATAAGCAATTCTCATAGTGATAATAATGTATGTAATCCTTACGACTTGTGATCATCAGAGATCCCAACATAAGGAGTTATGTATCTTGATATTGTCAAAAGTTACCCGTAACAGGGTAAATTATAAAGGCGACTATTGGATACACTACGAATTATGTAGAGCGATGTTGACTGATTGAGATAGGATTTGTCCCTCCTATATAACAGGAGATGTGTTTGGCCCTTGATCAAGTGAGAACTAAAATGCATGGCCATGCTCGAACGAGTCGATATGAGATATCGAGCTTATTCGTTTATTCTAGTTCTACTTGGGGATCAAGAAATAAAGATTGAATATACGAGTATGACTATTCCATGACTCGTGTTCAATATAAACACAAAGGACAAAGGGATTAAGTTACATGGTTAATATTGTCACAAGTTCTAAAGGTTATGTCGAGTCATTGACATTCTTGTAATTTGGGTAGCATTGATGTGTTGCTAGATACCGCTTATGCTTGCGACACAAAATGAGATTTTATGTCACTGCCAACATTACAAGATCCTATCAGGTCGCACAAAAGATTAAATCAAGAAGGGAAATTAAATTCATTGGATGAATTAATTAATTAAGAAGAGTCTTAATTAAGTGATTAAAATGTTTTAATTAAATAATGGGTTTGGGCCCATAAGACTTTAAGACAGTTTTGAACTTAATTAATCACTTTTAATTACATGGTATAATTAATTGTAGGAGACAATTTTAATATCATTCCAACCTACAATTTCTTGCACACGGCCGCCTCTCAACTTTTGCTCTCGGCTTCTTGATAGTCGAAGGGCATCCTTGAGTGATTCCGGCCATCTTTTCGATTGTGAATCGAGTGTGCTTCGTTTGTTGGTTTAAGAACAAATCTAGCACTTTGTTCTTAAACTATCCCTTCACCCGATTTGATCGTGTGGATACCGTAGAGGCAAAACATGCTAAGTTTTGCTAGTGGCTTGAAAGACTCGTTGGACGTGGTGCTGCTTCGTGGAATCTGCTCAAACACGCTACAAGGGTGAGACTTTTGATCCTTTATCCGATATGATAACCTATGTATATATCCGCGGTTATAGTAATCCAATTTTTAAATTCCGCAGCGTTGTATGCTTGTTGGATTACTTACAGTGGTATCAGAGTTGTGTACAAGGCTCATATCGGATTTATGTGATTAAATTGTGTTAATCATATTAGAACTAATATTGCATGCTATTTAAAACTGTATGAACATATATGATATGTTAATATCGAGTTTTTGAAAATCATCGTAAAATTGTATTTGATATAATTGGCGAATAATTGTATACGATACACGAAAGCATAAAATCGAGGTGTTGGCTCAAGGTGGTTCGACCACTTCATGACTTTACCCTCGGCCACCGCTAGTGAGCTAGGGTTCGGACCCTTGGCTCATGCATGGGGCCGCGCCGCCGCCAAAGGGCTAGGATTTCGAACCCTAGTCACCACAACTCTCGGCCGCCGCTTAGGAGCTAGGTTTCGAACCCTTGGCTCGAGCATGGGTCGAGCCATCGCACTATCTAGGGTTTTGAACTCTATTGGCTCGATAAAGTATTGAGAAGGTGCAAGTTGGTTCGATCGTGGTCCACGGAATTATGAGGGTCGACGGCTACACCACATGAGGGCTAGGGTTTTTCAAAACCCTTGGCTCGAGATGGTTTAGCCGCACCGTCATGAACCGTGCATGGTTGGACCGTGGCTCATGGCTCATGAATTCCGGCGTTTCGAACAAGTTTGCTCGATAGAAATCAACATGGTGCAAGGCGGCTAGGGTTTGGAACCCTAGCGGCGCCGCACCCAAGCCATCGGCTCAGACCATGTCGTGGGCCAGGGTTTCAAACCCTAGGCCCATAATTGGTCCAGCCGTGGTGTATGGTTGGTTCGAACCATGGTGGTTCGTTGCTAAGTCGCATTAAGTTCGTGGCATGTGATGTCCCGAGCGTACGATAATTTTTCAAAAATTATTTTACAGTTTTAATTAGAATTAAATTTTAAAATGTTTAGAATTTAATTAATTAAATGTTAAAGCATGTTTTATGTGTTGTTTGAGCATGGTGCATGGTTATAACCCTTTGACCTATTAGATAGGATTTGTGAATGTTTGTAATTTTAATACGACCTGCGTGTCGTGCCTTCTCTATTTTATTCTAAATGTTATCCCTCCCCTATGTTCCCCTCGAATGTGAATCGAGAAATTCTATATCTTGTAAATAGTATAGTTTAATTGTTGATGGTGATCAATTAAGATGGAGCATCGTGTCGGGATGAGGAGGCCATTCACAAATTGGAGCCAAAGGAAGGTGCTTGTGAAGTTACCTTAGGTTGACTCTTAGGATTTTCTCATTGGCTTGAGAAAATCGCTAGTAGGGGCTATAACCATGTCACGTTTTAATTATGTATGTTGATGCATGATTTATCTTATGTTTTAGATTGATAATTGTATTACACATATATGTAGATATGTATATACCTATATGTAGTGGACATATTTTAAATTATCAAACTAATCATGATCAATAAATCCCTCTAAAATGTTAAGTTTTAGATGCCTTCCAAAATTAAAAGTACTCGTCAAAAACTTCGATTGTACATGTGTGGGTTTGCCAAAGCAAAGCACCGTGGCAATCTTAATAAGGCGCAAAAGGATAAAAGTGATATCCATTATACTTTAAATTGGGTTGACTTAACTAGGTTATCTCAATAGGATTGGGAACGTAGAGGCATGGGTTGGATAATAATTCATTTGATGAATTGAACAAAGCGTTGTTCGTCCAACTATCCAAGAATTACATGTGATGTAATTGACAAAGTGTTGTCTACCTAAATAACCGAATCTTGGGCGATTAGCCAAAGCTAACTCAAGATTAGGCGAAATATGGATCTTGGCCCACTAAAGGTTTCGAGGGTTGATATTTTTTTAACAAAATAGTGGGAGTATCATTTAATATAAGACCATGTTACATGATTAAATCATAAACTTATTTTGCATATTAATATTGTAGATATCCATGGCAACTAACAACGTAACAAGCACTTTATCACTGCGATCGGTCCTTGAGAATGACAAATTAAATGGGACAAATTTCCTAGACTGGCATAGGAACTTGAGGATAGTCCTCAAGCAAGAAAAGAAAAAATATGTCCTAGAGGAACCCTTACCTGTTGAGGAACCTCCCCTGACGGCTACGAGAGCCGATAAGGATGCTTACAAGAAGCATCAGAATGACGCACTTGATGTTGGCTGCCTTATGCTTGCCACCATGAACTCTGAGCTTCAGAAGCAACATGAGGAAATGGATGTGTACGATATGATCGAACACTTAAAGCAATTGTACCAACAGCAAGCTAGACAAGAGAGGTATGACGTCTCTAAAGCGTTGTTCCAGTGCAGGATGGTAGAGGGAAGCCTAGTTGGAACTCATGTGCTCAAGATGATTGGGTACATTGAGAATCTGGAGAAGCTGGGTTTTTCCATTGGACCAAGAGTTGGCCACTGATGTGATCTTGCAATCGTTGCTTGAGAGCTTCAGTCAATTTGTAGTAAATTACAATATGACTGACATGGAAAAGTGTGAGGGCCTGGTCCTAATCAGAGGTTTAAGTAACACACGATTGTTATATTAATGTAAACAGCGGAAGATTTAGTTAAAAACTTTATCAAAGTGACCCTCAAAATTTTTCGCATTTTGTTTCTAAAACATTTCCGAATAGTGAAAATATTTATTTCCAGTTTACATCTAACATGATATTCATCGCATAAGCATTACATATAATTTCTCAGTAAAGTAATACTTAAAAATACAGATACTCAGGGCATACCCCGGTAATTTAAAACATAAGTAAAAATACTAAACAACTACTGGGACTCAAAACATAAATCGTATACCTGAGCTCGCTCTCAAGGAGCTCTAGTATTTATCGATGCTTCATCTCGAGCATCCACAGTACGTCCACCTGCAATACCTATCATGTCCATCCAACAAAGACATGACAGCCCCCCGCGAAGGGGGTCAGAACCCCAGTACGAGAAACAAATAAAATCACAGTGTATGACAAATAACATGCGATGTATGCCGTGCATGAATGCAAATGCACATGAAGGGTATCAAATCTCGAATATCCCTGTCTCAAGGGTCCAAAGGAAATCATCAATCACTCATCAGTGCTCGAGCAGGATGTGACACGCTCCGCGCTCCGATCTATCTCTCAGTCGAGCCATCGGCGGTCCATCATCCTCGTGTCTGGGCGACGTCGGCACGCTCGTCGCTCCGGCATCCCTCAGCTCACTCTGACTCCTGCCGAGCCAACGGCTGCCCATCATCCCCAGACACGCATCACTCATACCAAGAAAAGATATAGGTACCAAGAACGAATCAATAGGCTCAACATGACATGCTCAATGTCCATGCGTGTCAATGCATCATGCAATATCATAATCTCATGTGATGCACCTCAAATCTCATGTCATCATATATCATGCAGTCAATGTACCATGTAATTCACATACTGCAAATCAACTTATCACATAGTCACATAAGGAGCAAGTAATGACAAGGTAAATCATACCCGGGAACATCACATGTCTTTGCCAGACATTGTGATAAAACCCGTTTCTACGTACCTCGGACCAGTAATAATTTTACCGAGTGCTCCAAAATAGTCCCGAAATTATTTAACCTGGTCATAAATACTACAAAATTATCACTAAGTGTTTAAATGACACAAAAGCTAAAATAAGTTTTTAAAGGTGTTTTCCTACTGATTTTTCCTTCAAAATCAGACTGACCAGTTTTAGTAGAAAATTCATAATAAAATCATATGACTTCCAAATGACCCGATTCCAGTGCTCAAAGTTCCAAAACTCAAAGGACTTCATTTTCTTGTCTAATGATGTCGGGCTAATGCTTCCAGTAAAAGTAGTTAAAACACTAAATACGTAGCTTTTGAAATTCTGTTTTCCATCTCGAGCAGTGTTTGTAAAATCGCAATAACATTTTCATTTTAAAACCAAAATGGTTAATTCCAGTGGCAAATGACAGAAAACTCAAAGTACTAAAATACTTATTTCTGGAGAGTTTTCGAAATTCCTAGCCGGAAATGCTCAGGAACTCGGACAACACTCTGCATGACATTTTCGCCCACATGCAGAACATGATTTGCACACTTAAAGTATAAAATTCATATTTAATTGAAAATAAGTCCAAAATAAGTCATTCGTTTTTTTAAATTCAATAGAATGAAAAGATCTACAAGGTCATGTAAAAATCGACAACAGAATCGAAATTAAACTTTGTCAAAAGTTCGAAATTCTACACTGCATGTGCATTTCCAGCACATGCAGAGTTGAATCTGGCATAGTTTAGTAAAATGGACGTATCTCACTCAAATCAATTCCAAATGATCCCAAATTTCAGCCACCGAACAACAACTCAAATATCTACAACTTTTGTTTGAGGCTCACAGTAAGATTCTGAAGTTAAGGTAGTCGAAAATACAGAGCCATATACTGCATGCAACCATAGTTTCTGCTGAAACTCATGGCAGCATGAGTTTCACCTCTTTATTCATAAACATAACTCTAAAATCGACCCAATCAGAACTAAAATCAAAGATTAACAATATAAAGGGAATGATATACCTCCCAAGCTTTTAAAAATACCCAAAGCCTTGAAGCTCTTCTAAAATCCTATCCAATTCCTAACTTGCATGCAAGATTTGAGCATGTTTTAATGGAGGAAAAGGAGGTGGAGCTTTTCGAATTTAATGGAGGAAGGAGGAGAGGATGGCTTGCTTGTGGGAGTGATAGAGATGATGGAATGTCTGAATGAAAAGCACAAGCAAATCTCAACCATAAATAAAGGAAAATAGGCGTGGGATACTAGGCAACATTTTGGGATTTTTTAATCAATTTTTATCCCACTATGTCCAAGTGTCCCAAGATGGTATTTTGATGGTGGTTTGGGCATGGCATGGCCGAAAACCACATGCCAAAATAATAATTTTGATGTATTTTATCTTTATTATAAATAGGTGTTGTGATCCGGAACACCTCAACTCGAAAACCCAACTTAAAATCACACGGGTTTGCTTAATCGTTAAATAACCGATTTAATTGCAACGGGGTCTTACATTTCTTCCCCTCTTAAAAAGATTTCGTCCTCGAAATCGCAAAACTGAGTATAACTCAATAAATCAAAACATATGATATGTCTCAATCTCGTTCATAGATACATAAGAATCATCATGTATCAATAACAACTGATGTGATCTTGTCAACGATATACCACTGAATCAACTTCTCTATGATTCCACAAAGTTCAAAATATCGAGGCAACATCATACCTCACTTAACGAATTATATTGATCATCGCAAATGTAATATTTCCATATTTACCTGATTCTCAACTCGAAGTCTAACGATATATTTCTCTTTGGCGTAGCAAATCTGCTCACCTCAAGCCAAATTTTTTTAATCGTTTTCGCCGAAATTTTATCGTTCCTGGCATTTTTTCTCAACAATCCTAAGTTATGCCAAAATTTCTTATCAATTTTCTATCATCACATCACCGATCGGTAATTCTGGCTCTGCAAAACCTGAACCGATGCCATCCCAAAAGTTCTCTAAAACTTAAATTATAGGAAAATTCTACTAGTGAATAGTGATTCTGTCAGTTCTCACTAAATTCACCACTATTAATCGGAACATAGATTCCAAAGTCTGGATATTTTCTCAGTTGATCCATCTGTATGGGTATGCTAAGCAATACACATTGCTAACTTAGTATCCATTACCTTCTGAAAATAGTTTCGAATTCTGATATTATCATCGGATCTCAATCAGATACATCTATTACAGAAACTCACTGTAACTAAACCACATTAACCATATCTTAAACATGTCGTCCTCTCATAGACATATAGACTCTCATATGAAATCAATATCTTGTATTGGATAGTCAATCAATTCCAATTCGACTTATTTCACAATCTCTGTTTGTTCTAAACAATTTGAGCTATAAAATCCAAAACTAGAAATTTCCAAAATTCATTGTGGTACTTACAAATCCTGTACTATCCCATTAGGTCTCGTATTTTTATCTTGACCTGCTGGCATGTCAAACAAATTGCCACAAAATTCAAAAATTTCTTCCTTTATACCATCCCGTCAGAAATAGGATCTCAGGAATGATACATCACATCATTCCCAGAATAACACTATGTTCTCTATAGTGTGCTTTCTGCTGTAATACGTCTTTCAAATCAGTAAAATTCGATGATATACACTGATTTTTCATTCGCAACCACCACTAAATGGCATACTAAATTTACTTTGTTGATAAGACATAACCAATTTCTTAACTCAAAATCTGTATGGGTCTGTCCTTCGAGTCTTTCCGATCATCAAAATCAGAGATTATCAAACTGCAAAGCAAACAACGATGCTACCATTGCACCTTGCACTTTTAGGTTCAGTGCATCTGCTACTAGTTTCATTTTCCTTGATTTATATTGACTATCTAAGTCAAATTCTCTAATAAATCTAGTCATCGCTTATATCTCAAGAATATGCAATCATCTTGTCATGATACATTAGAACATATCTTCAAATCTTTGACATACGTATTTGCACAACTACATATCTCCCTGAACCAGTTAACCACATCAACATTGGGGCCGTAGTCCATTTCAGTTTCAGTTATGAAAACTCCTTTCTCATTCATCTGACCAAACGAATATCAAATTTCTTCTTGGTCAATTGGTTCATAAGACAAGCTATCCTAGAATATCCTTCTGTAAAAGCCTGTAGTATCTGTCAAAATTCATAAAACTTTTCATCTTGAGTACAATGATTGGTCTTGGCCAAATTAGTACTATCTATACTTTACTGGAATCAATAGGTATCTGGTGAGATGATATCACCTATCCCAAAACAACACTTGATTCAACCAAGATTTACATTTCACTAACTTGGTACACCCTTTGAGCTTCACGAAGCATCTGAAAAATCAATCACATGTGTTCTGTGTGGTTCCCTCCGATCTCGTATACACTAGTATACCACTGATGAATATGATTACACTTCCGCCCAAAAGTTATGGAAAATTTTCTTCATCAAATTCATAACTCTACCGGTATAGTTGTCAGACCACACGACATTTCCAAAAATTCAAAATGTCTATATCTGGTTTGACCAATTGCCTAGAGAAACATTTTCTCTTCTGACTCAAACTGATGGTAACCAGAGTAAAAATCATTCTTCTTATACATTAAAGTTCCTTACAACTTGATCAGTTACTTTTCGATCGTAGGCAGTGGGTATTTATTCTTGACAATAGCCCGATTCAACTATCTTTAATCGATACACATCTTCATCATATCATTTTTCTTCTTCACGAACAATACCGATTGTGATGTCCGGGAATTATGGTGGTAATCCCGGTGTTGTATTAATCCTTGATGGATTTTTAATTGTGGCAATTAGGAATTAATTGCGGTTTGGCATCTCCCGAGGTTGGTAAATCGGGCATTTGGGATCGTTGGATCCCGAGGTTGAGATCGTATTCTCATTCCGGTGAAAACCTGCGAGTTGGGTTTTTAGTGTGACTCGGAATCTCGGGTGCTTGGTGTGGGCACCGGTCGGGGGTTTTTGAGTTAGAGAGAGAACTTTTGAAAACAGATGATTTTTAATGAATCATGATGTATTTGTGGGGCTATTGGTATTTTGGGGTATTTTTGCTATAAATACCAGTTGAACCCGGGATTTTAATTATCGGAACCATTTTCTTCCCCTTTCTTCTCTCTTCCCGCGCGCGACCCCTTTCCCGATCCCCTTTACCCCCGCGCACAAAAGGCCACCGCCCGCCGCCGTCCGGCCGCCGTTCGGCGCGTCCGACCCGCCGCCGTGTTCGTCTCTTCCAGGCGGTCCTATCCATACCATCAATTTGAAGTTTGGTCGCGATTTGAGCTCGGATTTCTGCTGGAAACGCTAGGGTTCGAAACTGGAACTTCTTCGATTTGGGGCTCGATTTCTGGTACGATTTTGGGGCTTTCTTTCAGGTGTTTTTGGGGCGTTTTGGTGCTTGGTTTGGGTCGATTATTTCACACTTTCATGGTTCGAAAAATCGTTGCTTAATGGTTCGATTTTGTATGCTGTGTGCGTGGAGCTATGTTCGATTTTTGGGGGTTTATGTTCGAAAATTTGGGGCTTTGGCTTGGGGATGTTGATTCTTGTTGGTAATTGATTAATTTATGTTTTAGATGCTTATTGTGTTCGGAATTGAGGAATTGGATTCGAATTTAGGGCTTTAAATTCGAATTTTGGGGGTTTCGCATGTGGGGCGATTATTCATGTTGTTAATCGATTAATTCATGTTTTAAATGAATTATGGGGATTATTTGGGTTTGATTTGTGTTGTTGGGGTTCGAATTTTAGGGGTGGTTCTTGAGCAATTTTCGATATTGTCTCATTCGATTTCCCTCCCTGTATATGCCCTGCCCCGGGTCTTTTAAATGGTAAATTGTCGTGTGTTGACAATATATTTTTTGTATAAGGGTAATGGGTGTGCTTGAGCATGGGTTGCATGTTTGTAAATAATTGTGAATTATTTATCGTGTTAGCACATCGTTCTTCGGGGCATGGAACTCGAGCAAGGTTTGGCTCGGACTTCGGAAATTAAGGTACGTATAACGTACGAGCATAGCCTTTTGTAATGTTGCAATAGTGAAATGCATGATATCGGGTATTTGTAATAAATGGGCATTGAAATGCATGGTTGGTGGTATTTACAATAAATGGGTATTGAATGCATGGTATATGGTATTGGAAATAGATGGGTATCGAAGTGCATGGATTATGGTACTTGCAAATTGGATAGTGAAATGCATGGTATATGGTAACCGTGATAAATAGACATACATTGGAAATCATAGGGTGCCGCTTTCGAGCGAGCAACGATTGGGTGTGTCGCCGTTGAGCGACCATCGGTTATGACGCCGCTATTGTTGAGCGTGCGCTGGGTTTAGTGCCGCTATTGTGGAGCGAGCAATGTTATGGGAACATGGAATCCTTGGTTAATTATATGTGAATTCTATGGCCTATATATAATGATTTTTCACATTGATTATGGAACTGGCATGATAGAACTATATTAGTTAATCTATATGGCGATTAACTGGCTTTGGGAATTTGATGAGTTTGGTTGTTTTGAGAACAGGGACAATACATGGGATCCCGGATGAGGGTGTTACCATCCAGGGAGTATCATTTAATTATGGCATTTACATTCTGTAAATTATGAATTGCGATATTATTATTTTGGATTGGTGGTATTGGTATGCTCACCCCGTGTGGGGGCTGTCTCTGTTGGGGCAGGTAACACAGGTGTAGCGGCTTTGGAGTCGAGCTCGGGCTGTTGGTTAGAGGTACTTCCAGGATCGAGGTACCAGAGCTGGCTGGATGGACGCTCAGATCCAGAGTTGAGATCGAGTTGCGCTTGGGAGGTGCTACCAGGACTGGTATCCGGTAGAGTGTTATACATCAGATACATGCTTATCCATTTGGTACTCTTATGTGAGTACATTTTACATGTGTATGGAATGTATAAATGGGCTACGGCTTCTCTCTGTTCATTATGGTTGCATGCAATTAATTATGGAATTGCTAAATGAACTAAGAGCATGTTAGTGTATTATGTGGGTGCATGTTATATGATTAATCTTGGTTGGGGAATCTGAATATATTGGGAATTGGATGCAAGAAATTTTCTGGGTAGCATACGGTGTTGCACTTGCACGTGGTTTTCCCCATTATGGTATGATTATATGCACTAATGGTATGGCTTAATACACTAATAACGGGTTAAGGGCGCGGGGGTCCTTACATTAGTGGTATCAGAGCAGTGGTTAGCTCTTTGGGGCTGTTGAGGGCCTAGGAACATGTTATTGGGAATGAGAAGCACATACTTATGCATGATTGCTTATGTGCGTTTATGATATGTGTTCATAATTGGAATATGTGTTGCTAACCATGGTGGTTGCAGGGTCTTATAAGACATGGACTATGCATTACGGTTGCATAAGTATACATCGGAGTGATGATTTTAATGCTTTGCCGCTACATGTTGGAGCGAGGTGCATTAAAATACACTCATGGTGATGTTTATGGGAATACGGGTTATGCATTACGGTTGCATGCACGTCGAAGCGATGATGCCGCTGTCGTGTCGAAGCGATGGTAAATGCCGCTGTCACGTCGAAGCGATGATGCCGCTGTCGTGCCGAAACAATTAGTGGAATACAGGTATGCATTACGGTTGCATGCATGTCATAGCGATGTGAGTACTTGCCGCTGTCATATTATAGCGATGAAGAATATTTGCCGCAAATATGTCGAAGCGAAGGATAATGCCGCTGTCATATTATTATTGCGAGGGATATTATGCCGCTAATATGTCGAAGCGAGGGGTATTTCCGCTGTCATGCCGGAATGATGGTAAATGCCGCTGTCGTGTCGAAGCGATGGTAAATGCCGCTGTCACGTCGAAGCGATGGTACCACCGTCATGTCGAAATGATGATGCCGCTGTCGTGTCGAAGCGATGATACATGCCGCTGTCACGTCGAAGCGATGATGCCGTTGTCATGACGTAGTGATGTGATCGGTTGGCGATGGTTCCGCCGGGTATTCTATTGGCGATGGTTCATGCCGCCAGGTATTCTATTGGTGATGGTTCATGCCGCCGGGTATTCTATTGGCGATGGTTTATGCCGCCAAGTATCATATAGCGATGGTATATTCCGCTACATCTATGGCGATGCTTCATACCGCCAGATATTCTTGGGCGATGTTTTATGCCGCTGACTCTATGGCGAGGGATCATGCCGCTGATTCTATAGCGATGGGTTATACCGCTATGTGTATAGCACTGGATTATGCCGCCTACGAGCGATGGGTGCTGCTTATGTACCGCTGGTGGACGATGGATACAGGTATTCCGCTATCTCGATAGCGATGAGGTATGGCATATTACTTTTGTTATCAGTATTGTGATTATGGTATATTGTTGTTTACCGTCATGTGTTTGACGATGAGATTATGGATGTCGTGTATAGACATGTGCCGTCATGTGTTTGACGATGTTATTTAGATGTCTATGTGGACGCTTGGCGTCGTTTTGGTGATTTATACATTCGTGTTATGTATTTGGTTGTATGGTTTGAGTGCCGATGGTGAGCACATGGTAGAGTCTGAGTCATTGGTTGACGAGACCTTTTGCCGAGCAGGTTTGCTCGATGGAGCATTGATGCAGTGTACCGGTGAGTGTACCGCATCATATTGTAGAGGTAAATATTTGTCGAGCAATGATACCCTTGGGTATGCTCGCTGGGATGGCTAAGGCCAAGTGATTGGTGGTAAGAGTAGTCATTGAGGAAACTACTCGCTTGTTGTTGTGATGTGGTGTAGCCATGGTTACACCCACCCTAAGGGCGTGGAATAAGTCCTAATGGATTAGGATTGCATGATAATTGAGCATGGACGCCGGGTTGTCCAGTGTGCTTTGGTGTTTTAGAGATATGTTGGGCAATGACCCACAACTCTAATGGTTTGTGCGGTATGGTATACCGGGATGGAATGTGTAGTACATTGGTAGTTGGTATAAGCCTACGGGGCCAGCGAATCGCTAGCCAGGTATTGTTGCAGTACTTTGGTGTACTTGTGTTAACTATAATAATGCTCGTTGGATTCGAGTTTGGTGAATCGTATGGTGATACGATGAGGGTTATGGTAGACTCTTGTAGTCTCTATGTGGCATGGTGTTTGAGGTAGGGAATACCTCACGGGGACGTTTATACGTCATTGTTTTGAGGGACTTGTACTGGGACAGCTCAAGTTTGTTGGTATTACCAACGTGAGTGTCAACAAGTCGTGGTTAGCTCTAGTTGAGCATCCTTGCATATGGCATGCAATAGGAGTCACAATGGTTTGTGAGATATAGTTAGTGGGGTGACACTACTATATTGATTTTTATCTCTTGGAGAGATTTGGATTGTACTGTCTTGGAGACAGCTTACATCGGTCGTGGATTGATTGTAAATCAGCCATGGTAATCATTACTGGTATTGGACCGGGTAATGGATTTCTTACCTCGGTGAGACGTTTGAGGAGACGTCTTCGGGGAGATGCTCGATTGTGGAGTACTATGGCATTAGTACAGAGCATCGTTGGGATGTGTATACATGGCGTATGCGGATTTTGGATCGGGTAATGGTAGTATTGATGCACTACTCTAACCAATTGTATATTTCTGGGTTCCGGGATGTATTTTTGGTATTAATATACCTGGGTCTTCCGAACGGTAGTTCGAGGATTGGAAAATCATGAATTCATGACTTTTTCCTTGAGAGGAAGACGGTATTATGATTCCTACCGGTTGAATCTTTTGGGGAGATTCGTTATTTTGATTCGTGTGGTGGTGATGTTGAAATCACACCCTTTGGTTTTGGTTTGTCAACCATCATTCTCCGTGGGGTGAGAATAATCGAAGATTGACAGTTGGCTTTGGGATGTGGGTATGATTGGAGACACCCGAGTCTATTGCATTGCGTATGCATGTTGTGTGGGTGTATGGGCATGTATGCCGTGTGTGTATACGAATGCCAACCTTATTTTGTTCATTGTGGAACGTCGAGTGTGTATACTTGGTTTAGTGGATCTCCGGTGTGAGATTGTGGAACCTCGAGATCGGTAATCTCGATGGCACGATGCATTCTGATGAATGATCGTGAGGGTTGTTTGATTCCCCGAGGAGGGATCGACGTGTTTTGGAATCATGGTGGTTCTTGTTGGATAATTCGATAGCCTTCCTATTTTAGGATTGTTGGATCCAAGGATAAATGAGGGATGGCCGAGATTCGGATTTGTTTAGTGTCATGGTTGACACGTGTGTAGGAATGCATTTGGTTGCCTTGCATGTCCCCTATGGAACTTGAGACCTTGTGGAATCTTGATGGTGTGTCGGGACCAAGATATGATTTCTTGGAACACACCGGTGTAAACATCCTCGGTGATGTGTTTTGTGTGGATCAGTGACCGTGGGTAACCCGGTCCGGGTTGCAAGTGGTGCAACTACTCCTTTGGAGGAGATGGACTGGGATGCGAAATCTGGTTTTTCTGTGAGTATACTGTTGTATACTAGTGGCCCCCATCATGACGATGCGTGTCAGGCATCGTGGGCAGGTGGTGAATATCACGGGATGATGTCTATGTCAGAACTAATGGTGATTTGGTTGGGTTGCAGTCTTGGTTGACTGACTTCTAGGACGATTCACGTCGAGGTACGTTATTATCTTTCGGGTTTGTATTGGTTTTGGCGTTGCGCTATTTTGGGGCTTGGTACGAGATGGGTGTTCTCACAGTTGTTAATTCGATTCTAAGGTGATTCAGAATCAGGGTCTTGGCTTTGTTTTGTTGGTGTAGTCCTGGTGTTACGAGGAGTACACCGGTGCAATTTCGGGGACGAAATTTTATTAGTAGGGGATAATTGTGATGTCCGGGAATTATGGTGGTAATCCCGGTGTTGTATTAATCCTTGATGGATTTTTAATTGTGGCAATTAGGAATTAATTGCGGTTTGGCATCTCCCGAGGTTGGTAAATCGGGCATTTGGGATCGTTGGATCCCGAGGTTGAGATCGTATTCTCATTCCGGTGAAAACCTGCGAGTTGGGTTTTTAGTGTGACTCGGAATCTCGGGTGCTTGGTGTGGGCACCGGTCGGGGGTTTTTGAGTTAGAGAGAGAACTTTTGAAAACAGATGATTTTTAATGAATCATGATGTATTTGTGGGGCTATTGGTATTTTGGGGTATTTTTGCTATAAATACCAGTTGAACCCGGGATTTTAATTATCGGAACCATTTTCTTCCCCTTTCTTCTCTCTTCCCGCGCGCGACCCCTTTCCCGATCCCCTTTACCCCCGCGCACAAAAGGCCACCGCCCGCCGCCGTCCGGCCGCCGTTCGGCGCGTCCGACCCGCCGCCGTGTTCGTCTCTTCCAGGCGGTCCTATCCATACCATCAATTTGAAGTTTGGTCGCGATTTGAGCTCGGATTTCTGCTGGAAACGCTAGGGTTCGAAACTGGAACTTCTTCGATTTGGGGCTCGATTTCTGGTACGATTTTGGGGCTTTCTTTCAGGTGTTTTTGGGGCGTTTTGGTGCTTGGTTTGGGTCGATTATTTCACACTTTCATGGTTCGAAAAATCGTTGCTTAATGGTTCGATTTTGTATGCTGTGTGCGTGGAGCTATGTTCGATTTTTGGGGGTTTATGTTCGAAAATTTGGGGCTTTGGCTTGGGGATGTTGATTCTTGTTGGTAATTGATTAATTTATGTTTTAGATGCTTATTGTGTTCGGAATTGAGGAATTGGATTCGAATTTAGGGCTTTAAATTCGAATTTTGGGGGTTTCGCATGTGGGGCGATTATTCATGTTGTTAATCGATTAATTCATGTTTTAAATGAATTATGGGGATTATTTGGGTTTGATTTGTGTTGTTGGGGTTCGAATTTTAGGGGTGGTTCTTGAGCAATTTTCGATATTGTCTCATTCGATTTCCCTCCCTGTATATGCCCTGCCCCGGGTCTTTTAAATGGTAAATTGTCGTGTGTTGACAATATATTTTTTGTATAAGGGTAATGGGTGTGCTTGAGCATGGGTTGCATGTTTGTAAATAATTGTGAATTATTTATCGTGTTAGCACATCGTTCTTCGGGGCATGGAACTCGAGCAAGGTTTGGCTCGGACTTCGGAAATTAAGGTACGTATAACGTACGAGCATAGCCTTTTGTAATGTTGCAATAGTGAAATGCATGATATCGGGTATTTGTAATAAATGGGCATTGAAATGCATGGTTGGTGGTATTTACAATAAATGGGTATTGAATGCATGGTATATGGTATTGGAAATAGATGGGTATCGAAGTGCATGGATTATGGTACTTGCAAATTGGATAGTGAAATGCATGGTATATGGTAACCGTGATAAATAGACATACATTGGAAATCATAGGGTGCCGCTTTCGAGCGAGCAACGATTGGGTGTGTCGCCGTTGAGCGACCATCGGTTATGACGCCGCTATTGTTGAGCGTGCGCTGGGTTTAGTGCCGCTATTGTGGAGCGAGCAATGTTATGGGAACATGGAATCCTTGGTTAATTATATGTGAATTCTATGGCCTATATATAATGATTTTTCACATTGATTATGGAACTGGCATGATAGAACTATATTAGTTAATCTATATGGCGATTAACTGGCTTTGGGAATTTGATGAGTTTGGTTGTTTTGAGAACAGGGACAATACATGGGATCCCGGATGAGGGTGTTACCATCCAGGGAGTATCATTTAATTATGGCATTTACATTCTGTAAATTATGAATTGCGATATTATTATTTTGGATTGGTGGTATTGGTATGCTCACCCCGTGTGGGGGCTGTCTCTGTTGGGGCAGGTAACACAGGTGTAGCGGCTTTGGAGTCGAGCTCGGGCTGTTGGTTAGAGGTACTTCCAGGATCGAGGTACCAGAGCTGGCTGGATGGACGCTCAGATCCAGAGTTGAGATCGAGTTGCGCTTGGGAGGTGCTACCAGGACTGGTATCCGGTAGAGTGTTATACATCAGATACATGCTTATCCATTTGGTACTCTTATGTGAGTACATTTTACATGTGTATGGAATGTATAAATGGGCTACGGCTTCTCTCTGTTCATTATGGTTGCATGCAATTAATTATGGAATTGCTAAATGAACTAAGAGCATGTTAGTGTATTATGTGGGTGCATGTTATATGATTAATCTTGGTTGGGGAATCTGAATATATTGGGAATTGGATGCAAGAAATTTTCTGGGTAGCATACGGTGTTGCACTTGCACGTGGTTTTCCCCATTATGGTATGATTATATGCACTAATGGTATGGCTTAATACACTAATAACGGGTTAAGGGCGCGGGGGTCCTTACACCGATGTTCCCTCAAGGTGACATACTCAGACATATGTACCAGACATATGTAGTAGTATCGAGGATATTCAGCAACTATTCATATATCTGTCAACTATGCTGATGACATTCCGTACAGTGCTTTCGATATCAAATCTATTCCTTGTCATCAACGAATAGTTAAAATCAATTTCCTTCTTTAGTGAAAATTCTTTCATTTCCTCAGGAAAATCTTGGTAGGTTTTCTTACCTCTATCATATCAGTCAACCTCGACTCTTTTTGATAAGCATCAACTGCTTATTATCAAATATCCCTCGTTTTCCAAGTATTGCAACCACAATATTTTCATAGCTGATACTATCAATATCTTAGCTTGCTATTCGTGGCGATAAACATTTCATTTGTAGCCACAATATAATCAAAAATTCATTATACTCTGAAATCAACTTACAATATCTCAAAATTTAACAGAGTATTCATGCCCTTGATACAATCAAAACCATATTTCGACAACACTAATAAATTCAAATCCCCAACACTATCATCAAACTGTAATCTGCAGTTCATTATTGCAAGTGTGGATAGTATAATTATCACTGCTAGTGTATTTTCCCAATCATCATTATCAATGCACATTTGATGCAATATATGAAACCAATGATTTTATCTCAAATCAAACTCGTGCCATGTGACCAATACACAACATGTATCTGTGATCACTAGCATCTCTATCATTGCCAAAATCGAAATGGTTATATATCCTGGAGACATCTCAATCCCATTGTCAAGGTATACTCTCTGGTCTACACGTAATTTACTGCTGCTGAAACTGAGTGGTCGTAAAGAATAACCACCATGATATCTACCTCTAGCTCAGAGTATTTGTTGTCATGGTTGCATATGTTCCTGAGCACGTCATGGACATGCTCTGACTGGCCACAATCGATATTAGTTTCTATTATTCTTTCAAAATGGATCAGTAGATATTTACATCCACAGTGACCTCAAAAGATTTGGTATTCTACAATCTCATAGTACCTCTAGAACTACTAGAGCTGGATAAATTTGAGTGATACTTCTGAAACTTTTCAAGGATTACTTGGATTATCCCAATGATAGTCACTTCATTAATCTTTAATCCAGTTCTAATTACTTCGCACCACATTGGTGTCTTATTCTTCAGTCGATATCTAATCTCTTCACTAGTGAATAGCTATCGAGATTAAGCAGATATTTCCATTTCTTAATTCCACGATAATCAATTTTCATTTTTCATGTCATCAACATGACTTTCTCGTAAACATTCTTTCCCGTGTCAACAAGAGGGAAAATTCGTCTTCCATCACTACCATTACTCTAGATACTCTCATCTAAAGAGTTTGTATTGTAGTATTTATTCATAGTTCGGACACATAGACTGGAACTAAATTACTACAGTCCCCAAATCCAAGTCCTCGTTCAAACAAATTCTCGTTGTTTCTCACAACAACACTCCATTCTTCAGTTGAAATATTGCTAGTTTCAATATTCTCAAGTTCTAAATTATCATCTTGGCGTACACAGGTTTTGACGTAAACTCATACGTATAACCTTGGTCTTTAGACTTAAATTCCCGATGTCAATCGACAAAAAGTGTTCTAAATAATTCTAGTGGCATCCACTAATCATAAGGATTAAATCCCAAAGTGATAAATACAATTTCCAATAATGGACACATTATCACTAAATTATAGTGCAATTAACAGTTTATAGTGTCTACAGATTCGAAGCTCGTAAAGTCTATATCACAGCTACCTATCCAAACACTAACTGTCCAACATAATTCATACATCTCAAGTCATAGATGTTATCATCATTAATTCTACATCATCATCCTATCAGCAACTATCAGTGCTAACAGATAAAATTCTCAAAATTATATGCAACTCAGCATTCAAATTCCCTACATTATATGCAACTCAGCATATTAAAATATTCAGAGATATGACCACTAATTATCCATGCTCAATAATCCATTACATGTATAAAACTTCATTATCGAACATGTAAACATAGCAGGAAAGAGCATATAAATCAGATAGTCAGACACATGCACAAACAATTCATTTGTGTCTACTCTCAGTGTCCTAACTCTAGTTCGAGCATATCCCAGATTATGCTCTGATACCAACTGTGAGGGCCTGGTCCTAATCAGAGGTTTAATTAACACACGATTGTTATATTAATGTAAACAGCGGAAGATTTAGTTAAAAACTTTATCAAAGTGACCCTCAAAATTTTTCGCATTTTGTTTCTAAAACATTTCCGAATAGTGAAAATACTTATTTCCAGTTTACATCTAACATGATATTCATCGCATAAGCATTACATATAATTTCTCAGTAAAGTAATACTTAAAAATACAGATACTCAGGGCATACCCCGGTAATTTAAAACATAAGTAAAAATACTAAACAACTACTGGGACTCAAAACATAAATCGTATACCTGAGCTCGCTCTCAAGGAGCTCTGGTATTTATCGATGCTTCATCTCGAGCATCCACAGTACGTCCACCTGCAATACCTTTCATGTCCATCCAACAAAGACATGACAGCCCCCCGCGAAGGGGGTCAGAACCCCAGTACGAGAAACAAATAAAATCACAGTGTATGACAAATAACATGCGATGTATGCCGTGCATGAATGCAAATGCACATGAAGGGTATCAAATCTCGAATATCCCTGTCTCAAGGGTCCAAAGGAAATCATCAATCACTCATCAGTGCTCGAGCAGGATGTGACACACTCCGCGCTCCGATCTATCTCTCAGTCGAGCCATTGGCGGTCCATCATCCTCGTGTCTGGGCGACGTCGGCACGCTCGTCGCTCCGACATCCCTCAGCTCACTCTGACTCCTGCCGAGCCAACGGCTGCCCATCATCCCCAGACACGCATCACTCATACCAAGAAAAGATATAGGTACCAAGAACGAATCAATAGGCTCAACATGACATGCTCAATGTCCATGCGTGTCAATGCATCATGCAATATCATAATCTCATGTGATGCACCTCTCATGTCATCATATATCATGCAGTCAATGTACCATGTAATTCACATACTGCAAATCAACTTATCACATAGTCACATAAGGAGCAAGTAATGACAAGTAAATCATACCCGGGAACATCACATGTCTTTGCCAGACATTGTGATAAAACCCGTTTTCTACGTACCTCGGACCAGTAATAATTTTACCGAGTGCTCCAAAATAGTCCCGAAATTATTTAACCTGGTCATAAATACTACAAAATTATCACTAAGTGTTTAAATGACACAAAAGCTAAAATAAGTTTTTAAAGGTGTTTTCCTACTGATTTTTCCTTCAAAATCAGACTGACCAGTTTTAGTAGAAAATTCATAATAAAATCATATGACTTCCAAATGACCCGATTCCAGTGCTCAAAGTTCCAAAACTCAAAGGACTTCATTTTCTTGTCTAATGATGTCGGGCTAATTCTTCCAGTAAAAGTAGTTAAAACACTAAATACGTAGCTTTTGAAATTCTGTTTTCCATCTCGAGCAGTGTTTGTAAAATCGCAATAACATTTTCATTTTAAAACCAAAATGGTTAATTCCAGTGGCAAATGACAGAAGTCTCAAAGTACTAAAATACTTATTTCTGGAGAGTTTTCGAAATTCCTAGCCGAAAATGCTCAGGAACTCGGACAACACTCTGCATGACATTTTCGCCCACATGCAGAACATGATTTGCACACTTAAAGTATAAAATTCATATTTAATTGCAAATAAGTCCAAAATAAGTCATTCGTTTTTTTAAATTCAAGAGAATGAAAAGATCTACAAGGTCATGTAAAAATCGACAACAGAATCGAAATTAAACTTTGTCAAAAGTTCGAAATTCTACACTGCATGTGCATTTTCAGCACATGCAGAGTTGAATCTGGCATAGTTTAGTAAAATGGACGTATCTCACTCAAATCAATTCCAAATGATCCCAAATTTCAGCCACAGAACAACAACTCAAATATCTACAACTTTTGTTTGAGGCTCACAGTAAGATTACGAAGTTAAGGTAGTCGAAAATACAGAGCCATATACTGCATGCAACCATAGTTTCTGCTGAAACTCATGGCAGCATGAGTTTCACCTCTTTATTCATAAACATAACTCTAAAATCGACCCAATCAGAACTAAAATCAAAGATTAACAATATAAAGGGAATGATATACCTCCCAAGCTTTTAAAAATACCCAAAGCCTTGAAGCTCTTCTAAAATCCTATCCAATTCCTAACTTGCATGCAAGATTTGAGCATGTTTTAATGGAGGAAAAGGAGGTGGAGCTTTTCGAATTTAATGGAGGAAGGAGGAGAGGATGGCTTGCTTGTGGGAGTGATAGAGATGATGGAATGTCTGAATGAAAAGCACAAGCAAATCTCAACCATAAATAAAGGAAAATAGGCGTGGGATACTAGGCAACATTTTGGGATTTTTTAATCAATTTTTATCCCACTATGTCCAAGTGTCCCAAGATGGTATTTTGATGGTGGTTTGGGCATGGCATGGCCGAAAACCACATGCCAAAATAATAATTTTGATGTATTTTATCTTTATTATAAATAGGTGTTGTGATCCGGAACACCTCAACTCGAAAACCCAACTTAAAATCACACGGGTTTGCTTAATCGTTAAATAACCGATTTAATTGCAACGGGGTCTTACAAAAAGACTCTACCACAATTGCTTGGTATGTTGAGAACATATGAAGCAAATACAAAGAAGACTAAGGCCACAAATGTTCTTATTGTGAATAAGGGCAAAGGAAAGGCCAAAGCTAAAGGCAATAAGAAAGCAAAGAAGGTCTTTGTTAAATCTAAGACAAAGTCTTATGCACTGAAGCCAAAGGGAGGGATAGCAAAGGAAGGGAACTGTTTCCATTGCGGTGAGACCGGCCATTGGAAAAGAAACTGCAAAGTATATCTGGAGGATCTAAAGAAAGGAAGTGTGACTTCCACTTCAGGTATTTTTGTTATAGAAGTCAATTTATCTACTTCTTCATTATGGGTATTAGATACTGGATGTGGATCTCACATTTGTGTAAATGTGCAGGACCTCAAAAGAGTAGATTGTTGGCGAAAGGCGAAGTAAATCTCCGAGTTGGAAATGGAGCAAGAGTTGCTGCATTAGCTATAGGAGATTATTATTTATCTTTGCCTTCTGGTTTATCGTTGATTTTAAAAAACTGTTATTTTGTGCCATCCATTACCAAAAACATTATTTCTATTTCTTATTTAGACAAGTTTGGATTTTCATTTATGATAAAGGACAACTGTTGTTCTATTTTTTTAAATGATATGTTTTATGCTAGTGCACAAATGGTGAATGGTCTTTATTTATTAAATCTTGATATGCCTATCTATAACATAAATACTAAAATGATTAAAAATAATGATTGTAATCCGACTTATCTCTGGTATTGTCGCTTGGGCCACATAAACGAGAACCGCATATCTAAACTTCATAAGGATGGAGTATTAGATTCATTTGATTTTGAATCATATGAAACATGCGAATCTTGTTTAATGGGCAAGATGACTAAAGCCCCTTTCAAGGGACATGTTGAAAGGGCAAATGTTTTATTGGGACTAATACATAGTGATGTATGTGGACCAATAAGAACACAAGCTAGAGGTGGTTTTCAATACTTCGTTACATTTACTGATGACCTCAGTAGATATGGGTATGTGTACCTAATGAAGCATAAGCATGAAACCTTTGAAAAGATCAAAGATTTCAAGAATGAAGTACAAAACCAACTTGGCAAAAGTATCAAAATCCTTCGATCAGATCGAGGAGGTGAATACTGAAGCCAAGAGTTTCATGACTATCTAAAGGAGTGTGGGATAGTCCCACAACTCACTCCTCCGTATACTCCACAATGGAATGGTGTATCCGAGAGGAGAAATCGAACCTTGTTAGACATGGTTAGATCAATGATGAGTCATGCAGATCTTCCGATATGGTTTTGGGGACACGCTCTAGAAACAACAATTTTCTTACTGAACCGTGTTTCATCTAAATCAGTGGAAAAGACACCATATGAGATATGGACTGGGAAGCGTCCTAGTATGTCTTTTATGAAGATTTGGGGTTGTGAGGCTTTCGTTAGACGTCACGCCACTAACAAACTTGGACCCAAATCTGATAAGTGCTTATTTGTGGGGTATCCTAAGGAAACGAAAGGATATTATTTCTATTATCCCACCGAGAACAAAGTAGTTGTTGCTCGGACTGGTGTATTTCTTGAAAGAGAATTTATTTCTAGAAAAACCAATGGGAGAAAAATAGAACTTAGTGAAGTTCAACCACAAGAAAACACTGAACCTGAGATTGAGATGGAAACAGAGCAGGCACCGCAAGCTGTTGTGGAAGAAGTGTGATATCCCCGAAATGATTAATTGCAATTTGAGCATTAATTGTGTTTATATGGTTAATCATGGTGGTAATTAATTGATTTTGTGCTGGATTTATTTAATGTGTGGAAATGCATGGTCACATGGAAAGGATGACCCGGGAGTGCATTTCAGGGTGCATGCTGTGCATGTTGGGGAAAATTGCTCTTAGCATGATTTATTTGCCATGGTTAGCAATTAGTTGGAAAGCATGAGTTAATTGATATTATGGTGCATTTCGGATTAATGCTTTTAAAATATCATGTTGGGGTGTTTTATACACCATGAGATTGTGAATGCATTTTAATTAATTCACCCAACCCCTTTTTACCCCAACCCCACCCTACCTTTACCTCACTTTCATTTTACTTTACCAAACCACCCAAACCCTTCCTTTTCTCCCATTTTCGAGTTGGAGCTTAAAGGTGGAGAGAAACCCTTCCAAAAATCTTGTTTTGTGGAGTTTATTGGGAGATTTGAGGTCCCTAAGTGGTATGGATACCTCATTGTTGATTTTGTAAGGTTTTATTTAAGTTTGGTTTGGTTTTGAAGGGTTTTAAAATGGGTTTGTGTTGGGTTGTTGTGGTTTTGGTTGAGGGTTGGATTTATGTTTGTTTTGAGGTGTATTTTGAAGGTTTATGTTGTTATTTATGTTGTTGGTTTGATGGTTTAAGTGTTGGTATGGATTGGAAGGTTTTGGTATGCAAAAATGGTGAAAAATCGCGAGTCTGTGCGAGGCGATCGACCGCCTGAAATGGGGCGATCGACCGCCTGAAATGGGGCGATCGATCGCCGATGGGCAGTACCAAATTTGCGGTACAGGCGATCGATCGCATGATATGAGGCGACCGATCGCCGAGAGGCAGTGGCCAATCCAAGGGTTAGGCGATCGATCGCCATGTTTGGCGCGATCGATCGCCGCGAAGGAAAAATTGAGGCGATCGATCGCCTCAGCCAAGCGATCGATCGCCAACTGTGGAATTTTGGGAAATGCTTTCTTTTGTCGAATTTTTGGTATTTGACTATTATTTGGCTTCTAATATGGGTTGTGTGATTGTGTAGAACCATCCCAGGTAGCAACGCAACCAAGGAACTGAAGCCATATCAATTCCACTTTTGAAAAGGTACGTAGAGGACGTACGGGCACCCAACGGTACATGTAGCTAATATACTCATTGTTTATGCATTGTGGATGCGAGTATATATGTGATTATGCATTGTGGATGCAAATACATGTTGAATTATGCATAATGATTGTAGATGCATATGATTATTGGTGCACATCCCATGAGTCGTGGTCATCCCTTGATGATTTTAATGCTTGCCGCTATTTGTTTTGGTTCCGCTAAATGTGAAGCGAGGGGTGGGAGCGCCGCATGTCACATTTGAGCGTGGTTATCATATAGGGCGAGGAAAGAATATTTGCCGCTCAATGTGAGGCGAGGGGTGGGAGTACCGCATGTCCATTGAAGCGAGGTTATTCTATGCCGCCTATATGTAAATAAGCGAGGGGCATTAAAATACATTGTGATGGACAGACTAGGGATTGATGATTGATATTTGATATTGATGAGATGGTATTGTGTCATGACATGTGTAGACCATTAAAAATAATCTATTGATTATACTCATGAGTTATGGTACAGGGACAACCAAACGGGAAGCGTTTGAAAGGCATGGGAAAAACAAGAAGTGTTTTATTATGATTATGCATTTACGCTTTATATTCATATTGTGTTGTATATGAATGATATCATTGCTCATGTTTGGGGGTTGTCCTTGTAGGTACTTTTCGGCATGATATGAAGAGCACTTTTGGTAGATGAAGGACAGGATTATTTTGTATAGTGTCTACTCTAGGAGTAGTGTAAAACTATATTTGATAACATTCTTTTGATGGGGAATGTAATTAATTCATTGATAGTCCTCCTTTTGGCATGTAATTTTAGGCTCATAGCTTCAACACGATTAATTTACTCTGATCATTTATATTAGCTCTAATTATGCCTTTGATCTGCACTTAAGGATTAGGGTCCTTACATTAGTGGTATCAGAGCAGTGGTTAGAGAACCCGGGAACGAGTGAAGGGTAGCCTTAGCATGATTGGCTAGGTGCTTACATTTGAGGCATGTTTATGCATGTGGTGCATATTGATGTATATTCTGTTATACTAACATGCTTATTATCATTCCTGTTATCTAACGGCATAACATGTATATTTGTTTTGGAATTGTTGTTAACCTTTGTGTTACAGCATGGCTGCTATGAATGCGGGGAACCTTAACGAAGAGGTTGGCGATGTTGGGAGCGTGAACGCTAGCGTTGGACAAGTGAACCCTCTACCTCCACCAGCAGTAGGCATGGAGCCAGTGGCTCAGTTATTACTACCCGGTGAGATTAGCTTGACTCAGTTTCTGTCTTACCACCCGCCCCGGTTTGAGGGAACAGAATCAAGAGAGGAAGCTGAGGAGTGGCTGGAGAGACTTGAGCAGATATTTGTATCGGCTCCTTGTGCTGTTACAGCGTGGCTGAGGCTGGCTGAGTTCCAGTTAGCAAAGAAACCTCTAATGTGGTGGAGGAGCACTGTAATGGAACTGAGAGCACTGGGTACTGTGATTGATTGGACACTCTTCAGGACCCGGTTTCTGAACCGGTACTTCTCCGCAGCGGCGAGGCAGACGAAGGAGGACGAGTTTACAAGTTTGAAACAGGGGAACATGACAGTGTCAGACTATGCCATGTGGTACTCTTCGTTGCTGAGGTATGTTCCCCACATTGCCACCAATGGGCGCGCAAAGATGAGGAATTTTATGAAGGGGTTGCGACCGGAGCTCTATGACCGGGTTATCACCAATAACCCAACTTCTTTTGATGATGCTCTCACAAGAGCGGAGCTTGCCGAGCTTGGAGTGGGAGCTTATCCTAGTGCTGTGCCACCACAAGTACCACAACAGAGGCAGACTAATGACAGCTTGAGGCCCCGAGGAGAGCCATTTAAACCTCGTGGTGCCTCTTCATCTTCACGGTTTGGTGGAAAGAAGTTCTTTGGTCAGAAACAGGAGAACAAGAAGAATTGGTCGGCCAATCGAGGGTCTTCACAAGGGAATAGGCCGGGAGAGCCGAGGTGCGACAATTATGGAGGGCCACATTCTTCAATGTAAGTGCCCTGCCTGTTATAGCTGTGGCAAGATGGGCCACATCTCTCGGTATTGCCCCACCCGGGGAGGACAGTCAGAGTTTCAGGGCAACAGGCCGAGGTTTGATGACAGGACTGTACACCAGAGGCAACAGTTTGGGCCTCGACCATCGGGAGGTCAGACAGTGGGACCGCCCCAGGGACAGGTGTATGCGCTGACTAGAGAGCAGGCCCAGGCAGCCCCAGAGGAGGTGATCGCCGGTACGTGTCATTTATTTACGTACCCTGCTTTTATTTTGATAGATACAGGTGCCTCCCACTCTTTTGTATCTGTTGGCTTTGTGGAGAGACACCATATGCGCACGTCTTCTCTACCCACGCCTCTCCTTGTCTCGACACCCACTGGAAGAAATGTCGTTGCTGATCAGTTCATGGCAGATTGCCTCATTTATTTTGAGGGCAAAGAGTTGAAGACAGACTTGATTGTGTTGGGTATGTCGGACTTCGACTGCATCTTGGGCATTGATATTCTGAACAGATATCAGGCAGTGGTAGATTGCCGGTAGAAGACAGTGAAGTTCAGACCTGATTTGGGTAGTCAGTGGACTTTCTATGGCAACGGTTCTCGTGCGAAGATTCCGTTGATTTCAGCGATCAAGATGACTCAGCTGTTGGAACGTGGCCACACGGGCTATCTCATCTATGCCGTGGACATGTCTGGGAAGAATGAGGAATTGAGAGTTGAGGATGTACCAGTCGTGGCAGAATTTGCTGATGTATTCCCAGAAGAGATCCCAGGATTCCCACCGGCTAGGGAAGTTGAGTTTGGGATCGAGTTGTTACCGGGGACATCCGCTATCTCTCGTGCACCTTACAGGATGGCACCGGCGGAGTTGAGGGAATTGAAGGAACAGTTACAGGATCTCCTTGACAAGGGATATATACGCCCGAGCGTATCGCCATGGGGCGCACTGGTCCTCTTTGTGAAGAAGAAGGACGGCTCGATGCGGTTGTGCATCGATTACCGGCAACTGAATAAAGCCACAGTAAAGAACAAATATCCTCTCCCAAGGATTGATGATTTGTTTGATCAGTTGCAAGGTACCAGATTATATAGCAAGATTGATTTGAGGTCCGGGTATCACCAGATTCGAGTCAGGGAGGAAGATGTGCAGAAGACAGCATTCCGGACTCGATATGGACATTATGAGTTCTTAGTGATGCCGTTTGGTGTGACGAACGCTCCAGCGGTCTTTATGAGTCTGATGAACAGAGTGTTTCAGTCGTATCTTGATCACTTCGTCATTGTATTTATTGATGACATTCTCATCTATTCCCGGAGTGAGGAAGAGCACGTGAAACACTTGAGGACAGTGCTCCAGATTCTTCGAGATCACCAGTTGTATGCCAAGCTCAGTAAGTGTGAGTTTTGGTTGAGCAGTGTAGTATTTCTGGGCCATGTCATATCGAGCAGCGGGATATCAGTGGATCCCAGGAAGATTGAAGCATGGAGTGGGCTGCCCCCACTTCTGTGCCTGAGATACGGAGCTTCCTTGGTTTGGCCGGTTATTATCGACGCTTCGTCGAGGGCTTTTCGAAGATTGCCAAGATTTGACCCAGAAAGGAGTACCTTTCTTTTGGTCAGAAGCTTGTGAGGAGAGCTTCCAGGAGTTGAAGCACCGTTTGACGTCGGCGCCATTGTTAGTGATCCCTACGGAGAACTCCAGATTTGTTTTGTATACCGATGCCTCACTTCAGGGCCTTGGGTGTGTACTGATGCAAGATAGGCATGTGGTAGCTTATGCATCGAGGCAGCTGAAGCCGCATGAGACGAGATACCCAGTCCATGACTTGGAACTGGCGGCTATCATCTTCGCCCTGAAGATTTGGAGACATTATTGTATGGTACATCGTTTACCATTTATACGGATCACAAGAGCCTCAAGTTTTTATTCACTCAGGCAGAGCTGAACATGAGGCAGAGGAGGTGGATGGACTTACTCAAGGACTATGATTGTGAGATTGAGTACCATCCCGGGAAAGCTAATTTGACAGCAGATGCTTTGAGCCGGAAAGTGAAGAGTTCTGTTGAGGACGTCATCCATTTGTCAGCCATGATGACCTTCTATTGCCATCTGGGCTATGACTTCGACATAGATGCATCACCTGTGTATGTATCGACCTTGTTAGCTGAGCCAGATATCTATGAGAACATCAGGAGAGCTCAGAGGTCAGATGATGAGGTCCAGAGCTGGTTATCTTTAGTACATCTTGGTCAGCCAACAAAATTCAGAGTGGCCGATGACGGATCTTTGAGGTTGGGTAACTGTTGGGTGGTTCCGAGTACGCCGGAGTTGCGTAGAGGGATCTTGGAGCGAGCTCATAGTAGCAGACTTAGCATCCACCCAGGCGGGAAGAAGATGTATAAAGATCTACGTGATCAGTTTTGGTGGAAAAGGATGAAATCTGATGTCGTCGCTTTTGTAAAGAGGTGCTTGATATGCCAGCAGGTTAAGGCAGAGAGGCAGTGTAATACCCCCGAAATGTGATATGATTATGTTTTACGATGATGAATTATGATGTGTATAAGGGTTGTGGTGTATTTAATTAGGGGGCCACGATTTATGTTATGATGATATGTTGTGGGGAGCATGTTGGGTGTTTTAAGGGATGTATTAATTAAATGAAGTTAGAAAATATCGAGTGAGGATATTTTAATACATCGTACTATATACCGGGACACAATTAAACACCACATGACCACCCAACCCACACCACCCCCCTGCCACTCGCCCCCCCCCCCCCCCCCACTTGACAAGTCCATACCCCCACTTGCTTAACCCATGCCCAATCACCACCATGCCCCCACTCTCCTCCCATTCCAATCAATTCCCCTCCTTCTCTCCTCCATGGTCGTCCAAAGCAAGCAGCTATAGGCAAGGAAAGGCTGGATTTATTAGGTGAAAAACCTTACAAAAAGAGGAGCAAAAAGAGAGGGGTAAGTGGGTACCCTGTTTTCTGTTTTTTTTTGGTTGAGTTTGGGTTTGGGTGGGGTGATTTTATGCATGCTACGTATGTGTTTAGGTGAAACCTTGGTATGGGTGCTTACATGGTAGTATTATGTAACTACTAGCATGTTTATTCGAGCATGTTACATGTTTTATGTGATAGATTTCTAGTTATGAAACTATATGCTCGAAAATCTGGGCAAAGGGATACATGCTCTGTTTTTGTAAAAGTGGGTTAAGGATGAAGATTATGATGATGTTATGATGCATGTTAGCTTAAGTTTCGTTAAACCTTTGATTTAAGGGCTTACACGGATATTTTATGAAGTTCTTCACATATTTGTTTTAGCATGAAAGATGTGCTATGTAGTAGAAAAGATGGTGTGAAATGTAGTGCTCAAAAATCTGGGGAAAAATCCCGATTTTCAGAGCTCTCGATCGATCGAGATTTAATTCCGATCGATCGAGCGAGACAGAAGGTCTAAGCATGTTTTCAAAATTTTGGTGCCGATCGATCGAAGGATTTCTCGATCGATTGGTGAAGCTCCTCGATCGATCGGTAAAATGTTCGATCGATCGAGCGAGGCAGGAAGCCAAGACACTGTTAGTGCACAGTGTCTCGATCGATCGAGACCTTGGGCCGATCGATCGAGACAGGCAGAAAGTTGAAAATTTAATGATGTTTTATTTTGTTAAGTTTTTGATGTGAGATGGTTTTGAGGCATCTAATATGGTATTATGTGGTCTTGTAGAACCATCCCAGGTACCTGCACCATCTAGGAGATAAAGTCTGTTGACTCCTCCTCCTTTTGAAAAGGTACGTAAGAAGCGTACGGGCATCGGACGGTAACACACATCTCTATACTACGACTATGCTTTTATTGCATGAGTATTCACGATGAAATGACGGTGTTATACGATGTTTACACGATGATGTTTATATGATGTTTATACGATGAAGTTCATATGATGTTTATTGTTTATACGATGCTTACATGATAACATTTATGTGATGTATTGTGGTAAGATGCCACGGGGTAAGATGCCCCACATGGTAAGAGGCCATGCGACGTATTGTGGTAAGATGCCACGGGGTAAGATGCCCCACATGGTAAGAGGCCATGCGATGTATTGTGGTAAGATGCCACGGGGTAAGATGCCCCATATGGTAAGAGGCCATACGATGATGTTGTGGTAAGATGCCACGGGGGTAAGATGCCCCATATGCATGATTCTAAATCAGGGACGACAATAAGAAGTGAATGTATAACCAGCATATTACTTAACCAATGTTTCATGCATTTATTATGATTTTTATAATGTTAAGTAAGATTATATATGCTCATGATGTGTTGTCCCTGTAGGTACACTTTTGGACGAAAGGACTAAGGGTCGGGTTGAGGCAGTGAGCTACGAGGGACACAGGAATGTATAGAATTCAAGTTATGATTAGTATCTACTCTAGGAGTAGTGTAAATCTAAATGACATTCCTTTAGAATGTAATGAATTAATTTTGAAATTTTGGCCTGTAATCCTGTAGCTCGTGAATCAACCAAAACCTTAAGATGTTACCTTAATGCATGATTAGTCCTTCTTATGTCTTTTAATCACTGTTAAGGTGGGAAGACCCCACATTAGTGGTATCAGAGCAGTGGTTAGATAACTCGGGAATAAATGAAGGGTAGCCTTAGCAATAAGTTAGCTAAGTACTTACTATTGAACATGTTTTATGTGTATGTTACATATGAAGTTTCTATGTTATGCTAACATGTTTAATTATCTAACGATGTACTTTATGAACTGCTTTTGGTGTTGTCATTAACCCTTGTGTTGCAGCATGGCAGCAAATATAGAAGTGGGTGACGCCATTAGTGTAAATGCAAGCGCTGGGCGTACAAACCCATTGCCACCACCAGCTTTGGGAGAGGAACCCTCTGAACAGCAGTTGCTACCTGGGGAATTGAGCTTGGCTCAGTTTATGATGTATCGACCTCCGATGTTCGAGGGAACTGAATCAGGAGAGAAAGCTGAGGAATGGTTAGAGAGGATCGAACAGATATTTGTGGCAGCGCCTTGTGCAAAGACGGCCTGGATCCGGTTAGCAGAATTTCAGCTGTCCAAGAAGGCATTGATGTGGTGGAAAACCACAGTGATTGAGCAAGAGGCTCTGGGACAGGAAGTAAATTGGAAGATGTTCCGAACGCGGTTTTTGAACCGCTATTTCTCAGCCGCTGCAAGACAGGCCAAGGAGGATGAGTTTACCAGTTTAAGACAAGGTACCATGCCTGTATCTGACTATGCTCTGCATTACTGTTCCTTACTACGATATGTGCCACACATTGCTGCAAGCACTCAAGTTTAGATGCGGAATTTCATGAAGGGCTTGAGGCCTGAACTGTATGACAGGGTGATCACTTATGGCCCTGCTTGTTTTGATGATGCACTCTCACGAGCTGAGCTAGCTGAACTGGGAGTCGGTGCATATCCTGATGCTGTGCCACCTCCAGCACCCCCTCAGAGACCCACTTCTGATAATTTGAAGCCCAGGGGTGATCAGTTTAAGCCTAGGGGGAACGCTTCAGCATCGAGATTCAGTGGCAAGAGGCCCGAGAATCGATGGAAAGGGAAATGTAGGAATGATGCTCCATCTGGAAGAGGACCGTCTCAGGGAGACAGATCTGGAAGAGTTCAGTGCACTCTTTGTGGGCAACCACATTTGGCAAAAGACTGCGTAGGATGCTATGTCTGTGGCGACAGAGGCCACTTTGCTCGGCAGTGTCCCAACAGGGGAAGACAGCAAAACTCTACGGGGAGACCTGCGGACAGAACGGCACAACACCGGCCACCTTTTGTGCCAAGACAGTATGGAGGTCAGCCCGAGGGGCCACCTCAGGGGCAGGTGTATGCTTTGACGAGGGAGCAGGCTACAGCGGCTCCGGAGGAAGTTATAGCGGGTACGTGTCTTTTATTTACGCACCCTGCTCTTATATTGATAGACACAGGTGCGTCACACTCTTTTGTGTCGACGAGTTTAGTTGAAAGGCACCACATATGCACTTCTCCGTCCCCCATGCCTCTTACGGTATCGACCCCCGCTGGAAGAAGTTTGACTACGGATCGGATTGTTTATGATGGCCTCATTTATTTTGAGGATAATGAGTTAAGATCAGATTTGATTGTGTTGGGAATGACAGACTTCGATTGCATTGTGGGCATCGATGTTCTGAACAAGTATCAGGCAGTGGTAAACTGCAGGCGAAGGACTGTCCGATTTAGATCTGTATTGGGAGTCCAATGGACATTCTATGGAGATGGTTCCCGTCCGAAGATTCCGTTAATATCTGCTGTCAAGATGACACAGCTATTGGAACGAGGTCATGCGGGATATCTTATCTATGCTGTTGACATGACGGATAAGAGGGAGGAATTAAAGGTTGAGGATGTGCCCGTAGTGGCGGAGTTTCCTGATGTCTTTCCGGAGGAGATTCCCGGATTCCCACCGACGAGAGAGGTCGAGTTTGGGATTGAGTTGCTACCAGGGACGTCTGCGATTTCTCGTGCCCCGTGTAGGATGGCACCAGCGGAGCTAAGAGAGCTAAAGATTCAATTGCAAGAGCTCCTAGACAAAAACTACATACGCCCTAGCGTATCGCCATGGGGTGCGCCTGTCTTATTTGTTAAGAAGAAAGATGGATCGATGCGTCTATGCATTGACTACAGGCAGTTGAACAAAGCTACAGTAAAGAACAAGTATCCACTTCCGAGGATCGATGACTTGTTCGATCAGTTGCAAGGTACGAGGCTCTATAGTAAGATCGATCTGAGGTCGGGGTACCATCAGATTCGAGTAAGAGAAGATGATGTTCAGAAGACGGCTTTCAGGACTAGATATGGGCACTATGAATTCCTGGTCATGCCTTTTGGGGTGACGAATGCCCCAGCTGTCTTCATGAGTTTGATGAACAGGGTGTTCCAGCCGTATTTGGATCAGTTCGTCATAGTCTTCATTGACGACATACTTATCTACTCTCGGACGGAAGAAGAGCACGTAAGACACTTGAGGATAGTGCTTCAGATCCTTAGGGATCATCGGCTGTATGCGAAGCTTAGTAAGTGCGAGTTCTGGTTGGACAGCGTGGTATTTTTAGGACATGTCATATCTAGCCACGGGATATCTGTGGATCCAAGGAAGATTGAAGCTGTGATGGAGTGGGCTGCACCCACTTCTGTACCTGAGATAAGGAGTTTTCTCGGTTTGGCAGGATATTACCGACGTTTCGTCGAGGTTTTTTCGAAGATTGCCAAACCCCTGACGCAGCTGACTCAGAAAGGAGTCCCCTTCTTTTGGTCCGAAGCTTGTGAGGAAAGCTTCCAAGAGCTGAAGCGTCGTTTGACTACAGCGCCTGTGCTGGTGATTCCGTCTGAGGATAAGAGGTTCGCCTTGTATACGGATGCGTCATTACAGGGCTTGGGCTGTGTGTTGATGCAAGATAAGCATGTGGTGGCTTATGCATCGAGGCAGCTGAAGCCACACGAGGCTAAGTATCCAGTGCATGATTTAGAACTGGCGGCCATCATATTCGCCTTAAAGATCTGGAGGCATTACTTGTATGGCACGTCTTTTACTATATACAAGGATCATAAGAGCCTGAAGTTCTTATTCACTCAGGCAGAGTTGAATATGAGGCAAAGAAGGTGGATGGATTTGCTCAAAGACTATGATTGTGAAATTGAGTACCATCCAGGTAAAGCAAACTTGATAGCAGACGCCTTAAGTCGGAAGGTGAAGAGTACTGCAGAGGATGTTATGTGTTTGTCAGCCTTGATGACGTCTTATTGCCAACTGGGCTACGATTTCAATGTAGACACGTCGCCTGTGCGAGTGTCGACCCTATTGGCAGAGCCAGATATATTTGAGGCAATCAGGAAGGCCCAGAAGTCAGATAGTGAGGTTCAGAGGTGGACATCATTGGTACTTCAAGGCCAACCGTCCAAGTTTAGAGTGGCTGAGGATGATTCCTTGAGACTGGGCAACCGATGGGTAGTCCCAGATACACCAGAACTGCGTAGAGGAATATTGGAGCGAGCTCACAGTAGTCGATTCAGTATCCACCCAGGGGGAAAGAAGATGTACAAAGATCTATGCGATCAATTCTGGTGGAGACGCATGAAGCGTGAGGTAATTGTTTTCGTTAAAAGATGTTTGATCTGCCAACAGGTAAAAGCAGAGAGGCAGAGGCCTGGTGGAGAGCTGAAGAGCTTAGAGGTGCCTGAATGGAAGTGGGAGCATATATCTATGGACTTCGTAACTCACTTGCCAAGAACGACCTCAAGATTTGATGCGATCTGGGTGATCGTGGATAGGCTGACGAAGACGGCTCATTTCATCCCTTACAGTATGTCTTATACATACTTAAAGATGGCCCAGATGTATATACAGGATGTTGTGAGATTACATGGTATTCCAGTCTCGATAGTGTCTGACAGAGACCCGAGGTTCACTTCACATTTCTGGGAGGGTCTCCAGACAGCTTTGGGCACAGAGGTGAGACTGAGTACGGCCTATCACCCTCAGACAGACGGCCAAACAGAGCGTACCATTCAGACGCTCGAGGACATGTTGAGGGCATGTGTTTTGGAGTTTGATACTCCGTGGCAGGATTCAGTGCCGCTGGTGGAGTTCTCCTATAACAACAGTTATCAAGCGAGCATTCAAATGGCCCCTTTTGAAGCTCTGTATGGATGACGATGTAGATCACCGCTGTATTGGGAGGACTTGACTAGCAAAGCGGTCGGAGGACCGGATATGATCAAGGATATGGAAGGTAAGATTAAGATGATACGCCAAAAGATGAAGCGGCCCAAGATAGGCAAGCGGCCTATGCCAATAAGCGGCGACGACCGCTAGAATTCCAGTTAGGAGACAGGGTCTTCTTAAAGATCTCGCCCTTCAGGGGTGTGGTTCGTTTTGGGATGCGGGGAAAGTTATCTCCGAGGTATGTTGGGCAATATGAGGTTTTACAGCGCATCGGTACTTTAGCTTATCGTTTGGCTCTACCGCCATCTTTATCTGGCATACACGATGTTTTCCATGTCTCTATGTTGAGGAAGTATGAGCCAGACCCGTCCCATGTCTTACAGCCTACTGAAGTACAGTTAGACTCGGATGTGTCCTACGTTGAACGACCAATCAGAATTCTGGATCGAGAGGATCGCAGACTACGAAGCAAAGTTATACCGATGGTCAAAGTTCAGTGGGATCGTCGGGGTGTCGAGGAGGCTACGTGGGAGACGGAACGGCATGGTGCAGCACTATCCGGAACTATTCTCTCGTATGTTTTTATGTTTAGTTTCAATATGATGATGCATGTGGATTTCGAGGACGAAATCTTATAAGTAGGGGAGTAATGTAATACCCCCGAAATGTGATATGATTATGTTTTACGATGATGAATTATGATGTGTATAAGGGTTGTGGTGTATTTAATTAGGGGGCCACGATTTATGTTATGATGATATGTTGTGGGGAGCATGTTGGGTGTTTTAAGGGATGTATTAATTAAATGAAGTTAGAAAATATCGAGTGAGGATATTTTAATACATCGTACTATATACCGGGACACAATTAAACACCACATGACCACCCAACCCACACCACCCCCTGCCACTCGCCCCCCCCCACTTGACAAGTCCATACCCCCACTTGCTTAACTCATGCCCAATCACCACCATGCCCCCACTCTCCTCCCATTCCAATCAATTCCCCTCCTTCTCTCCTCCATGGTCGTCCAAAGCAAGCAGCTATAGGCAAGGAAAGGCTGGATTTATTAGGTGAAAAACCTTACAAAAAGAGGAGCAAAAAGAGAGGGGTAAGTGGGTACCCTGTTTTCTGTTTTTTTGTGGTTGAGTTTGGGTTTGGGTGGGGTGATTTTATGCATGCTACGTATGTGTTTGGGTGAAACCTTGGGATGGGTGCTTACATGGTAGTATTATGTAACTACTAGCATGTTTATTCGAGCATGTTACATGTTTTATGTGATAGATTTCTAGTTATGAAACTATATGCTCGAAAATCTGGGCAAAGGGATACATGCTCTGTTTTTGTAAAAGTGGGTTAAGGATGAAGATTATGATGATGTTATGATGCATGTTAGCTTAAGTTTCGTTAAACCTTTGATTTAAGGGCTTACACGGATATTTTATGAAGTTCTTCACATATTTGTTTCAGCATGAAAGATGTGCTATGTAGTAGAAAAGATGGTGTAAAATGTAGTGCTCAAAAATCTGGGGAAAAATCCCGATTTTCAGAGCTCTCGATCGATCGAGATTTAATTCCGATCGATCGAGCGAGACAGAAGGTCTAAGCATGTTTTCAAAATTTTGGTGCCGATCGATCGAAGGATTTCTCGATCGATCGGTGAAGCTCCTCGATCGATCGGTAAAATGTTCGATCGATCGAGCGAGGCAGGAAGCCAAGACACTGTTAGTGCACAGTGTCTCGATCGATCGAGACCTTGGGCCGATCGATCGAGACAGGCAGAAAGTTGAAAATTTAATGATGTTTTATTTTGTTAAGTTTTTGATGTGAGATGGTTTTGAGGCATCTAATATGGTATTATGTGGTCTTGTAGAACCATCCCAGGTACCTGCACCATCTAGGAGATAAAGTCTGTTGATTCCTCCTCCTTTTGAAAAGGTACGTAAGAAGCGTACGGGCATCGGACGGTAACACACATCTCTATACTACGACTATGCTTTTATTGCATGAGTATTCACGATGAAATGACGGTGTTATACGATGTTTACACGATGATGTTTATATGATGTTTATACGATGAAGTTCATATGATGTTTATTGTTTATACGATGCTTACATGATAACATTTATGTGATGTATTGTGGTAAGATGCCACGGGGTAAGATGCCCCACATGGTAAGAGGCCATGCGACGTATTGTGGTAAGATGCCACGGGGTAAGATGCCCCACATGGTAAGAGGCCATGCGATGTATTGTGGTAAGATGCCACGGGGTAAGATGCCCCATATGGTAAGAGGCCATACGATGATGTTGTGGTAAGATGCCACGGGGGTAAGATGCCCCATATGCATGATTCTAAATCAGGGACGACAATAAGAAGTGAATGTATAACCAGCATATAACTTAACCAATGTTTCATGCATTTATTATGATGTTTATAATGTTAAGTAAGATTATATATGCTCATGATGTGTTGTCCCTGTAGGTACACTTTTGGACGAAAGGACTAAGGGTCGGGTTGAGGCAGTGAGCTACGAGGGACACAGGAATGTATAGAATTCAAGTTATGATTAGTATCTACTCTAGGAGTAGTGTAAATCTAAATGACATTCCTTTAGAATGTAATGAAATAATTTTGAAATTTTGTATTTTGGCCTGTAATCCTGTAGCTCGTGAATCAACCAAAACCTTAAGATGTTACCTTAATGCATGATTAGTCCTTCTTATGTCTTTTAATCACTGTTAAGGTGGGAAGACCCCACAGGCAGAGACCTGGCGGCGAGTTGAAAAGCTTGGAGATACCGAAGTGGAAGTGGGAACACATTTTCGTGGACTTCGTGACTCACCTGTCGAGGAGTACTTCAGGCTTTGATGCTATTTGGGTGATTGTTGATCGATTGACTAAGGTAGCTCATTTCATCCCCTATAGCATGACTTTCACCTTTTTGAGGATGGCCCAACTGGATATTCGAGATGTGGTGAGATTGCATGGGATCCCCATTTCCATAGTGTCGGATCGAGATCCGCGATTCACATCTCATTTTTGGGAAGGCCTTCAGTCAGCCTTGGGAACTGAAGTTAGATTGAGCACTGCTTATCATCCTCAGACGGATGGCCAGACCGAGCGTACTATTCAGACGCTCGAGGACATGTTGAGAGCTTGTGTTTTGGAGTTCGATTTTTCTTGGCAAGATTCAGTGCCTTTGGTAGAGTTCTCTTATAATAACAGCTACCAGGCGAGTATTCAGATGGCTCCTTTTGAAGCTCTTTATAGCAGACGGTGTAGATCACCCTTGTGTTGGGATGATTTGGACCGTAAATCGGTCGGGGGACCGGAGTTGGTTCGGGAAATGGAAGAGAAGATAAAGATGATAAGGCAGAAAATGAAAGCAGCCCAGGACAGACAGGCATCTTATGCGAATAAACGGCGGAGACCGTTGGAATTCCAGTTGGGAGATAAGGTCTTTTTGAAGATCTCGCCTTTCAGAGGCGTTGTACGATTTGGGATGCGCGGGAAACTGTCTCCGAGGTATGTTGGACCGTACGAGATTTTGCAGCGCATTGGCACCTTAGCTTACCGACTGGCTTTGCCACCTTCTTTATCTGGTATACATGATGTGTTTCATGTGTCTATGCTGCGGAAGTATGAGCCGATCCGTCGCATGTATTACAACCTTCCGAAGTTCAGTTAGAGTCCGATGTGTCTTATGTGGAACGGCCTGTCAGAATTCTGGATCGAGCAGACCGTAGACTTCGGAACAAAGTGATACCTATGATCAAGGTTCAGTGGGATCGCAGAGGTGTCGAGGAGGCTACGTGGGAGACGGAGCGGCATATGGTGCAGCACTACCCGGAACTATTCTCTGGTACGTGATTATGTTTAGTTTCACTTTGGGGTAAGTGCATGTGATTTCGAGGACGAAATCTTATAAGTAGGGGAGTATTGTGATATCCCCGAAATGATTAATTGCAATTTGAGCATTAATTGTGTTTATATGGTTAATCATGGTGGTAATTAATTGATTTTGTGCTGGATTTATTTAATGTGTGGAAATGCATGGTCACATGGAAAGGATGACCCGGGAGTGCATTTTAGGGTGCATGCTGTGCATGTTGGGGAAAATTGCTCTTATCATGATTTATTTGCCATGGTTAGCAATTAGTTGGAAAGCATGAGTTAATTGATATTATGGTGCATTTCGGATTAATGCTTTTAAAATATCATGTTGGGGTGTTTTATACACCATGAGATTGTGGAATGCATTTTAATTAATTCACCCAACCCCTTTTTACCCCAACCCCACCCTACCTTTACCTCACTTTCATTTTACTTTACCAAACCACCCAAACCCTTCCTTTTCTCCCATTTTCGAAGTTGGAGCTTAAAGGTGGAGAGAAATCCTTCCAAAAATCTTGTTTTTTGGAGTTTATTGGGAGATTTGAGGTCCCCAAGAGGTATGGATACCTCATTGTTGATATTTGTAAGGTTTTATTTAAGTTTGGTTTGGTTTTGAAGGGTTTTAAAATGGGTTTGTGTTGGGTTGTTGTGGTTTTGGTTGAGGGTTGGATTTATGTTTGTTTTGAAGTGTATTTTGAAGGTTTATGTTGTTATTTATGTTGTTGGTTTGATGGTTTAAGTGTTGGTAAGGATTGGAAGGTTTTGGTATGCAAAAATGGTGAAAAATCGCGAGTCTGTGCGAGGCGATCGACCGCCTGAAATGGGGCGATCGATCGCCGATGGGCAGTACCAAATTTGCGGGACAGGCGATCGATCGCCTGATATGAGGCGACCGATCGCCGAGAGGCAGTGGCCAATCCAAGGGTTAGGTGATCGATCGCCATGTTTGGCGCGATCGATCGCCGCGAAGGAAAAATTGAGGCGATCGATCGCCGCGAAGGAAAAATTGAGGCGATCGATCGCCTCAGCCAAGCGATCGATCGCCAACTGTGGAATTTTGGGAAATGCTTTCTTTTGTCGAATTTTTGGTATTTGACTATTATTTGGCTTCTAATATGGGGTTGTGTGATTGTGTAGAACCATCCCAGGTAGCAACGCAACCAAGGAACTAAAGCCATATCAATTCCACTTTTGAAAAGGTACGTAGAGGACGTACGGGCACCCAACGGTACATGTAGCTAATATACTCATTGTTTATGCATTGTGGATTCGAGTATATATATGATTATGCATTGTGGATGCAAATACATGTTGAATTATGCATGATGATTGTAGATGCATATGATTATTGGTGCACATCCCATGAGTCGTGGTCATCCCTTGATGATTTTAATGCTTGCCGCTATTTGTTTTGGTTCCGCTAAATGTGAAGCGAGGGGTGAGAGCGCCGCATGTCACATTTGAGCGTGGTTATCATATAGGGCGAGGAAAGGATATTTGCCGCTCAATGTGAGGCGAGGGGTGGGAGTACCGCATGTCCATTGAAGCGAGGTTATTCTATGCCGCCTATATGTAAATAAGCGAGGGGCATTAAAATACATTGTGATGGACAAACTAGGGATTGATGATTGGTATTTGATATTGATGAGATGGTATTGTGTCATGACATGTGTAGACCATTAAAAATAATCTATTGATTATACTCATGAGTTATGGTACAGGGACAACCAAACGGGAAGCGTTTGAAATGCATGGGAAAAACAGGAAGTGTTTTATTATGATTATGCATTTACGCTTTATATTCATATTGTGTTGTATATGAATGATATCATTGCTCATGTTTGGGGGTTGTCCTTGTAGGTACTTTTGGCATGATATGAAGGGGGCTAAGACGGGTTGAGATCGTGAGCTTGAAGAGCACTTTTGGTAGATGAAGGACAGGATTATTTTGTATAGTGTCTACTCTAGGAGTAGTGTAAAACTATATTTGATAACATTCTTTTGATGGGGAATGTAATTAATCCATTGATAGTCCTCCTTTTGGCATGTAACTTTTAGGCTCATAGCCTCAACACGATTAATTTACTCTGATCATTTATATTAGCTCTAATTATGCCTTTGATCCGCACTTAAGGATTAGGGTCCTTACAAGAAGTACCTGCTCAAGAGACACAAGCCCAGCGTAGGTCTGTAAGAGAACACCGGGAGCCACAGAGATATGGATTTCTTGTGACTCAACAAGGTGACTTACTACTTATTGATGAGGATGAGCCGTCATCTTATCAACAAGCTATAATGGGCACTGATTCTGAGAAATGGCAAGAGGCCATGAAATCTGAGATGGAATCCATGTATGCAAACCAAGTATGGACTTTGGTTGATCCACCTGAAGGGGTACGACCCATAGGGTGCAAATGGATTTTCAAGAAAAAGACCGATATGGATGGTAATGTACAAACCTATAAAGGTCGGCTGGTTGCAAAAGGATTCAAACAAATTCATGGTATTGAATATGATGAAACCTTTTCACCAGTGGCCATGGTTAAATCCATAAGGATCTTACGTGCAATAGCTGCATTTCATGATTATGAAATCTGGCAGATGGATGTCAAAACAGCTTTCCTTAATGGAAATCTGCTCGAGGATGTGTACATGACACAGCCCGAGGGTTTTGTCGATCCAAAGGATGCTGGAAAGATATGCAAGCTACAACGATCCATTTATGGATTGAAGCAAGCTTCTCGGAGTTGGAATCTTCGTTTTGATGATGCAATCAAAGAGTTTGGTTTTATCAAAAACGTAGATGAACCTTGTGTCTACAAGAAGGTCAGTGGGAGCATAATCATTTTCCTAGTGCTGTATGTAGATGACATACTTCTCATTGGGAATGATATCCCTGCCTTACAATCTGTAAAGATTTGGCTAGGGAATTGCTTTCGATGAAAGACTTGAGAGAAGCCACCTATGTATTAGGAATCAAGATCTATAGAGATAGATCGAGAAGGCTTCTTGGCCTAAGTCAAAGTACATACATAGACAAAGTGCTTAAAAGGTTTAGCATGCAAGAATCAAAGAAAGGATTAGTGCCTATGACACATGGTATATATCTCTCGAAGGAACAGTGTCCTTCAACACCAGATGAGAGACAACGCATGAGTAAGATTCCATATGCGTCAGCTATTGGATCTATCATGTATGCCATGATATGTACTCGTCCCGATGTATCGTATGCTTTGAGCATGACGATCAGATATCAAGTTGATCCAGGTGAAGGTCACTGGATTGCTGTCAAGAATATCCTGAAGTACTTGAGAAGAACTAATGATACATTCTTGATTTATGGAGGTGAGGAAGAGTTCAATGTAATGGGTTACACTGATGCAAGCTTCCCAACCGACAAAGATGATTTTCGATCGCAATCAGGATGTGTGTTTTGCCTAAATGGATATGCAAAGTACCAATAGATGATAATGTATCTGACCCATTGACGAAGCCACTGTCACAGCAATAGCTTGATCGTCATACTAGATCTCTAGGCATTAATGTAAATGTCTGATTGGTCTTAGTGCAAGTGGGAGATTTGTTGGGATATGCCCTAAGACAAGTCATTAGATGATTGTTTGTAACATATACTGTATTATGATTTTGTTAATGGCAAATTATTAGTATATATTATTCGAATATCTGTGCAATATGAATTTATATATAAGTTAATGTCCCTAGAATAATATTGTATTGTTCTTAAAGTTGTCCCTAGTCGAGTATTATCATGAATCGGGATAATGATAATGCATTGAGACTAGTATGTGTTGATTGATGAATTGTTCATTGATATGAGATATCAAATCAACACATGGGTACATGTTAGAGAACGATGTACTGGACAGACCCACCATGAGAATGCTACATGGATAGTTATATGAATGTCATAAGCAATTCTCATAGTGATAATAATGTATGTAATCCTTACGACTTGTGATCATCAGAGATCCCAACATAAGGAGTTATGTATCTTGATATTGTCAAACGTTACCCGTAACAGGGTAAACTATAAAGGCGACTATTGGATACACTACGAATTATGTAGAGGGATGTTGACTGATCGAGATAGGATTTGTCCCTCCTATATAACAGGAGAAGTGTTTGGCCCTTGATCAAGTGAGAACTAAAATGCATGGCCATGCTCGAATGAGTCGATATGAGATATCGAGCTTATTTGTTTATTCTAGTTCTACTTGGGGATCAAGAAATAAAGATTGAATATACGAGTATGACTATTCCATGACTCGTGTTCAATCTAAACACAAAGGACAAAGGGATTAAGTTAAATCATGGGTTTGGGCCCATAAGACTTTAAGAAAGTCTTGAACTTAATTAAGCCCTTTTAATTACATGGTATATTAATTCTAGGAGACAATTTTAATATCATTCCAACCTACAATTTCTTGCACACGGCCGCCTCTCAACTTTTGCTCTTGGCTTCTTGATAGTCGAAGGGCATCCTTGAGTGATTCCGGCCATCTTTTCGATTGTGAATCGAGTGTGCTTCGTTTGTTGGTTTAAGAACAAATCTAGCACTTTGTTCTTAAACTATCCCTTCACCCGATTTGATCGTGTGGATACCGTAGAGGCAAAACTCGCTAAGTTTTGCTAGTGGCTCGAAGGACTCGTTGGACGTGGTGCTGCTTCGTGGAATCTGCTCAAACACGCTACAAGGGTGAGACTTTTGATCCTTTATCCGATATCATAACCTATCTATAGACCCGCGGTTATAGTAATCCAATTTTTAAATTCCGCTGCGTTGTATGCTTGTTGGATTACTTACAGTCCCCCTACCAGCCCCAACATAAAGCACCCCGGACACCAAGTCCCACCAAAAAAACCCAACTCATAGGTTTTCCACCAAAATGAGAATACAATCTCAACCTTTGGATCCAACGATCCCAAATGCCCGATATAACAACCTCGGGAGACCCAAAAAGCAATTAATTCCTAATTGCCACAATTATTAATCCATCAAGGATTAATATCACATCGGGATTAACACCATTAATCCCCGGACATCACACGCCTCCTCGAACGTCTCGCCGAAAGGTAAGAAATCCATTACTCGGTCCAACACCAGTAATGTTTACCATGGCTGATTTACAATCAACCCAAAATCGATACCAGCTGTCTCCACGACAGTACCATCCAAAACTCTCCAAGAGATAAAATCAGTATAGTAGTGTTACCCCACTAGCTATATCCTACAAATTCAATCGTGACTCCCGTTGCATTCCATGTGCAAGGATGCTCAACCAGAGGTAATAACGACTTGTTGACACTCACGTGTGTATTCCCAACAAAATCGAGTTGTCCCTGTACAAGTCACTCGAAACATTTTACGTATAAACGTCCACGTGAGATATTCCCTACCTCAATAACCATGCCACGTAGAGACTACAAGAGTCTACCATAACCCTCATCGTATCACCATACAATTCACCCAGCTCGAATCCAACGAGCAACATAATGGCTATCACAAGCACACCAAAGCACTGCAACAATACCTGGTTATCAATTCGTTGGCCCCATAGGCTCATACCAACCTATCAACTTGACACACGTCCCATCCCGGTATACCATACCGTACAAGCCATTAGAGTTGTGGGTCATCACCCAATATATCTCTAAAACACCAAAGTACAATGGACAACCCGGTGTCTTAGCTCAACTACGATGCAATCATAATCCATTAGGACTTATTCCACACCCTCAAGGTGGGTGTGCCCAAGCCTAACACACATCACAACAACAAGCGAGTAGTTTCCTCAATGACTACTCTTACCACCCAATCACTTGGCCTAAGCCATCCCAGCGAGTATACCCAAAGGTACCACTACTCGTACAATATATACTTCAAATATGTGCTGCGGTGCAATTCCTGTATGGCGCACCCAATAATTCTTCGAGCAACCTGCTCGGCATAATGGTCTCGTCAACTAGTGACCCAGGAACTACCATGTGCTCACCATAGGCACTCAAACCATACAACCAAATACATATACATAAACGTATTAATCCTCGAAATGATGCTACGCGTCTACATAGATATCCACTATGTCGTCGTCATCCCGTGACGGTGCCTGTCACCATATGACATCCAAATAACCTCGTCAAACATATGACGGTACATGTCAATACACGACATCCATAATCTCATCGTCAAACACATGACGGTATAAAACAACACATAGTATTCACAATAATGATAACAAAAGTAATATGCCATACCTCATCGCTATCAAGATAGCGGAATACCAGTATCCATTGTCCACCAGCGGTACACAAGTAACACCCATCGCTCGTAGGCGGCATAATCTCATGCTGTGTACCTAGCGGCATAATCAATCGCTACAACATTGACGGCATGATCCATCGTCACACAGTCGGCAGCATGAGCCTTGCTATGCACATCTGGATACGAAATATCATCAACAGAATAACGGAATGAGACGTCGCTATTTATATAATCGGTGGCAAGAACCATCACCATGGAATCAACAAAATGTACCATTGCTAAACACATGTCCAACGGCATGAACCATCGCTAATAACATAGCGGAAAAGACATCGCTATACACGCACCTGCGGAATAATCATCGCCAATAATACAGCGGCATGAACCATCGCTCGATATACCTGGCGGCAAGAACCATCACCAATAATACAGCGGCATGAACCATCGCTCGATATACCTGGCGGCATGAACCATCGCCAATGACATAGCGGAAAGAGGCATCGCTATATACGCACCTGGCGGAAAAATCATCGCCAATAACACAACGGCATGAACCATCACTCGATATACCTGGCGGCATGAACCATCGCCAATAATATAGCAGAATGAGGCATCGCTACACATGTACCCGGCGGCATGAACCATCGCCAATCAATACAGCGGAATGAGACATCGTTATCAATATACCTGGCGGCATGAACCATCGCCAACCAATATAGCGGAATGAGACATCGCTATCAATATACCTGGCGGCGTGAACCATCGCCAACCAATATAGCGGAACAGATCAAGGACACAAGAGGTACTCACATGCATGTAGCACTTTGTTCCTTTAGGACCCAAGAGGTGGCTCACATTACATGCAGCAGTTTGTTCCCGATCGCGTCGCTCAAATATCAATAATGTGGATGTTCCGGTCTTGTTATAACAGCGGAATTTTAGGACCCCTCGCTTCGACATATATCGGCATCATATGATGTCCCTCTCTTCGACAATGACAGCGGCATGTACATCGCTTCGACATGACAGCGGCAAATATCATATTACCATCGCTTCATATGACAGCGGCAAGTACCTCCCTCGCTCGAATATAACAACCACCGGAACTTCCACTAGCTCCATATACCTGCATCCAGGTTAATACAACAGTTCACAAATCCCACTACGTCATACCGACGGCTCAATAATATCCCTTGCTTCGACAATGACAGCGGCATGTACATCACTTCTGTTGGGATATGCCCTAAGACAACTCATTAGATGATTGTTTATGACATACACTGTATTATGATTTTGTTAATGGCAATTCATTATTATATATTATTCGTGTATCTGTGTAATATGAATTAATATATAAGTTAATGTCCTTAGAATAATATTGCATTGTTCTTAGAGATTGTCCCTAGTCAAGTATTATCATGAATCGGGATAATGATAATGCATTGAGACTAGTATGTTTTGATTGATGAATTGTTCATAGATATGATGTGATATCCCCGAAATGATTAATTGCAATTTGGGCATTAATTATGTTTACGTGATGAATTATGGTGATAATTGAATTATGTGTTGGAATTAATTATCTTGTTGATATGCTTAGTCTCATGGTAGGCGTGACCTGGGGGTTGCATTTTAGGGCGCATGTTATGCATGTTGGAAAATGAGGTGTTAACATGATTTAATTATATCAATTGTTAACTATGTGGAAAATATGGATTTAGAGGAAGTTTGGTGCATTTTTGTAAAATGCTTTTAAAATACCATGTTGGGGTATTTTATACATCATGTTAATTAATGGGGTGCAAATTTAATTAACAACTCGTATAACCCCACTATACCCCTTTTTATTTCACTTTACCCCTCACTTTATTAAATCCCCAACACACACTCTCCAAACCCTACCTTTTCCTTCCATTTTCGAGTTTGGCTTCAAGGTGGAAGAGAAGTCTTTGCAAAAACTCTCTTCTTGTGATTCTTTGTAAGATTTGAGGCATAGGAAGGAAATATATCATTCCTTGTTGTTTTTGTAAGGGTTGGTTGTGATTTAGGTTGATATTTGAGTTTGAAATGGGTTTGTTTTGGGTTGGTATGATTTTTGGTTGGGTGATGGATTTTTGGGTTGTTTAAAGGTATATTTTGAAGGTTTATTATGTTTTTATGTTGTTGGGTTGAAGGTATAAGTGTTGGTGAGGTTTGGGATGAAAATGGTGTTCAAAAATGGTGATTTTCGATGTGCAGGGATCGGCGATCGATCGCCCGTTTCTGGCGATCGATCGCGAGCCAACAGTAGGCTCCATAAACATTTGGCGATCGATTGCCACATTTGGGCGATCGATCGGTGAGGCTGGAGATCGATCGCGCCAAATGTGGCGATCGATCGCCGAAGACAGAAAAATTTGGCAACGGGCAGTGTGATCTCGCGATCGATCGGGACATCTCGGCGATCGATCGTGAGACACAGAAAAGTGTGTTTTTGATTATTTTGTGGGATTTTTGGATATTGGACTATAATTGGCTTCTACTATTGATTTGTATGGTTGTGTAGAACCATCCTAGGTACCAACAACTTCAAGGAGATAAAGTTCTTCAACTTCTCCACTTTTGAGATTAAGGTACGTAAGAGACGTACGGGCATCGGACGGTAAAACACACTCCTATACTATGACTATGCAATGATTGCATAAGTATTTATGTTACAGGTGATGATGTTAATGATAAGTAAGTGTACGATGATGATTATGATAAGTAAAGATACGATGATGTTTATGATAAGTGAGGATGATGTTTATGATGAGTAAGGATGCTATGATGTTTATGATGTATGTTAAACTATGTTATTAGAAATGGTAGAGTGTTCCGGTGGTTGTTATGGAAAAGCGAGGAAGGTACTTACCGCTGACATAGCTAGCGAGGAGATATATCCGCTATCAAGGAGTAGCGAGGGATATCACAGTACCGCTATATGTCAAGCGAGGGGACAATTGTGCCGCTGACATAACAGGACCAGAACAGTCACATTTAATTAACATTGTTGATTGTGGGCATATAAGTGAAGTACGATTTTAATCATTTATGTCAAGAACTAATGATTTCATGCATGAATATGAAACAGGGACAACAAAAGTGGGTTAATGCGATTAACCAGGAAGTATATGTTAACGATTATTTCATGCATTTATTTATATGCCATTATCTTATGATGTTAAGTAATGATGTACATGCTCATGATGGGTTGTCCATGTAGGTACACTTTTGGACTGAAGGGCTAAGGGTCGGGTTGAGACAGTGAGCTGCAATGAGCACAAAAAAAGGAATAGGATTCAGGATGATAGTATCTACTCTAGGAGTAGTATAAACCTATAATGTTAGCATTCGTTTATGGGAATGTAACTAATAAGTTTTGAAAGTTTATTTTTGGCCTATAATCCTGTTAGCTCATGTAACAACCGGAACCCTAAGATGTTATTAATGCATGTTTAGTCCATAATACATTATTATAATCATGTTAAGGTAGGAAGACCCTACATTAGTGGTATCAGAGCAGTGGTTAGAGAACCCGGGAATGAGTGAAGGGTAGCCTTAGCAATAAGTTGGCTTGGTGCTCCTTTTTAAACATGTTTTGTGCATATGTTGCATATGAAGTATATGACTATTATACTAACATGTTATGGTTTTCTAACGATGTATTATATGAACTGCTTTTGGGTATGGTTGTTAACCCTTGTGTTGCAGCATGGCAGCAAATGTTCAAGTGGGTGATGCAATTAGTGTGTGATATCCCCGAAAGGATTATGTGTAAACATGCTTTGATGTATTAACTTTATTATGTGTTAAAGACATGTTTTAATTTGGGGTTTTGGGCTATGCTTTATGTGATAAATTCATGTAATTATGTTGGGGAATTAAGGAATGTGGTTGGTGTTATTTTTATTTTGATGATATGGTTTAGGAGGCATGTTAGGTATTTTTGAAGATGTATTGATGTGGTAAAATTATAAAACATCAAACAGGGATATGTTAAATACATCGTATGAAATACCGGGACACAATTAAACACCACGAGGCCACCCAAACGCACCACCCAACCCCCCCCCCCCCCCCCCAACTTGGCCACAACCCATACCCCTACCCCTGTTTTTTCGGAAAAGCAGAGTTGGCCAAGGAAGACTTTTGGTCCATCTACTTTAATCACTTCATCTCCTCCAAACTCTCCTCCTTCTCTCCAAAACCTCAAAAAACACTCAGACAGCAGGTAGGAAGAAGAAGATCACGTTTTATTGTTCTTTTGCCTGAAGGAAAGTCGAGCCAAAAAGTGGTGAAGAGTCGTTCTTTTTCCCAGATTTCAGATTTCAAGCATGTGTTTTCTTTGTAACAGATTTGGCATGCTAGTGTAGGGTTCGATGAAATCTTGTTATGAGTACTTTTATGTGATGTTTATGAAGCCCCTAGCATGCCTTGTTAAGTAACTTGCATGCTTTATGTGTTAGATATCTAGTTGCGAAAAGGGTTCCTCGAACATATGAGCAGGGGAAGTGCCCTGTTTTCATGTTGAGTAAGGGTTCTATCATGAATATTTGAAGCATGCTAGCTTAGGTTTTGGTTGAACCTTTGATGTGAATACGTGTATGGTAGTTTGTTGAAGATACCAGTATATTTCTTTGAGCATGTTTGATGTATTATGTGAAGGGTTTAATCATGGGAAAAGTAGTGTTCAAAAATTCTGGGCAAGGTTCTAGTGCCCTGTGTTTCTGGATTTTTGGTTGAGTGTCAAACTTTTGGGGTTATTATGATGCATGTAAGGCTAAGAGTTTATTGAAACTTTGGTTTAAGACCCTTCATGGAAGTATGGTGAAGCCCCTAGTATTTTTGTTCGTGCATATTATATGTGTTATGATAAGGTTTTAGGTGTATGAAAAGAGGTGCTCGGTAATTCTGGAAATCGCTCAAAGGAACAGAGTTGGCGATCGATCGCCAAGGAGGCGAGATCGATCGCGACGTTCCAGTGGGTTTTGGCGATCGATCGCCAATAAAGTGCGATCGATCGCTGATTGCATAATTTTGGTATGCAAGGCAGTAGCATCTCGCGATCGATCGGGGCTAAGGGGCGATCGATCGCGAGATGACATTTTAGGGTAAATGTGATTTTTATTTGAGTTTTGATTCCGGATTATTATGAGGTGCCTAATATTGTGTTGTGTGGTTATGTAGAACCATCACACGTGCCAGCACAGCCGAGGAGATAAAGTCAGTTGACTCCTCTATCTTTTGGAAAGGTACGTAAGCGACGTACGGGCATCCCAACGGTAACATGTACTTTATGTGGCCGTATGAGATCTTACAGCGTGTGGGTACTCTGGCGTACCGTTTGGCTTTACCGCCCTCTCTGTCTGGTATACACGACGTATTTCATGTGTCTATGCTGAGGAAGTATGAGCCGGATTCTTCACATGTGTTGCAGCCTTCAGAGGTTCAGATAGAGTCCGATGTTTCTTATGTGGAGCGGCCTATCAGGATTCTGGATAGGGCAGACCGCAGACTTCGGAACAAGGTTATTCCTATGATCAAGATTCAGTGGGATCGTAGGGGTGTCGAGGAGGCCACGTGGGAGACAGAGCGACACATGGTGCAGCACTACCCAGAGCTGTTTTCTGGTATGCGTTTATGTGTTCTTTTACCTCTTGTTGGTAAGCATGTTGATTTCGGGGACGAAATCTTATAAGTAGGGGAGTATTGTGATATCCCCGAAAGGATTATGTGTAAACATGCTTTGATGTATTAACTTTATTATGTGTTAAAGACATGTTTTAATTTGGGGTTTTGGGCTATGCTTTATGTGATAAATGCATGTAATTATGTTGGGGAATTAAGGAATGTGGTTGGTGTTATTTTATTTTGATGATATGGTTTAGGAGGCATGTTAGGTATTTTTGAAGATGTATTGATGTGGTAAAATTATAAAACATCAAATAGGGATATTTTAAATACATCGTATGAAATACCGGGACACGAGGCCACCCAAACGCACCACCCCGCCCCCCCCCACTTGGCCACAACCCATACCCCTACTCCTGTTTTTTTGGAAAAGCAGAGTTGGCCAAGGAAGACTTTTGGTCCATCTACTTTAATCACTTCATCTCCTCCAAACTCTCCTCCTTCTCTCCAAAACCTCGAAAAACACTCAGACAGCAGGTAGGAAGAAGAAGATCACGTTTTATTGTTCTTTTGCTTGAAGGAAAGTCGAGCCAAAAAGTGGTGAGGAGTCTTTTTTTTCCCAGATTTCAGATTTCAAGCATGTGTTTTCTTTGTAACAGATTTGGCATGCTAGTGTAGGGTTCGATGAAATCTTGTTATGAGTACTTTTATGTGATGTTTATGAAGCCCCTAGCATGCCTTGTTAAGTAACTTGCATGCTTTATGTGTTAGATTTCTAGTTGAGAAAAGGGTTCCTCGAACATATGAGCAGGGGAAGTGCCATGTTTTCATGTTGAGTAAGGGTTCTATCATGAATATTTGAAGCATGCTAGCTTAGGTTTTGGTTGAACCTTTGATGTGAATACGTGTATGGTAGTTTGTTGAAGATACCAGTATATTTCTTTGAGCATGTTTCATGTATTATGTGAAGGGTTTAATCATAGGAAAAGTAGTGTTCGAAAATTCTGGGCAAGGTTCTAGTGCCGTGTTTTTCTGGATTTTTGGTTGAGTGTCAAACTTTTGGGGTTATTATGATGCATGTTAGGCTAAGAGTTTATTGAAACTTTGGTTTAAGACCCTTCATGGAAGTATGGTGAAGCCCCTAGTATTTTTATTCGTGCATATTATATGTGTTATGATAAGGTTTTAGGTGTATGAAAAGAGGTGCTCGGTAATTCTGGAAATCGCTCAAAGGAACATAGTTGGCGATTGATCGCCAAGGAGGCGAGATCGATCGCGACGTTCCAGTGGGTTTTGGCGATCGATCGCCAATAAAGGGCGATCGATCGCTGATTGCATAATTTTGGTATGCAAGGCAGTAGCATCTCGCGATCGATCGGGGCTAAGGGGCGATCGATTGCGAGATGACATTTTAGGGTAAATGTGATTTTTATTTGAGTTTTGATTCCGGATTATTATGAGGTGCCTAATATTGTGTTGTGTGGTTATGTAGAACCATCACAGGTGCCAGCAAAGCCGAGGAGATAAAGTTAGTTGACTCCTCTATCTTTTGGAAAGGTACGTAAGCGACGTACGGGCATCCCAACGGTAACCTGTACTTTATGTTTGTCTATTTGACACATGATGAATGCAAGGTGATGCATTAAGAGTATGATACATGTTGATATGCATTGTTTTTGCATATGTATGTTGTGAAATATAAGAGGTGTATTTCACGAGTCGAGGTTATCCTAGTGAGGATTTTAATGCTTACGCTAACGTCCATAAGAAGCGAGGAAGAATTCCGCTTACGTGGATTTCCATAAGAAGCGAGGAAGAATTCCGCTTACGTGGAAAAGTATGAAGCATTGAAATGCACTAATGATAAGTGACTCAGGATTGAAATAAGGATTTAAGAAGGAAAGATATGTCATGACATTTATTTATGAAACCATATGTTCATATAATGTGTTATTATGAGTTATGGTACAGGGACAACCAATGGGCGTTGTAAATGCTTGGAAATACAGGAAGTTCTTTGTATTTATGATTTGTGCATTTATGCTTTGCATTCATATTATGTTGAATATGAATCACGGTAAGCTCACGTGTTTGGGGGTTGTCTTTGTAGGTGCTTTTGATGAAGAGAACCAGGGTCGGGGTTGATATGCTGAGCTGTAAGGAGTGCTACAGGATTAGCATGTTAGAGAATTACTTTGTATAGCTTCTACAAGATGTAGAGTAGAACTAATGTAGTACCTTTTTGTAGGAATACGTGAAATTCCTTTTGAACTTTTGGTACTGTAATCTCTTAAGCTCAGGTTAATCAACACGACTTACTACTCTGATTTATACATATGAATGTTTAGTTCTCTTAATTGCACCTAAGATTATGTTTGAGATCACGGGGTCTCACATAGTGTTAATGCAAGTGCTGGGCGTACAGATCCCCTACCACCGCCAGCCTTGGGCGAAGAACCCTCTGAGCAGCAGTTACTACCTGTGGTGTTAAGTTTGGCTCAGTTTATGGCATACCGGCCCCCGATGTTCGAAGGAACTGAGACAGGGGAACTGGCCGAGGAGTGGTTAGAAAGGATGGAACTGATATTTGTGGCAGCTCCATGTGTGAAGTCAGCACGGATAAGGTTAGCGGAATTCCAACTGGCCAAGAAGGCATTGAGGTGGTGGAAGACCACAGTAGTAGAGCAAGAGGCTCAGGGACAGGAAATAAATTGGAAGATGTTTCGAACTCGGTTTCTGACCCGCTATTTTCAGCTGTGCACGACAGGCTAAGGAGGATGAGTTTACTAACCTTAAGCAAGGTAACATGTCTGTGTCAGATTATGCTCTCCATTACTGCTCTTTGCTCAGATATGTGCCCCACGTCGCTTCAAACACTCAAGCAAAGATGAGGCACTTCATGAAAGGCTTGAGGCCTGAACTGTATGACAGGGTGGTCACTTATGGCCCTGCTTGCTTTGATGACGCCCTTTCACGGGCTGAGCTAGCCGAACTGGGAGTTGGTACGTATCCTGATGCCGTGCCACCTCCAGCACCCCCTCAGAAATCTACTCCTGATAATTTGAAGCCGAGGGGTGATCAGTTCAAGCCAAGGGGGAACACATCAGCTTCGAGGTTCAGTGGTAAGAGGCCCGAGAATCGTTGGAAAGGAAACCGTAGGAATGACGCCCCGTCAGGAAGAGGACGGTCTCAGGGAGGCAGCTTTGGGAAGGTCCAGTGCTCTCTTTGTGGGCAACCACATTCGACGAAAGAATGCGTAGGTTGTTACGTATGTGGCAATAAGGGCCACTTTGCTCGGCAATGTCCCAATCGGGAGGGACAACAGAACTCTGCGGGGAGGCCTGCGGACAGAGCAGTGCAGCACAGGCCACCGTTTATACCGAGGCAGCATGGAGGTCAGCCTATGGGGCCACCTCAGGGCAAGTTTATGCATTGACAAGGGAGCAGGCTACAGCGGCTCCGGAGGAAGTGATAGCGGGTACGTGTCTTTTATTTACGCATCCTGCTTTTATATTGATAGACACAGGTGTGTCACTCTCTTTTGTGTCGACATGTTTTGTGGAAAGGCACCACATATGCACTTCTCTGTCGCCCATGCCTCTTGTAGTCTCGACACCCGCTGGAAGAAGTTTGATTGTTGATCGCATTGTCTATGATGGCCTCATTTATTTTGAGGGCAACGAGTTGAAGTCCGATTTGATTGTTCTTGGAATTTCAGACTTTGATTGCATTATGGGCATCGATTTGCTGAACAGGTATCAGGCAGTTGTGAACTGCAGGCAGAGGACTGTCCGGTTCAGGTCTGATATGGGAGTCCAGTGGACATTCTATGGGGATGGTTCCCGTTCAAAGATCCCGTTGATATATGCTGTAGAGATGGCACAGTTGTTGGAATGGGGCCATACAGGATATCTCATCTATGTTGTTGATATTACTGAAAAGAGGGAAGAATTAAAGGTCGAGGATGTGCCCGTAGTGGCGGAGTTTCCTGATGTCTTTCCGGAAGAGATTTCCAGATTTCCACCGACGAGAGAGGCCGAGTTTGGGATTGAGTTACTACCGGGGACGTCTGCCATTTCTCATGAGTTGAAGGTTCAGTTGCAAGAGCTCCTTGATAAGGGTTACATACGCCCTAGCGTATCGCCCTGGGGTGCATCAGACCTATTTGTCAAAAAGAAAGATGGTTCGATGCGTCTGTGCATCGATTACAGGCAACTGAACAAAGCCACAGTGAAGAATAAGTATCCACTTCCGAGGATCGATGATTTGTTTGACCAGTTGCATGGTACGAGGCTCTACAATAAGATCGATCTGAGGTCGGGGTATCATCAGATTCGGGTAAGGGAAGATGACGTTCAGAAGATAGCTTTCAGGACTAGGTATGGGCACTATGAATTCTTAGTCATGCCTTTTGGGGTGACAAATGCCCCAGCTGTCTTTATGAGTCTGATGAACATAGTATTTCAACCGTATTTGGATCAGTTTGTCATTGTTATCATTGACGATATACTCATTTACTCGTGGACCGAAGAGGAACACGTGAAGCACTTGAGGATAGTACTCCAGATCCTTAGGGATCATCAGTTATATGCAAAGCTCAGCAAGTGCGAGTTCTGGTTGAGCAGTGTGGTGTTCTTGGGTCATGTTATATCTAGCAGCGGGATATCTATAGATCCCAGGAAGATTGAAGCTGTGATGGAGTGGGCTGCACCCACTTCTGTACCCGAGATACGGAGCTTCCTCGGCTTGGCCGGTTATTATCGACGTTTTGTCAAAGGTTTTTCAAAGATTGCCAAACCCCTGACACAGCTGACTCAGAAAGGAGTCCCGTTCTATTGGTCCAAAGCTTGTGAGGAAAGCTTCCAAGAATTGAAGCGTCGTTTGACTACGGCACCTGTATTGGTGATTCCTTCTGAGAATAAGAGGTTTGCGTTGTACACAGATGCATTACTGCAGGGTTTGGGCTGTGTGTTGATGCAAGATAAGCATGAGGTGGCTTACGCATCGAGGCAGCTGAAGCCACATGCGGCTAGGTATCCAGTCCATGATTTAGAGCTGGCAGCCATTATATTTGCCTTGAAGATTTGGAGGCATTACCTGTATGGTACGACGTTTACCATCTATTCAGACCATAAGAGCCTGATGTTTTCTTTCACAGGCTGAATTAAATATGCGACAAAGAAGATGGATGGATTTACTCAAGGATTATGATTGTGAAATTGAGTACCATCCTGGTAAAGCAAACTTGATAGCAGACGCTTTAAGTCGGAAGGTGAAGAGTACTGCTAAGGATGCCATGAGTTTATCAGCTATGATGACTTCTTATTGCCATCTGGGCTATGATTTTGATGTGGACACGCCACTGGTGCGAGTTTCGACCTTATTGGCTGAGCCAGACATATTTGAGGCTATCAGGAAAGCCCAGAGGTCGGATGATGAGGTTCAGAGATGGTCATCGATAGTACTTCAGGGACAGCCATCAAAGTTCAGAGTGGCAGAAGATGGTTCCTTGAGGCTTGGTAACCGTTGGGTAGTGCCGAGGGCACCGGAGTTGCGTCAAGGGATCTTGCATCGTGCTCATAGCACCAGGTTTAGCATACATCAAGGTGGGAGAAAGATGTACAAGGACTTGTGTGACCAGTTTTGGTGGAGGCGGATGAAAAGAGACGTCGTCACCTTTGTCAAGAAGTGCTTGATTTGTCAGCAAGTAAAGCGGAGAGGCAGAGGCCTGGTGGCGAGTTGAAGAGTTTAGAGATACCGGAGTGGAAGTGGGAACACATATCTATGGATTTCGTGATCCACTTGCCAAGGACTGCCTCGGGATATGATGTGATCTGGGTGATCGTGGATAGATTGACGAAGGTGGCTCACTTCATCCCTTATTGTATGTCGTACACATACTTAAAGATGGCCCAATTGTATGCACGGGACGTGGTAAGGTTGCATGGGATTCCAGTCTCGATTGTGTCTGACAGAGACCCACGGTTTACATCACATTTTTGGGAAGGTCTTCAGTCAGCTCTGGGCACGGAGGTGAGACTGAGTACAGCTTATCACCCTCAGACAGATGGTCAGACAGAGCGTACCATACAGACGCTCGAAGATATGTTGAGGGCATGTGTATTGGAGTTTGATACTCCATGGCAAGATTCAGTGCCACTGGTTGTAAGGACCCACGTGCCTTAACCCGTTATTAGTGTATTAATCCATACCATTAGTGCATATAATCATACTATAATGGGGAAAAGCCATATGCAAGTACATCACCATATGCCATCAAGAAAATTTCTTGCATTTGATCCACATAATATTCAAATTCCCCAACAAAGATTACATATATAACATGCACCTTCATAATACACTAACATGCTCTCAGTTCATTTAGCAACTCCATATTTAATTGCATGCAACCCATGAATGAACAGAGAAAGGCCGTAGCCCATTTATACATCCCATATACACGTAAAATTTGCTCACAGAAGAGCACCACAATGAATAGGCGTGTATCCAATGTATAAAAACACTCTACCAAATACCGTTACTGGCACTTCAATCCTGGAAGCACCTCCAAAGCACAACTCGATCTCAACTCTGGATCTATGCACTTATTCAACCAGCTCTGGTACCTCGATCAGGGAAGTACCTCCAATCGACAGTCCGAGCTCAACTCCAAAGCTGGTGCTACACCTGTATCACCTGTCCCAACAGAGACAGCCCCCACACGGGGTGAGCATACCAATACCACCAATCCAATAATCATAACATTGCAGTTCATAATTTACAGAATGTAAAGGCCATAATTTAAATGATACTCCCTGGATGGTATCATCTCATCCGGGATCCCCTGTATTGTCCCTGTTCTCAAAATAACCAAACTCATCAAATTCTCAAAGCCAGTTAATCGCCACATAGATTAACAGATACTCTTTCTATTATGCCAGTTTCATAATCAAATATGTTTAAATCATCAAATATAGTACCATAGATATCACATATATCTATCCAAGGGTTCCATGGTTCCATTTCATAGCTCACTCTACAATAGCGGCATTTCAACCCCACGCACGCTCAACAACAGCGGCGTCATACTCCATGGTCGCTCAACGGCGACAACATCCCAAATATTGCTCGCTCAAAGGCGGCCCATGAAGTTCCCAATATATGTCCATTTATCACAATTACCATATACATGCATTTCACTAACCATTTATTGTAAGTGCCATACACTATGCGGGTCAACATTCACTTATTGCAAGTAATACGTACCATGTATTTCACAATTGCAATACTATAATAGGCTATGCTCGTACGTTATACGTACCTTATACTTTCCGTATCTCGAGTCCGACCCCGTCCGAGTCTCACCATCCGATGAATTATGTGCTAACACACAAATAATTCACAATCAAACATAAGCATGCAACCACGTGCCCAAGCACGTTCAAACTCCCAAACATATCGTCAATACATGACGATTACCAAAATAAAAGCCCCCGGCTAAGCATGCATAATACCCAAAATATTCCATTTTATATGTTTAATAGATAGCCAAAGACTCAACCGAGAATCCCATTTTATTAGACTTTGTAGACATTGCCCCGGAAACGGCCCCTTTAAACCTCGATTCCAAAATCCCGACATTTTTCCAAAAAATTTCAAAAAAAAAACAATTTCCTTCGATCGCCACCTTTATCGCGATCGATCGCCACACACCAGTAGCCAAACCAGTGCCTTCTCGCGATCGATAGCCAATCCTCGCGATCGATCTCCAACCCGCTCGCGATCGATCGCCGAGACCATGCAATCGATTGCCAGCCCTCTTCATCGCCTTCAAAAATTGGACTGCTCGTCGCGATCGATCGCCCCTCCTCGGCGATCGATCGCCACCTGCGATTTTCCGAAAAAAATCGAGCTTCCATGGTGTTTTTCACACCCAAACTCAAAACCAACACCCCTAACTTCCTCAACACCTCCAATACATCATTTAAACTCCAACCCAAAAGCTCAACCATTACACACCATACCACTATCAAATCGAAGACAATGACGAGGGGAAGAAACTTACCAGCTTATCTTCGAGAAATCCGACTCCTAGGATGAGCCTCCAACGATTTTGCTATTCAAATGGAAAGGGGAAGGGTTTGGGGTGAGAGAGAGGGCGTGAGGGAGAGGAGAGGAGAGAAATGGATTCCGAATGACGGAATCCCGAGTCCAACCGGTATATATAGAAAAAATGCCCCAAAATACCAATACCTCCATAAATACATCATGATTCATTAAAAATCATCTGTTTTCAAAAACTCTCTCTCCAACATCAAATCTGCAGACTGGCCCCAACATAAGGCACCCCGGACTCCAAGTCCCACTAAAAAAAAACCATCTCATAGGTTTTCCATCAAAATGAGAATACAATCTCAACCTTTGGATCCAACGATCCCAAATGCCCGATTTAACAACCTCGGGAGACCCAAAACCACAATTAATTCCTAATTGCCAAAATTTAAAAAAATCCATCAAGGATTATTACCACACCGGGATTAACACCACCGGACATCACAATTATCCCCCACTAGTAAAATTCCGTCCTCGAAATTTGCACCGGTGTACTCTACGTAACACCAGAACTACACAAACAAAACAAAGTGACAACCCCGATTCTGGACCACATTAGAATCGAATTATCAGCTGCGAGAACACCAATCTCGCACCAAGCCCTAAATAGAGCAAACACCAAAATCCATACAAACCCCAAATTATAACAACATACCTCGATGAGAATCGTCCCAGAAGTCCGTCCATCACGACTACAAATCAACCAAATCTCCCTTAGTTCTGACATAGATATCACTCCATGATATTCACCACTTGCCCACGACGCTTGACACGCATCGTCATGATGGGACCACTAGTATACAACAGTATACTCACAGAAAATCTGATTTTTGCTTCCCAGTCCATCTCCTCCAAAGGAGTAGTTGCACCACTTGCAACCCGGATCGGGTTACCCACGGTCACTGATCCACACAAAACACATCACCACAGAAGTCTAAAACAAGGTGTTCCAAGAAATCCCATCTTGGTCCAAAACACACTATCGAAACTCCACAAGGTCTCAAGTTCCACAGGGGATATGCAAGACAATCAATTGCATTCCTACACACGTGTTCACCATGACACTAAACAAACCCGAATCCCGGCCATCCCTCATTTATCCTTGGATCCAAAAATCCTAAAACATGAAGGCTATCGAATTATCCAACAAGAACTACCATGTTCCAAACACGACAATCCCTCCTCAGGGAAAGTCAAACAACACTCACGATCATTCATCAGAATGTATCGTGCCATCGAGATTACCGATCTCCAGGTGCCACAATCTCTTACCGGAGATTCATCAAACCAAGCATACTCAATGCAATAGACTCGGGTATCTCTAAATATATCCAACGTCTCAAAACCAACTGTCAATTCCCAGCCATTCTCACCTCGCGGAGAAATATGATTGACAGACCAACGACCAATGGTGTGATTCCAACATCGACACCACACGAACCGACTCATCGAATCTCCCAAGGACTCCCAATCGGTAGGTACAACAATACCGTTTTCCTCACAGGGAAAAAAATGTCATGAACTCATGACCTTCCAACCTCGAAGCGCCGTTTGGAAAACTTGATATATTTATATAAAATATATCTCGGAATCAAAATTATGCAACTGGTTCAGAATAGTGCATCGAAGCCACTATTACCAAATCGAAACCTGTATACACCATGTATACCCGACCTAGTATGCTCTGTACTAATACCATAGTGCTACAGAATTCGAGCATTTCTCCGGAGACGTCTCGTCGAACGTCTTACCGAAAGTATGAAGTCGTCACCTAGTCCAACACTAGTAGGGCTTACCCCGGTTGATTCACAATCAAGCCTCAACCAATACCAATTGTCTCCATGACAGTACAATCGAAATCTCCCCAAGAGATAAAAACGAATATAGTAGTGTCACCCCACCAACTATATCTCACAAACCAATGTGACTCCCATTGTATGGCATATGCAAGAATGCTCAACCAGAGCTAACAACGACTTGTTGACACTCACTTTGGTATTCCCAACAACATTGAGCTGTCCCAAAACAAGTCCCTAAAAACATTGACGTATAAACGTCCCCGTGAGGTACTTCCTGCCTCAAACATCATGCCACAAGGAGACTACAAAAGTCTACCATAAGTCCACATCGTATCACAATACGATTCACCGAACTCGAATCCAACGAGTAGTGTAATGGCTATCACAAGAACACCAAAGCACTGCAACAATACCTGGCTAGCGATTCGCTGGCCCCATAGGCTCATATCAACCTATCAACGCGACACACGTCTCACCCCGGTATACCATACCGTACAAACCATTAGAGTTGTGGGTCATCACCCAACATATCTCTAAATCACCAAAGCACAATAGACAACCCGGTGTCTTTGCTCAACTACGATGCAATCCTGATCCATTAGGACTTATTCCTCACCCTAAGGGTGGGTGTGCCCATGCCTAACACACATCACATCGACAAGTGATTAGTTTCTTCAATGACTACTCTTACCACCAATCACTTGGCCTTAGCCAATCCAGCGAGTATACCAGAGGGTATCATTACTCAAAAATATTTACCTATATTACATGATACGGTACCCTCACCCGTACAATGTATCCAATAATCCATCGAGCAATCTGCTCGGCATAATGGTCTCGTCAACTAGTGACCCAGACACTACCATGTGCTCACCAAAGGCACTCAAACCATACAACCAAATACATAAACATGAATGTATTATTCATCAAAACGACGCCACGCGTCCACATAGACATTCACTATATCATCGGCAAACATATGACGGTACCTGTCGATACACGACACTCATAATCCCGTCGCCAAACACACGACGGTACAAAACAACACATAATATTCACAATAATGATAAAAAAGTAATATGACATACCTCATCGTTATCAAGATAGCGAAATACCTGTATCCATCGTCCACCAGTGGTACACAAGCAGTACCCATCGCTCGTAGGCTACATAATCCAGTGCTACGCACATAGCGGTATAACCCATCGCTATAAAATCAGCGGCATGATCCCTCGCCATAGAGTCAGCGGTATAAAGCATCACAGTAGATATCTGGCGGTATGAACCATCACCATAGATGTAGCGGAATGTACCGTCGCTATATAATACCTGGCGGCATAAACCATCGCCATAGATGTAGCGGAATGACCCGTCGCTATGTAATACTCGGCGATATGAACCATCGCCAATAGAATACCCGGCGACATGAACCTTCGCCAATAGAATACCCGGCGGCATGAACCATCGCCAATGAGATACCCGACGGCATGAACCATTGCCAATAAAATACCCGGCGGCATGAACCATCGCCAATAAGATACCCAGCGGCATGAACCATTGCCAATAAAATACCTGGCGGCATGAACCATCGCCAATAAGATACCCGGCGGCATGAACCATCGCCAATAAAATACCCGGCGGCATGAACCATCGCCAATAAGATACCCGACGGCATGAACCATCGCCAATAAAATGCGGAATAATCGCAGACTCAAGAGGTACTCACACTCATGTAGTACTTTGTTCCCGATCGTATAGCTACGTCATGACAACGGCATCATCGCTTCGACGTGACAGCGGCATGTATCATCGCTTCGACACGACAGCGGCATCATCGCTTCGACATGACGGTGGTACCATCGCTTCGACGTGACAGTGGCATTTACCATTGCTTCGACACGATAGCGATATTTACCATCGTCACGGCATGACAGCAGAAATACCCCTCGCTTCGACATAGTAGCGGCATAATATCCCTCGCGATAGTAATATGACAGCGGCATTATCCTTCGCTTCGACATATTTGCGGCAAATATTCTTCATCGCTACAATATGACAGCGGCAAGTATTCACATCGCTACGCCATGCATGCAACCTTAATGCATAACCCGTATTCCAATAATTGTTTTGACACGACAGCGGCATCATCGCTTCGACGTGACAGCGACATTTACCATCGCTTCGACACGACAGCGGCATCATCGCTTCTACGTGCATGCAACCGTAATGCATAATCCATGTCTCATATGACCCTGCAACCACCATGGTTAGCAACAACATATCTCAAATATGAACAAATATCATAAACGCACATAAGCAACATAGTTGTTCCACGCAACACTAACTATTATCATGCATAGCTATGTGCTTCTCATTCCCATTAGCAAGTTCCTAGGCCCTCAACAGCCCCAAAGAGCTAACCACTGCTCTGATACCACTAATGTAAGGACCCTCGTGCCCTTAACCCGTTATTAGTGTATTAATCCATACCATTAGTACATATATTCATACTATCATGGGGAAAAGCAATATGCAAGTACATCACCATATGCCATCCAGAAAATTTCTTGCATTTGATCCACATAATATTCAAATTCCCCAATCAATATTACATATTTAACATGCACCTTCATAATACACTAACATGCTCTCAGTTCATTTAGCAACTCCATATTTAATTGCATGCAACCCATGAATGAACAGAGAAAGGCCGTAGCCCATTTATACATCCCATATACACGTAAAATGTGCTCACAGAAGAGCACCACAATGAATACGCATGTATCAATGTATAAAAACACTCTACCAAATGCCGTTACTGGCACTTCAATCCTGGAAGCACCTCCAAAGCACAACTCGATCTCAACTCTGGATCTATGCACTTATTCAACCAGCTCTGGTACCTCGATCCGGGAAGTACCTCCAATCGACAGTCCGAGCTCAACTCCAAAGCTGCTGCTACACCTGTATCACCTGTCCCAAAAGAGACAACCCCCACACGGGGTGAGCATACCAATACCACCAATCCAATAATCATAACATTGCAGTTCATAATTTACAGAATGTAATAATTTAAATGATACTCCCTGGATGGTATCATCCTCATCCGGGATCCCCTGTATTGTCCCTGTTCTCAAAATAACCAAACTCATCAAATTCCCAAAGCCAGTTAATCGCCACATAGATTAACAGATACTCTTTCTATTATGCCAGTTTCATAATCAAATATGTTTAAATCATCAAATATAGTACCATAGATATCACATATATCTATCCAAGGATTCCATGGTTCAATTTCATAGCTCGCTCTACAATAGCGGCATTTCAACCCCACGCACGCTCAACAACAGCGGCGTCATAATCCATGGTCGCTCAACGGCGACAACATCCCAAATATTGCTCGCTCAAAGGCGGCCCCATGAAGTTCCCAATATATGTCCATTTAACACAATTACCATATACATGCATTTCACTAACCATTTATTGTAAGTGCCATACACTATGCGGTTCAACATTCACTTATTGCAAGTAATACGTACCATGTATTTCACAATTGCAATACTATAATAGGCTATGCTCGTACGTTATACGTACCTTATACTTTTAGCTCGAGTCCGACCCCGTCCGAGTCCCACGATCCGATGAATTATGTGCTAACACACAAATAACTCACAATCAAACATAACCATGCAACCACGTGCCCAAGCACATTCAAACTCCCAAACATATCGTCAATCCATGATGATTTCCAAAATAAAAGCCCCCCGGCTAAGCATGCATAATACCCAAAATATTCAATTTTATATGTTTAATAGATAGCCAAAGACTCAACCGAGAATCCCATTTTATTAGACTTTGGTCCCAATCAATCCATTTTAAAAAGTATAGCATTCCCATTGGAATGTAGACATTGCCCCGGAAACGGCCCCTTTAAACCTCGATTCCAAAATCCCGACATTTTTCCAAAAAATTTCAAAAAAAAAAACAATTTCCTTCGGGTGGCGATCGATCGCCACCTTTATCGCGATCGATCGCCACACACAGGTGGCCAAACCAGTGCCTTCTCGCGATCGATCACCAACCCGCTCGCGATCGATCGCCGAGACCATGCGATCGATCGCCAGCACTGTTCATCGTCTTAAAAAATTGGTCTGCTCGTCGCGATCGATCGCCCCTCCTCGGCGATCGATCGCCACCTGCGATTTTCCGAAAAATTCGAGCTTCCATGGTGTTTTTCACACCCAAACTCAAAACCAACACCCCTAACTTCCTCAACACCTCCAATACATCATTTAAACTCCATAAAAACACTAAAATCAACATTTTAGATTTTAACCCAAAACTCCCAAACACAAATCCAACCCAAAAGCTCAACCATAACACACCATACCACTATCAAATCGAAGACAATGACGAGGGGAAGAAACTTACCAACTTATCTTCGAGAAATCCGGCTCCTAGGATGAGCCTCCAACGATTTTGCTCATCAAAGGGAAAGGGGAAGAGTTTGGGGTGAGAGAGAGGGCGTGTGGGAGAGGAGAGGAGAGAAATGGATTCCGAATGACGGAATCCCGAGTCCAACTGGTATATATAGCAAAAATACCCCAAAATACCAATATCTCCATAAATACATCATGATTCATTAAAAATCATCTGTTTTCAAAAACTCTCTCTCCAACATCAAATCCCCAGACTGGCCCCAACATAAGGCACCCCGGACTCCAAGTCCCACTAAAAAAAACCATCTCATGGGTTTTCCATCAAAATGAGAATACAATCTCAACCTTTGGATCCAACGATCCCAAATGCCCGATTTAACAACCTCGGGAGACCCAAAACTACAATTAATTCCTAATTGCCACAATTAAAAAAATCCATCAAGGATTATTACCACACCGGGATTAACACCATTAATCCCCGGACATCACACTGGTAGAGTTCTCTTATAATAACAGCTATCAGGCGAGCATTCAGATGGCTCCTTTTGAAGCTCTTTATGGTCGACGTTGTAGGTCACCGTTGTACTGGGAGGACTTGACTAGTAAGACGGTCGGAGGACCGGATTTGATTCGAGAAATGGAAGAGAAAATCAAAGTGATCCGTCAGAAAATGAAAGCGTCTCAGGATAGGCAAGCAGCCTACGCTAATAAACGGCGGCGACCGTTGGAATTCCAAGTGGGAGATAAGGTCTTCTTGAAGATCTCACCTTTCAGAGGTGTGGTTCGTTTTGGTATGCGCGGGAAGTTGTCTCCGAGGTATGTTGGGCCATATGAGATACTGCAGCGCATCGGTACTTTGGCTTACCGTTTGGCTCTACCGCCGTCATTGTCTGGTATACATGACGTCTTCCATGTCTCTATGTTGCGGAAGTATGAGACAGATCCGTCTCATGTTTTACACCCCTCAGAGGTTCAGTTGGGTTCAGATGTGTCCTACGTGGAACGACCGATTAGAATTCTGGGTCGAGAGGATCGCAGACTTCGGAGCAAGGTCATACCGATGGTAAAGGTTCAGTGGGATCGTAGGGGTGTCGAGGAGGCCACGGGGGAGATGGAGCAGCATTACCCGGAACTATTTTATGGTATGTGATTTATGTTTAGTTTCGTTTTGGGTAAGTGCATGCGATTTCGAGGATGAAACCTTATAAGTAGGGGAGTATTGTGATATCCCCGAAATGATTAATTGCAATTTGGGCATTAATTATGTTTACGTGATGAATTATGGTGATAATTGATTTATGTGTTGGAATTAATTATCTTGTTGATATGCTTAGTCTCATGGTAGGCGTGACCTAGGGGTTGTATTTCAGGGTGCATGTTATGCATGTTGAAAAATGAGGTGTTAACATGATTTAATTGTATCAATTGTTAATTATGTGGAAAATATGGATTTTGTAAGGACCCTAGTTCCTTAAATCCGGATTAAAGGCGTAAATAAAATTTTCATGCATGAACGGAGTATAGAAGTGGTGTTGATGCCTTGAGCTATTAAGTTACAGTGCCAAAATAAAATTCCAAAAAGGGATTAATTACATTCCCAACCAATGAATGTTAATCATATAGTGTTACACTACTCCTAGAGTAGAGACTATACAAAACAATGTGCCTTCTACCAAGAGCACTCCTCACTAGCTCACTGCATCAACTCGCCTTAGCCCGTCCGCCCAAAAGTACCTACAGGAACAACCCCAAAACCGTGAGCATGTATATACATCATATTCACCACAATACGATAGCAATTCAAATGAATAAATCGTAAATGCGATACACTTCCTGTAATTAACACATTTAAAAGCTCCCTTGGTTGTCCCTGTACCATAATTACAATCAATTGATTATAACACCAATAATGTATGTCATGACATGCACTCATTCCATGTATACCAATGGACAGTTCTAGTCTTATTATATCAGTGGTATAATACCCATCGCGTTACATGACAGCGGCATTAATACCCCTCGCTTCGACATATTAGTGGCATAATATTCTTCATCGCTATAATATGACAGCGGCAAGTATTCTATCATCGCTTCGACATGAAGGCGGCAAGTATTCTTCATCACTGTAATATAATCTCGACCCACAATCACATGCAACCATAATGCATATTCCAATCATGTATGCAACCACAATGCATAAACAAGACCATATATGCAACCATAATGCATAACCAATTTATAGCGTATAAATACGTTTTACCGTCCGATGCCCGTACGTCTCACTACGTACCTTAGTTCCAAAAGTGGAGATGTCGTGGGACATTATTTCCTTTGTTGTGTGGCTACCTGGGATGGTTCTACACAATTATGTGAATCCATATTAGAAGCCAATAAATGAACCATTACCAAAAATAACATCATTTAGTACAAAATCCCAAAATTCACATTTTTAGCCTTGCGATCGACCGGTCTTCAAGCCCCGATCGATCGCGAAGTCAAGCAAAAGTGGCATCCAAGTTCTGCCTCTTCCGATCGATCGAGATTTTTTTCTCGATCAATCGAGACTGCACACCGATCGATCGACACTTTTTTCTGATCGATCGGTAAGCTCATTCCATGCCTTGTTTAGGCTCTGCCCTGCTCGATCGATCGAGACTAAATTTTCGATCGATCGAGCAGCTCTGTTTCATCGAGAAACTCCATGTAAGAGCTTCAACCAACACCTAAACTCATGTATACAAAGATCAACTACCCAACACATCATTAAACCAACAAAACATCATGTAAGACCACTTTACCACCCAACAATGACCACTACCAACAAAATAAAACATGAGAACATACAAACCCAACCCATTTTTCCAAACCAGAACTCAAAATCTTTCTAACATTAAAGAAAACTTAACAAGGGTGGATCCTTACCCTTTTTGGCTTCAAAGTTTGACAAGAAATCACCACAACAAGCTTTAGCCAAAGTTTTCTTGCTCCACCTTGAGTTAAAAACGAAAATGGAAGGAAAGAGGGTTTGGAAGGGATTACAAAAGGTGAAAAGGAGTGATGTGAAGTGAAAAGAGAGGTGGTGGGTATGATATATTTTAAACATGTACCCAACAATGAGCATGATGTATAAAACATCCCAACATGATATTTTAAAAGTATTTTACCAAAATGCACCAAAACCACCATTTACTAGATGCTTCACCAAATAAACACAATCTATTTCATTTAAACCATTATAATACCCAATCACCCAACATGTATAACATGCACCCTGAAATGCTCTACCGGGTCACGCCTACCATGTGACTAAGCATTTCACCAAGATAATTAATCCCAACACATAACCTAATTATCACCATAAAATCACATAAACATAATTAATGCCCAAATTGCAATTAATTATTTTGGGGATATCATAATACTCCCCTACTTATAAGATTTCGCCCTCGAAATCGCATGCACTTACCCAAATCGAAACTAAACATAAATCACATACTAGAGAATAGTTCCGGGTAGTGCTGAACCATATGCTGCTCCGTCTCCCACGTGGCCTCCTTGACACCCCTGTGATCCCACTGAACCTTGATCATCGGTATCACTTTGTTCCGAAGCCTGCGATCAGCCCTATCCAAAATCCTAACTGGCCGTTCCTCATAAGATACATCAAAATCCAACTGAACCTCAGAAGGCTGCAATACATGCGACGGATCCGGCTCATACTTTCGCAGCATAGATACATGGAACACGTCGTGAATACCAGACAACGACGGTGGCAGTGCCAAACGGTAAGCCAAGGTACCGATGCGCTGTAAAATCTCATACGGTCCCACATACCTCGGAGACAATTTACCACGCATGCCAAACCGAACCACACCCCTGAAGGGTGAGATCTTCAAAAAGACTCTGTCTCCCAACTAAAACTCCAATGGTCTCCGCCGTTTATTTGCATAGGCTGCCTGCCTGTCCTGGGCTGCCTTCATTTTCTGACAGATAACCTTTATCTTATCCTCCATCTCCCGAATCAGTTTGGGTCCTCCCACTGCTTTACTGGTCAAGTCATCCCAGTATAATGGCGACCTACAACGCCTACCATACAAGGCTTCAAATGGTGCCATCTGAATACTCGTCTGATAGCTGTTGTTGTATGAGAACTCTACCAAGGCCAAAGAATCTTGCCATGAGGCATCAAACTCTAAAACACAAGCCCGTAGCATGTCCTCGAGCGTCTGTATAGTACGCTCAGTCTGACCGTCCGTCTGGGGATGATATGCCGTACTCAATCTCACCTCAGTACCCAATGCTGACTGAAGACCTCCCCAGAAATGAGATGTGAACCGCGGGTCTCTGTCCGACACTATAGATACTGGAATCCCATGTAGTCTCACTATGTCCCGGACATACAACTGAGCCATCCTCAAGTAGGTGTACATCATACTGTAGGGAATGAAGTGAGCTACCTTCGTCAGCCTGTCAATGATCACCCAAATGGCATCATATCCCAAAGTAGTCCTCGGCAAATGGGTCACAAAGTCCATGGATATGTGTTCCCATTTCAACTCCGGTATCTCTAAGCTCCTTAGTTCGCCACCGGGTCTCTGTCTCTCTGCCTTAACCTGCTGACAGATCAAACACCTCTTGACAAATGCGATCACATCACGTTTCATCCGTTTCCACCAGAACTGATCACACAAGTCCTTATACATCTTCCTTCCCTCCTGGGTGGATACTGAATCGGCTACTATGAGCTCGCTCCAAGATTCCTCTACGCAACTCCGGCGTACATGGAACTACCCATTGGTTACCGAGTCTCAAGGAACCATCCTCAGCCACTCTGAACTTCGATGGCTGACCCTGTAGTACCAATGATGACCACCTCTGAACCTCATCATCTGTCCTCGAAGCTCTCCTGATATTCTCATAGATATCTGGCTCAGCCAATAAGGTCGATACTCAAACCGGTGATGCGTCCACATCGAAGCATAGCCCAGACGGCAACAAGAAGTCATCAAAGCCGACAAATGCATGACATCCTCAGCAGTATTCTTCACCTTCCGACTCAAGGCGTCTGCTGTCAAATTGTCTTTCCCCGTATGGTACTCTATCTCACAATCATAGTCTTTGAGTAGATCTATCCACCTCCTCTGACGCATGTTCAACTCCGCCTGAGTGAATAAGAATTTCAGGCTCTTATGATCCGTATATATGGTAAAAGATGTACCATACAGATAATGTCTCCAAATCTTAAGGGCAAAGATAATAGCTGCCAACTCCAAATCATGGACTGGGTATCTAGTCTCATGCGGTTTCAACTGTCTCGATGCATAAGCTACCACATGCTTATCTTGCATCAGAACACAACCCAAGCCCTACAGTGATGCGTCAGTATAAAGGACAAACCTCTTGTTCTCTAAGGGAATCACCAATACCGGTGATGTCGTCAATCGGTGCTTCAACTCTTGAAAGCTCTCCTCGCAAGCCTCTGACCAAAAGAAGGGTACTCCCTTTTGGGTCAACTGCGTCAGTGGCTTAGCAATCTTAGAAAATCCCTCGACGAAGCGTCGGTAGTAACCAGCCAAACCAAGAAAACTCCGTATCTCGGGCACAGAAGTGGGTGCAGCCCACTCCATCACTGCCTCAATCTTCTTGGGGTCCACTGAAATCCCACTGCTAGATATGACATGCCCCAGAAATACTACACCGCTCAACCAAAACTCACACTTACTGAGCTTGGCATATAACTGGTGATCTCTGAGGATCTGGAGCACTGTCCTCAGGTGTCTCACGTGCTCTTCCTCGCTCCGGGAGTAGATGAGTATGTCGTCAATAAACACAATGACGAACTGATCCAGATAGGGTTGGAACACCCGGTTCATCAAGCTCATAAAGACAGCCGGGACGTTCGTCACACCGAACGGCATCACTAAGAACTCGTAGTGCCCATATCGAGTCCGAAATGCTGTCTTCTGTACATCCTCCTCCCTGACCCGTATCTGGTGGTACCCGGATCTCAAATCAATCTTGCTATAATGCTTCGTACCTTGCAACTGGTCAAATAAATCATCAATCCTTGGAAGAGGATACTTGTTCTTTAGCGTGGCCTTATTCAGTTGCCGGTAATCGATGCATAAACGCATCGAACCATCCTTCTTCTTCACAAAAAGAACCGGTGCGCCCCAAGGCGATACGCTAGGGCGTATATATCCTTTATCAAGGAGTTCTTGCAACTGCTCCTTCAGTTCTCTCAACTCAACCGGTGCCATCCGATAAGGGGCACGAGAAATAGCGGATGTCCCCGGTAATAACTCAATCCCAAACTCGACTTCCCTAGCTGGTGGGAATTCGGGAATTTCCTCTGGGAACACATCAGCAAATTCTGCTACTACTGGCACATCCTCAACCTTTAACTCTATACCCTTTCCCAACGTGTCCACGGCATAGATGAGGTATCCCGTGTGACCACGTTCCAACAACTGAGACATTTTAATTGCCGAAATAAACGGAATCTTCGCACGAGAACCGTTGCCATAGAAAATCCACTGAACTCCCAAATGAGATGTGAACCGTACCGTCCTCTGTCGACAATCCACCACTGCCTGATATCTGTTCAGAATGTCGATGCCCACAATGCAGTCAAAATCTGACATACCCAAAATAATCAAATCTGTCTTTATCTCATTGCCCTCAAAATAAATGAGGCAGTCCATCAGAAACTGATCAACAACAACTCTCTTTCCGGTGGGTGTCGAGACCAATAGAGACGTGGGTAACGGAGACGTACACATATGATGTCTCGCCACAAAGTCCGCAGACACAAAGGAGTGCGAAGCACCTGTGTCTATCAAAATAAAGGCGGAATAGGTAAATAATAGGCATGTACCAGTTATAACCTTCTCTGGAGCTGCATCAGCCTGCTCCATGGTCAGTGCATAGACATGTCCCTGAGGTGGCCCCGTCGCCTGTCCTCCCATATGTCGAGGCACCATCGGTGGCCTCTGCTGTACCGCCCACTAGAAAATCTCCCTCGGCCTTCTCTAAGATCCGTCTGTCCTTCCCGGTTGGGGCAACGCCGAACAATGTTGCCTGATTTGCCACATATGTACCACGCAGAACAGTCACGCATCAAATGCGGCCCTCCACAAAACTGGCACTTAACATCTCCAACTCTACTAGGTCCCCCAAAAGTAGATGCACCACCTCTCCGGTCACCTTGTTTCCGGCCATCCGGTCGCCTTCCGCTAAATCGGGAAGAAGAAGAAGTCCCTTGTGACTTAAAAGATCCTCCTCGGGGTCTCAGATTCTCAGAAGTAGATCTTTGTGATGGAGCTGGTGAGGGTATGGCCTCAGGATAAGCACTCACCCCTATCTCTGCTAACTCCGCTCTAACCAGTGCATCATCAAAAGATGTCGGGTTGTTAGAAATGACCCGATCAAATAATTCCGGCCGCATCCCCTTCAGAAAGTGCCCCATCTTGGCATGTCCATTTGTAGCAATGTGTGGAACATACCTCAACAAGGACGAGTAGTGCATGGCATAGTCCGAAACTGCCATGCTCCCTTGTTTCAAGTTTGTAAATTCATCCTCCTTTGTCTGCCTAGCCGCGGCCGAGAAGTATCGGCTTAGAAACCGAGTTCTGAATAGAGTCCAGTCAATGACCATACCTTGGGCCCTCAATTCCGTTACAGTCGTCTTCCACCACATAGAAGACTTCTTTGCCAATTGGAATTCCGCCAATCTCAACCATGACGTCCTAGTACACGACGCAGATACAAAAATCTGTTCTAATCTCTCTAGCCACTCTTCGGCCTCTTCCCCTGTCTCTGTTCCCTCAAACATAGGCGGGTGGAAGGTTAGAAACTGTGTCAGACTAAGCTCCCATGGTAATAGCAACTGAGCAATCGGTTCCATGCCCACAACAGGTGGGGGTAAAGGATTTGCCTGACCGATACTAGCATTAACACTGCCAATGTCACCCACCTCTTCATTGAGGTTTCCCGCATTCATAGCAGCCATGCTGTAACACAAAGGTAACAACAATTCCGAACAATATATATGCTAAACTGTTAGACAATATGAATGACAAGCATGTTAGTATAACAATTGTATACATTAATATGCACCACATGCATAAACATGCCCCAAATGTAAACACCTAGCCAACCATGCTAAGGCTACCCTTCGCTCGTTCCCGGGTTCTCTAACATGGCTCTGATACCACTAATGTAAGGACCCTAGTTCCTTAAATGCGGATTAAAGGTGTAAATAAAATTTTCATGCATGAACGGAGTATAAAAGTGGTGTTGATGCCTTGAGCTATCAAGTTACAGTGCCAAAATAAAATTCCAAAAAGGGATTAATTACATTCCCAACCAATGAATGTTAATCCTATAGTGTTACACTACTCCTAGAGTAGAGACTATACAAAAGAATGTGCCTTCTACCAAGAGCACTCCTCACTAGCTCACCGCATCAACTCGCCTTAGCCGTCCGCCCAAAAGTACCTACAGGAACAACCCCAAAACCGTGAGCATGTATATACATAATATTCACCACAATACGATAGCAATTCAAATGCATAAATCGTAAATATGATACACTTCCTGTAATTAACACATTTAAAAGCTCCCTTGGTTGTCCCTGTACCATAATTACAATCAATTGATTATAACACCAATATTGTATGTCATGACATGCACTCATTCCATGTATACCAATGGACAGTTCCAGTCTTATTATATCAGTGGTATAATACCCCTCGCGTTACATGACAGCGGCATTAATACCCCTCACTTCGACATATTAGCGACATAATATTCTTCATTGCTATAATATGACAGCGGCAAGTATTCTATCATCGCTTCGACATGAAGGCGGCAAGTATTCTTCATCACTGTAATATAATCTCGACCCACAATCATATGCAACCATAATGCATATTCCAATCATGTATGCAACCACAATGCATAAACAAGACCATATATGCAACCATAATGCATAACCAATTTATAGCGTAATAAATACGTTTTACCGTCCGATGCCCGTACGTCTCACTACGTACCTTAGTTCCAAAAGTGGAGATGTCGTGGGACTTTATCTTATTTGTTGTGTGGCTACCTGGGATGGTTCTACACAATTATGTGAATCCATATTAGAAGCCAATAAATGAACCATTACCAAAAATAACATCATTTAGTACAAAATCCCAAAATTCACATTTTTAGCCTTGCGATCGATCGGTCTCCAAGCCCCGATCGATCGCTAAGTCAAGCAAAAGTGGCATCCAAGTTCTGCCTCTTCCGATCGATCGAGATTTTTTTCTCGATCGATCGAGAGTTCACACCGATCGATCGACACTTTTTTCCGATCGATCGGTAAGCTCATTCCATGCCTTGTTTAGGTTCTGCCCTGCTCGATCGATCGAGACTAAATTTTCGATCGATCGAGCAACTCTGTTTCATCGAGAAACTCCATGTAAGAGCTTCAACCAACACCTAAACTCATGTATACAAAGATCAACTACCCAACACATCATTAAACCAACAAAACATCATGTAAGACCACTTTACCACCCAACAATGACCACTACAACCAAAATAAAACATGAGAACATACAAACCCAACCCATTTTTCCAAACCAGAACTCAAAATCTTTCTAACATTAAAGAAAACTTAACAAGGGTGGATCCTTACCCTTTTTGGCTTCAAAGTTTGGCAAGAAATCACCACAACAAGCTTTAGCCAAAGTTTTCTTGCTCCACCTTGAGTTAAAAACGAAAATGGAAGGAAAGAGGAAGGGATTACAAAAGGTGAAAAGGAGTGATGTGAAGTGAAAAGAGAGGTGGTGGGTATGATATATTTTAAACATGTACCCAACAATGAGCATGATGTATAAAACATCCCAACATGATATTTTAAAAGCATTTTACCAAAATGCACCAAAACCACCATTTACTAGATGCTTCACCAAATAAACACAATCTATTTCATTTAAACCATTATAATACCCAATCACCCAACATGTATAACATGCACCCTGAAATGCTCTACCGGGTCACGCCTACCATGTGACTAAGCATTTCACCAAGATAATTAATCCCAACACATAACCTAATTATCACCATAAAATCACATAAACATAATTAATGCCCAAATTGCAATTAATTATTTCGGGGATATCACAATACTCCCCTACTTATAAGATTTTGCCCTCGAAATCTCATGCACTTACCCAAATCAAAACTAAACATAAATCACATACTAGAGAATAGTTTCGGGTAGTGCTGCACCATATGCTGCTCCGTCTCCCACGTGGCCTCCTCGACATCCCTGCGATCCACTGAACCTTGATCATCGGTGTCCCTCCTATATAACAGGAGAAGTGTTTGGGCCCTTGATCAAGTGAGACTAAAATGCATGGCCATGCTCGAATGAGTCGATATGTGATATCGAGGTTATTCGTTTATTCTTGTTCTACTTGGGGATCAAGAAATAAAGATTGAATATACGAGTATGACTATTCCATGACTCGTGCTCAATCTAAACACATTGGACAAAGGGATTAAGTTACATGGTTAATATTATCACAAGTTCTTAGGTTATGTCGAGTCAATGGCATTCTTGTAATTTGGGTAGCCTTGATGTGTTGCTAGATACCGCTCATTGCTTGTGACATAAAATGAGATTTTATGTCACTGCCAACATTACAAGATCCTATCGGGTCGCACAAAAGATTAAATCGATAAGGGGAATTAAATTCATTGGATGAATTAATTAATTAAGAAGAGTCTTATTAAATGATTATAAGGATTTAATTAAATCATGGGTTTGGGCCCATGAGGCTTTAGAAAGTCTTGAACCTTTAATTAAATCATATAATTAATGTTGCAAGGTGAATCGAAAAGAAATAACATAGCCTCCTCCTTAAAAGCTCTCTCGGCCGCCACCTTTCCGTAAGAAGCATCACGCCGCCGGCCGCCGTGATCTTCAAGGTTTCCGGCCATCTTCTTTACAGTTTTGAACCGTGACCTTTGCTTCATTCAAGAATAAGTCTAGCAACTTGTTCTTGAACGTCCCTTTTTCGATTTGATCGTGTGGATACCGTAGAGGCAAGATCTTGGAGGTTTTGCTCGTGACTCGTGGTTTGGCATCGCTTCTGCATCAAACACGCTACAAGGGTAAGACTCCTTTTGTAATACCCCCGAAATTTTATTTGATTATGTGCCATGATGATAATTTATGATATGTTTAAGGGTTGTGGTGTATTTATATTGGGGGTTATATTTATGTTAGGATGATATGATTCAGGGGGCATGTTGGGTGTTTTAAAGGATGTATTATTAAATGAAGTTATAAAATATCGAGTGAGGATATTTTAATACATCGTACTAAATACCGGGACACAATTAAACACCACAAGGCACCCCTACCCACACCACCCCCACCCAATCGGTCACCACCACCCTTCCCCAAGTGCAACCTCTCCCCACTTGGCAACCCATGCCCCAACTTGGTCCAACCCATGCCTCATCATACCATTCCACCCCCCACATCCCTTCTCTTCCTTCCTCCTCTCCATTCACGTTTCTGGCAAGTAGCTTTAGGGCAAGGAAGAGCTTGGTAAAGGTGCTCAAAAATCCTTGCAAAAAGAGGAGCAAAAAGAGATGAGTAAGTGGGTACCCCGTTTTTTGGGTTTTTGGTTGAGTTTGAGTTTGGGTGGGATGATTTTATGCATGCTAAGTATAGGTTTGGGTGAAACCTTGGTATGGGTTCTTGCATGGTAGTATTATGTAACTACTAGCATGTTAGTTTGAGCATGTTACATGTTTTATGTGATAGATTTCTGGCTATGAAACTATGTGCTCGAAATTCTGGGCAAGGAAGAGCATGCTCTGTTTTCTGTATAAGTTGGTTGGGGTTGAAGATTTTGATGATGTTATGATGCATGTTAGCTTAGGTTTTATTAAACCTGTGGGGTCCTCGTTACTTAATCCATTATGTATCATATTAACATACATATGTGAGTCCGAATTAAGTAATTCATACACTGTTTAAGAGTTTCTTACTAATAGGTTGCTATATCAACACCACTAGTACAAAACCAAATAACTTTTTCACATATACATTACATGTAGAATTAACAACCTAATCCAGTACAACTCCTATGCAGTGGTTCACCTCGCAGCGGAATAAGACTCACGAATTCCCACGTCTATGAAATCCTACAGAAACATTCACAAAACGTGAGTATAGATAAACAACTATCTCAGTGCGATATCAAAACACAATATCAATAACAATGATAAAGCACAATAAATCATCTAATGTGAATGCTCTGTATCATGCATCAACAAATGCACTATGTCATGACATGTCTCAACAATCACCCTATTATCACGTGCCCAATATGATATGCCTATTCAGCTCAATATGTCAGTGGAACCACATCACATCTTCATATTAGCAGCACATATCATAGTACCGTACTCATCTGTGATAATAGCCAGAGCATATACCCAAACCAGGCGTATATCTCTCAAGCCAAAGCATATGTAGTATATCTATCGTGGCAACGATCCCAGCCAAAGCATATACCAAACCTGGCATATCTATCAAGGCAATGATCTTACCAAAGCATATACACATATCTATCAAGGCATCCATCCCAACTCAAGCCAAAGCATATATCGTGGCAATGATCCCAGCCAAAGCATATACCAAACCTGGCATATCTATCAAGGCAATGATCTTACCAAAGCATATACACATATCTATCTGTGATATCCCCGAATGATTATGTGGGTAATCATGCAATTAAGGGTTGTTAATTGTGAGCCTATGTGCTAAAGGCGTATTTTATGTGGGAGTGATTTATTTATTTTGATGATGTGGTTTAGGGAGCATGTTAGGTGTTTTTAATTGTTGTGTTTACGTGGTAGAATAATAAAATATCAAGGAGAGATATTTTTATACATCGTATGAAATACCGGGACACAATTAAACACCCCAAAATCACCCTACATGCAACCACCCCACCCCCACTTGTTGAAACCCACGCCCCTCCCCTGTTTTCTGGAAAGCAGATTGACTTAGTAAGCATTTTGCACTTAGATATTTTCACTTTGTCTCTTCCAAAAAGCCTCCTTCTTCCTCTCTTCATTTCGTCTGCAACTTGGTCTGTTTCTAGGAAGAAAGTGATCGGATTTCGTTAATCCTTTCTTGACGAAAATCGAGGAGCAAAAGTGGTGAGGAGTCACATGTTTTTCCCAGTTTTCAGATTTCTAGCATGTGTGTTCCTTGTAGCAGATTTGGCATGATAGTGTAGGGTTTGATGAAAACTTGTTATGAATACTTTTATGTGATGTTTTTGAAACCCTTAGCATGTTTTGTTAAGTAACTTGCATGCTTTATGTGTTAGATTTGTAGTTGACAAAAGAGTTCCTCGAACATCCGAGCAGGGGAAGTGCCCTGTTTTCATGTTTAGTAAGGGTTCTATCATGAATATTTGAAGCATGCTAGCTTAGGTTTTGGTTGAATCTTTGATGTAAATACGTGTATGGTAGTTTGTTGAAGATACCAGTATATTCCTTGAGCATGTTTCATGTATTATGTGAAGGATTTAATCGTGTGAAATGTAGTGTTCGAAAATTCTGGGCAAGGTTCAAGTGCCCTGTTTTTCTGAAATTGTGGTTGAGTGTCAAACCTTTGGGGTTATTTTGATGCATGTTAGGCTAAGGGTTATTGAAACTTTGGTTTAAAACCCTTCATGGAAGTATGGTGAAACCCCTAGTATTTTTATTCGTGCATATTATATGTGTTATGATATGGTTTTAAGTGTATGAAAAGAGGTGTTGGGTAATTATGGAAATCGCTCAAAGGAACAGGATTGGCGATCGATCGCCAAGGAGGCGAGATCGATCGCGACATTCCAGTGGGTTTTGGCGATCGATCGCTGATTGCATTTTTTTGGTATTCAAGGCAGTAACATCTCGCGATCGATCGCCCCGATCGATCGCGAGATGACATTGTTAGGTAAATGTGATTTTTATTTGAGTTTTGATTCCGGATTATTATGAGGTTCCTAATATTGTGTTGTGTGGTTATGTAGCATCACAGGTGCCAGCACAGCCGATGAGATAAAGTCGATTGACTCCTCTATCTTTTGGAAAGGTAGGTAAGCGGCGTACGGCATCCCAACGGTAACATGTATTATGTGTTTATTTATTTAACACAAGGTAAAGCAAGATATGCATAAGATAGTGCATTATGATGTGATACATGTTGATATACATTGTTTTTGCATATGTATGTTGTGAAATATAAGAGGTGTATTTCACGAGTCAAGGTTATCTTAGTAAGGATTTTAATGCTTACGCTAATGTCCATAAGAAGCGAGGAAGAATTCCGCTTACCTGGATTCCATAAGAAGAGAGGAAGAATTCCGCTTACGTGGAAAAGTAAGAAGCATTGAAATGTACTAATGATAAGGACTCAGGATTGAAGTGAGGATTTAAGAAGTAAAGATATGTCATGACATTTATTTATAAAACCATATGTTCATATAACGTGTTATTATGAGTTATGGTACAGGGACAACAAATGGCGTTGTAAATGCTTGGAAATACAGGAAGTGCTTTGTATTTATGTTTGTGCATTTACGCTTTACATTCATATTATGTTGAATATGAATCACAATATGCTCATGTGTCGAGGGTTGTCTTTGTAGGTGCTTTTGACGATGAGAACCAGGGTCGGGGTTGATTTGCTGAGCTGTATGGAGTGCTACGGGATTACTATGTTAGAGAATCTTTTTGTATAGCTTCTACAAGAGTAGAGTAAGACTATAATGTAGTACCTTTTGTAGGAATATTTGAACTTCATTTTTGAACTTTTGGGTACTGTAATCTCTTAAGCTCAGGTTAATCAACACGACATTACTACTCTGATTATACATATGATGTTTAGTTCTCTTAATTGCACCTTAGTACCTTCTTGAGATAACGGGGTCTCACATTTAGTGGTATCATAGTAGTGGTTAGATAGCCAGGGAAGAGTGAAGGGTAGCCTTTAGAGACAAGTTGGCTAGGCATTCATTGTTGGGCATGTTATGCATGTGATGCATATTGTTGTATAAGTGTTACTAACATGCTTTTGAATATGATACTCTTGTTATCTAACGGCTTATATTATGAACTGCTTTTGGTATTGTTGTTAACTTTTGTGTTGCAGCATGGCGGCTGTTAACCCGGAGAACCTCAATGAAGAGGTAGGGGATATGGGCAGTATGAACGCTAGTGTTGCTCAGACGAATCCGTTACCGCCACCTGCTGTAGGCTTGGAGCATGTTGCACAGATATTGCTACAGGGGGAGATAAGTCTGACCCAGTTCTTGAGCTATCATCCACCGCTATTTGAAGGAACTGAGACTGGGGAAGCAGCCGAGGAATGGCTTGAGCGACTGGAACAGATATTCGTATCGGCACCCTGTGCACGGACTGCCTGGCTGAGGTTGGCAGAGTTCCAATTATCGAAGAAGTCTTCCATGTGGTGGAAGACCACAGTCATGGAGCTGAGAGCTCAGGGTATGACGGTTGATTGGACAGTATTCAGGACCCGGTTCCTTAACCGGTACTTTTCGGCAGCTGCCAGACAGTTGAAGGAAGATGAATTCAATAGTTTGAAGCAGGGCAACCTGTCAGTGTCAGACTACGCTATGCAGTATTCCTCACTACTGAGGTATGTACCTCATATTGCTGTCAGCAGTCATGCCAAGATGAGGAACTTTCTGAAGGGACTAAGGCCAGAGCTATTTGATCGGGTTGTCTCCAACAACCCCAGCTCATTTGATGACGCCCTGACATGGGCGGAATTAGCAGAGATTGCAGTGGGTGCGTACAAGGACGTTGTACCCCCTTTTGTACCACCACAGAGGCCTGTTGCTGATAGTCTGAGGCCACGAGGGGATCATTTCAAGGCTCGTGGGGCCTCATCATCTTCCAGATTTGGTGGGAAGAAGTCTCAGGGGCAGAAGCAGAACAATCCAGGACCCACACAGGGAAGCAAGGCAGGGGGAAGTAGGTGTAACAACTGTGGAGGATGGCACTTGTTACTTGACTGCCAGGGTTGCTATGTCTGTGGCAAGATGGGCCACATGGCTCGAGGTTGCCCCAATCGGGCATGTCAGACAGACTCAGGGCCGAATAGGCCAAGGTTTGATGCTGGGAGGGCACCACAGAGACAGCAGTTTGCACCACGACCACACGGAGGTCAGATGGCAGGACCGCCGCAGGGACAGGTGTATGCACTGACTAGGGAGCAGGCTGAGGCAACCCCAGAGGAGGTCATTGCTGGTACGTGCCATTTACTTACGTACCCTGCACTTATATTGATAGATACAGGTGCTTCCCATTCCTTTGTATCTACTGCTTTTGTGGAGAGACACCACTTGTGCTCGTCTCTGTTACCCACGCCTCTCATGGTCTCGACACCCACGGGAAAGCATGTGATTGCAGACCGACTGTTATCTGATTGCCTCATTTATTTTGAGGGCAATGATCTGAGGGCCGATCAGATTCAGTTAGAGATGGCAGACTTTGACTGCATTATCGGCATTGATGTGTTGAGTAGATACCGAGCTATGGTAGATTGCCAAAAGAGGATTGTTCGTTTTCTATCTGATCAGGGGTTCCAGTGGACTTTTTATGGGGACGGCTCTCATCCAAAGATACCAGTGATCTCAGCGGTTAAGATGTCGAGGTTATTGGAACGCGGCCACACGGGCTATCTTATTTATGCCGTGGATGCTTCAGAAGAAAAGGAGGTGAGAGCCGAGGACATTCCAGTAGTGGCGGAGTTCATTGATGTGTTCCCAGATGAGATTCCGGGGTTTCCGCCTTTCAGGGATGTTGAGTTTGCCATTGAGCTGCTGCCAGGGACTTCTGCTATTTCTCGTGCCCCATACAGGATGGCACCGGCAGAGCTGAGAGAGCTGAAGGTACAGTTACAGGAGCTCCTCGACAAGGGATACATTCGTCCTAGTGTATCGCCTTGGGGTGCGCCAGTCTTGTTCGTGAAATAGAAGGATGGTTCAATGCGTCTGTGCATTGACTACAGGCAATTGAACAAGGCCACAGTGAAGAACAGGTATCCACTTCCGAGAATTGATGATCTGTTCGACCAGCTTCAGGGTACAAAGGTGTACTCAAAGATAGACTTGAGGTCAGGCTATCACCAGGTACGGGTTAGAGCTGGTGATGTCCAAAAGACGGCTTTTAGGACTCGGTATGGACACTATGAGTTCTTGGTGATGCCTTTTGGTGTGACAAATGCACCTGCAGTCTTTATGAGCCTGATGAACAGAGTATTTCAGGAGTGCCTTGACCAGTTTGTGATCGTATTCATTGATGACATCCTTGTCTATTCAAGAAGTGAGGAGGATCATGCCGATCATCTGAGGATAGTACTCCAGATCCTCAAAGATCATCAGTTGTACGCCAAACTCAGCAAGTGTGAGTTTTGGCTGAGCAGTGTAGCCTTCTTGGGCCATATTATATCACGAGAGTCGATATCAGTAGACCCGAGAAAGATAGAGGCAGTTATGGATTGGTCTGCCCCTACTTCAGTCAGTGAGATTCAGAGTTTTCTTGGTCTGGCTGGCTATTACCGACGTTTCGTCGAGGGTTTCTCAAAGATCGCCAAGCCACTTACACAGCTGACTCAGAAGGGAGTCCCATTTCGTTGGTCAGAGGCTTGTGAGCAGAGTTTCCGGGAATTAAAGCACAAACTGACTACTGCACCAGTTCTAGTGATTCCCAGAGAGAACAAAGGATTTGTTCTCTATACGGACGCATCGTTACAGGGCCTACGGTGCGTACTGATGCAGGACAGACATGTAGTGGCTTATTCTTCGAGACAGTTGAAGCCACATGAGACGAGGTATCCAGTCCACGATTTGGAGTTAGCGGCTATAGTGTTCGCCTTGAAGATATGGCGACACTACTTGTACGGTACCTCATTCACCATTTTCACTGATCACAAGAGCTTGAAGTTCTTGTTTACACAGGCTAAGCTGAACATGAGGCAGAGGAGATGGATGGACCTGCTGAAGGACTACGACTGTGAAATCGAATATCACCCGGGGAAAGCAAACTTGACAGCCGACGCTTTGAGTCGGAAGGTGAGGAGCACAGCAGAGGATGCCATGTGTCTATCAGCTATGTTGGGCTCCTACTGCCATTTGGGATTTGATTATGATGTGTCTACTTCACCAGTACAGGTTTTGACCTTGTTAGCTGAGCCTGTTATTTATGATCACATCAGGAAGGCTCAGGGGACCGATGCAGAGGTTCAGAGATGGATGTCAGTAGTTCATACAGGTCAGCCATCGAGATTCAGAGTGGCTGAGGATGGGTCTCTGAGACTTGGCGACAGAAGGGTGGTTCCAGATACACCCGAGTTGCGCCAGGGTATATTACAGCGAGCTCATTGCAGCAGGATGAGTATCCACCCGGGCGGGAAGAAGATGTATAAGGATCTACGCAGCCAGTTCTGGTGGAGGCGAATGAAACAGGATGTTACTTCATTCGTCAAGCGCTGTTTGATTTGACAGCAGGTGAAGGCTGAGAGGCAAAGGCCTGGAGGTGAATTAAGGAGTTTGGAGATACCTGAGTGGAAGTGGCAACACGTGTCTATGGATTTTGTGACCCACTTACCGAGGACTGTTTTGGGTTTCGATGCTATATAGGTAGTCGTCGACAGATTGACTAAGAGTGCTCATTTGATTCCCTAGTGTATGACCTTCACGTACTTGAGGATGTCACAGATATATGTCAGAGATGTGGTGAGACTGCATGGGATCCCTGTTTCGATTGTGTCTGATCGAGATCCGCAGTTTACATCTCACTTCTGGGAGGGTCTTCAGTCAGCTCTAGGTACAGAGTTGAGGTTGAGCACAGTCTATCATCCCCAGACGGACGGACAGACCGAGCGTACGATACAGACGCTCGAAGATATGTTGAGGGCTTGTGTGCTGGAGTTCGACACTTCTTGGCAGGACTCAGTAGCCTTAGTGGAGTTTTCTTATAATAACAGTTACCAGGCTAGCATACAGATGGCTCCATTTGAAGCTCTATATGGCAGGCGTTGCAGGTCGCCTTTGTGTTGGGATGATGTGGACCGTAAATCGGTCGTAGGACCAGAGTTGGTCCAGGATATGGAAGAAAAGGTAAAGGTTATCAAGAGAAAGATGAAGGCAGCTCAGGACAGACAGGCAGCATATGCCAATCAACGGTGAAGGCCGTTAGAGTTTCAGTTAGGCGACAGAGTTTTTCTGAAGATCTCACCTTTCAGAGGCGTAGTACGGTTTGGGATGCGAGGAAAGTTATCCCCGAGATATGTAGGGCCGTATGAGATCTTACAGCGTATTGGTACTCTGGCGTACCGTTTGGCTTTACCGCCCTCTCTGTCTGGTATACATGACGAATTTCTTGTGTCTATGCTGAGGAAGTATGAGCCGGATCCTTCACATGTGTTGCAGCCTTCAGAGGTTCAGATAGAGTCCGATGTTTCTTATGTGGAGCGGCCTATCAGGATTTTGGATAGGGCAGACCGCAGACTTCGGAACAAGGTTATTCCTATGATCAAGGTTCAGTGGGATCGTAGGGGTGTCGAGGAGGCCACGTGGGAGAAAGGGCGACACATGGTGCAGCACTATCCAGAGCTGTTTTCTGGTAAGCGTTTATGTATTGTTTTATCTCTTGTTGGCAGCATGTTTGATTTCGGGGACGAAATCTTATAAGTAGGGGAGTATTGTGATATCCCCGAAATGATTATGTGGGTAATCATGCAATTAAGGGTTGTTAATTGTGAGCCTATGTGCTAAAGGCGTATTTTATGTGGGAGTGATTTATTTATTTTGATGATGTGGTTTAGGGAGCATGTTAGGTGTTTTAATTGTTGTGTTTACGTGGTAGAATAATAAAATATCAAGGAGAGTTATTTTTATACATCGTATGAAATACCGGGACACAATTAAACACCCCAAAATCACCCTACATGCAACCACCCCACCCCCACTTGTTGAAACCCACGCCCCTCCCCTGTTTTCTGGAAAGCAGATTGACTTAGTAAGCATTTTGCACTTAGATATTTTCACTTTGTCTCTTCCAAAAAGCCTCCTTCTTCCTCTCTTCATTTCGTCTGCAACTTGGTCTGTTTCTAGGAAGAAAGTGATCGGATTTCGTTAATCCTTTCTTGACGAAAATCGAGGAGCAAAAGTGGTGAGGAGTCACATGTTTTTCCCAGTTTTCAGATTTCTAGCATGTGTGTTCCTTGTAGCAGATTTGGCATGATAGTGTAGGGTTTGATGAAAACTTGTTATGAGTACTTTTATGTGATGTTTTTGAAACCCTTAGCATGTTTTGTTAAGTAACTTGCATGCTTTATGTGTTAGATTTGTAGTTGAGAAAAGAGTTCCTCGAACATCCGAGCAGGGGAAGTGCCATGTTTTCATGTTTAGTAAGGGTTCTATCATGAATATTTGAAGCATGCTAGCTTAGCTTTTGGTTGAACTTTAATGTAAATACGTGTATGGTAGTTTGTTGAAGATACCAGTATATTTCCTTGAGCATGTTTCATGTATTATGTGAAGGATTTAATCGTGTGAAATGTAGTGTTCAAAAATTCTGGGCAAGGTTCAAGTGCCCTGTTTTTCTGAAATTGTGGTTGAGTGTCAAACCTTTGGGGTTATTTTGATGCATATTAGGCTAAGGGTTTATTGAAACTTTGGTTTAAAACCCTTCATGGAAGTATGGTGAAGCCCCTAGTATTTTTATTCGTGCATATTATATGTGTTATGATATGGTTTTAAGTGTATGAAAAGAGGTGTTGGGTAATTCTGGAAATCGCTCAAAGGAACAGGATTGGCGATCGATCGCCAAGGAGGCGAGATCGACCGCGACGTTCTAGTGGGTTTTGGCGATCGATCGCCAATATTGAGGCGATCGATCGTTGATTGCATTTTTTTGGTATTCAAGGCAGTAACATCTCGCGATCGATCGGGGCTCAGGGGCGATCGATCGCGAGATGACATTGTTAGGTAAATGTGATTTTTATTTGAGTTTTGATTCCGGATTATTATGAGGTGCCTAATATTGTGTTGTGTGGTTATGTAGAACCATCACAGGTGCCAGCACAGCCGAGGAGATAAAGTCGATTGACTCCTCTATCTTTTGGAAAGGTACGTAAGCGACGTACGGCATCCCAACGGTAACATGTATTATGTGTTTATTTATTTAACACAAGGTAAAGCAAGATATGCATAAGATAGTGCATTATGATGTGATACATGTTGATATACATTGTTTTTGCATATGTATGTTGTGAAATATAAGAGGTGTATTTCACGAGTCAAGGTTATCTTAGTAAGGATTTTAATGCTTGCGCTAATGTCCATAAGAAGCGAGGAAGAATTCCGCTTACGTGGATTCCATAAGAAGCGAGGAAGAATTCCGCTTACGTGGAAAAGTAAGAAGCATTGAAATGTACTCATGATAAGGACTCAGGATTGAAGTGGGGATTTAAGAAGTAAATATATGTCATGACATTTATTTATGAAACCATATGTTCATATAACGTGTTATTATGAGTATGGTACAGGGACAACAAATGGGCGTTGTAAATGCTTGGAAATACAGGAAGTGCTTTGTATTTATGTTTGTGCATTTACACTTTACATTCATATTATGTTGAATATGAATCACAGTATGCTCATGTGTCGAGGGTTGTCTTTGTAGGTGCTTTTGACGATGAGAACCAGGGTCGGGGTTGATTTGCTGAGCTGTAAGGAGTGCTACAGGATTACTATGTTAGAGAATCTTTTTGTATAGCTTCTACAAGAGTAGAGTAAGACTATAATGTAGTACCTTTTGTAGGAATATGTGAACTTCCTTTTTGAACTTTTGGGTACTGTAATCTCTTAAGCTCAGGTTAATCAACACGACATTACTACTCTGATTATACATATGATGTTTAGTTCTCTTAATTGCACCTTAGTACCTTGTTGAGAAAACGGGGTCTCACACTATCAAGGCATCCATCTCAATCATATGAAATCAATGTATGTACATGCATATGATACTACCAATCATATGACACAAAGCTAACATAAATCATATGATATCAAAACCATAACATCATCATCACATAATATCTATACTCCGTATGTCAACACGTACCTGGTATACGACAACAAAAGCGATAAATCAGGCATTGATAGCTAATTGCCTCTTTGCCCTGTCCCCTGTGATGATGTTACAACAATACCAACAATATCATGTTAAAAGAGGTTGAACTATTCATTTCCACAATAAAATAATGTTGTTCAACATTTTAAGTCTACCGATCGATTGGTCACTCTAGCGATCGATCGGTCCAAACAAACAACCCTAGCGATCGGTCGGTCAGAAGCTAGCGATCGATCGCTCAAATGTTTGAATTTCTCAAAAATGCTACGGCATTTCACCGATCGATCGGTCGCTTTCAGCGATCGATCGGTACATGAACCGCCTTACTTCCCCTGTTTCTTCCGATCGATCGGTACGATCCTAGCGATCGATTGGTCGACAACTGATTTTCAAAACCATGGCGATTTTTAATGCTTATCTTCATGGTTCTCAACCTACACCTCAAGTTAAACATCAAAACTTGATATATGCATACTTTAACCTCATATAAACATGTTTCTATCACAATACAACTTAGTTCATTGAATTCAATAACATATGAATTCCATCTTCCTTCTAACAATCACATGCTTCTTAAATTGCATACAAAGCATCATAACTAAGTTATTACACCAACTAACTACATAAAGTAGAGTATGCAACTTCTCCTTACCCCATACTTCATGTTGAACATGCTTCCAAGCTAGAACCAAACAAAGACACCAAGAGACACTAGAGAGTATGTGTAGAGATTTGTAGGTGAGTTTAGGTGAGTTGTGTGTTTAAAATCTGATTTTACATCTATATAATTACCTTTAACTCCAAATGCACATTCACATGTAATTCCTCTCACATGCATGGTAAATGTATAGCAAATTCACATCCCACTACACACCTCATGCTTGAAATTCTCTTGTCTATGCACATGCACAAACATTACAAGTCAATAGACACATATGATATATGTTCTCAATTCACATCTCTAGTTTACTTCTCATATATCAATATGTATTGATTTATCATATATACACATTCTTTCATTGCCACACAACCATTAGTCATTTCTTTCATTAGTTCAACATTTTATTGTCATACATGGCAATAGTCTTACTCGGTTCAACCCGAACCCGAGTTCATCTCATACCATACTTATTTCATAATCTAAGAACATATAGATGATTAATGTCTAGGCATTACAATTCTCCCCTACTTATTGAATTTCGTCCTCGAAATTCCATATTCATAATATGAATCTCATATATCATATGAATCTCATACAGAAAGCCATAAGTTTTCAACCCTACTAACAACACTATAAGGAATAACAATATAGTGGCAACTAAGCTTTGCACAAACATGCATTATAAATGCAACATTATTTGCCTGAACAAATAATCAAAAGTAAATATGCTACATACTCAACATGCTCAACTAGCAGATACTTGCCAAACCAGCAGTATAAGAAACCAAAAGAAAACATACCAGACATTGCACTTTGGATTCTACTGTATACTCATGTTCTCGCATAACAATTTGTTACCATTCGCTTTTATCCACGTAGCCACATGCTCACAACATTCTACCCAGCCGGGCATAGACAGTATGTATGCATCGTTGTAATACCATCAACAGACAAACATTTCACTAGTATCAGTGAACACTCAAGAAATCATGTCCGAATGTTGGCACATATACATATCCTGTTATACACAACAGTATCCATCAAATTGATTTGATCTCATACAACTCTTTTTTCACCGGTGGTTTCTCTTAACCAAATCACTTCCCACTCCCAGTCCTGGTGGATGCATATAAATGATACCCAATGAAGCAGCTGTTCTTCTAATGTCTAATACATCCGTCCCTCCTTGGACAACTAGTCACCACATAGTAATACAGTCAATGGTTCAAATCTTGGTATTACACCTTTTCCATACACATCATGCCACACTTTATAAACACAGCAACACACATACCCGCGTTGTGTATTGTATAACGGTTTAGAATGTTTCCATTCGTCTGTACTCCTGTGTAAGCCTACGCAGAAAATCGAGATCAGCAAGATACTCTAAACCAAGTACCTCGGTCCTTATCACATTCAGATTCTACACATCCAAATGTGTACAGAGCTATCTCTGCTCTAACATTTCACAAAGTTGTATTATAGTATGTAATTACACAATGTGATAGATACAACATATCCATCTATCATTTGCATACTAATCTCCCATGCCAGACTTCTCAGTCTAGATTAAACACTGAACACGATACCAGTCCAGAACAAACACTGGACACGAACTTGACCAAACCACAAGAAACAATCTACATCACACTCAGATGTCATCAATGCATACTGTACACCAAAGCTATGTACAATACATATGTCCATATGAGTATATGGTCATCTCACCCAATGACTATGGTCTCATAGTATCTATCCACACCATTTGCGTGGTTCAATATTCCCTGTCCTGACCCCTGTACCGGAAATGTCATTCTTTGTACCAACTATTTCCCCCAAGACTACCATCTTGAGTATGACAAGCTTTTACAACGATTCCTTACTTTCTATTCACTGTTTCCCTGTAATGATCAACACAAAATATCATGTAGCAATGGAAACCAACATGTTTTCCAACCGACACATTTTTCCATGCATGTGCAATTCACTTGCTACATGGATTACACCAACAAGTCCCACACATCACAGGTACATGATAATCCATTCTGTTCTACTTCACGAACCTATCCATACGGATTATCATATCACCCGGATAAATCATACAATCAAAGATATCACCCAACTATATCACATGATTGAATATATCACTCAGATATATCACATGATCGCATATAGTACATAATCGAAACCAACAGTTGTTTACCTCGCCATATTCATTGAATCTTTCTTTATTGGAATGCATTCCTGATAAACACGACTGCTCCCAGCAAATCGTTATCACCTCTGGTTCATAAAGGAATAGCCAATCCAACAATACATGGAAAGTAACAAATTCCAACTCAACTGCAATCACACAATCCACACATTCGTGTTGACATGAATGACAATCAAAGTACCATCCCACTCATGGTCATTCTGGCACTATGACTCTGCAATCGGACCCAAAAGAATTGCCATATCATATATATATTCACAATACTGTAACCGTATTATGTTACTAGTACACCTTCCGTGTACAATCAAAGGATATCTTATCAGAATACTCACGTCAAGTACAACCATATAGCAAAAATACTATTCGCCATCTGGTATATGTCAAATCAGTCTCATATTGGTCGTACCACTAGAACATGACACAAACTTCAATGCCATACACATATGTGCACGAACAAGCTCAAGAGATAATTCATTTCATGGACAAATCAAGTCTCATCACACTATCTCATATGTGTGAGCTTCTTCAGCCTTCTCATAACATCTGCTATTCATCAACCATCACATGGTTTAGCATACCAACCATTCATTAACCATTACATGGTTTAGTATACCAACCATACTGTTTCATACCATCAATAGATATCAACCCAACATCTATCGAGCACAAAATGTAAACCAATCAACTATGCAAACCAATCGCATGACGAGATCGGCATATCACAATCACGATCCCATCAGTCATACATCTTCCGTCCTGACTCAAGAATATATGAATTTCATGTCAAACGCATAGTACCATCACAACACAACGGAAACTCTGATTGCATCAGCACTACAATCGCAGTGTACAAGCAATCTACGGAAACTCAAACTTCCTTATCAATCTGGATAACTTGGACATGAAACATCAGACTTGTGAACCATACATCATAGCCACCAAGCTATGCTATCATACAATAGCTCACACTCAATGCTTACCGGATACTCACATTGCCAACCAATCTCTGTTGGTCTCACATTGCCAACCACTCTCTGTTGGTCTCACGTGTACAGATTGTAAGTAATCCTAAGAGCATACAACGCAGCGGAATAAAATTTTGGATTACTAAAACAATGGATCTATACATAGGATTTCATATCGGATAACTGAATACGAAGGTCTCACCCTTGTAGCTGTGTTTGAACAGATTCCGAGTCACTAGCAAAACTTGTCTAGTTTTGCCTCAACGGTATCCACACGATCAAATCGGGTGAAGGGATAGTTCAATAACAAGTTGCTAGACAAGTTATTAAACCGGAACAAGAAACGATCTCAATTCACAATCAAGAATGATCGCCTAAACCAACCAAGTTTCTCTTCGGCTATATGAACAAAACCGAGAGCACCTTGGAGATGAAGGAGGCGGCCGATTGCTTGTGTAGCTTGTGATATGATGTGTTAATCTCATTAAACACCTTGTTAACAAATTATATATGATTAATTAAAGGCTTTCATAAAGCCTCATGGGCTTAAGCCCATGATTTAATTTAATCATTATGATAATTAATTAAGACTCCTCTTAATTATTTAATTCATCCCATGAATTTAATTTCCCTTCTCGATTTGATCTTTTGTGCGACCCGATAGGATCTTGTAATGTTGGTAGTGACATAAAATCTCATTTTATGTCGCAAGCAAGGAGCGGTGTCTAGCAACACATCGAGGCTACCCAAATTACAAGAATGTCAATGACTCGACATAACCTTTAGAACTTGTTATACTATTAACCATGTAACTTAATCCCTTTGTCCTTTGTGTTTAGATTGAACACGAGTCATGGAATAGTCATACTCGTATATCCAATCTTTATTTCTTGATCCCCAAGTAGAACTAGAATAAACGAATAAGCTCGATATCTCATATCGACTCATTCGAGCATGGCCATGCATTTTAGTTCTCACTTGATCAAGGGCCAAACACATCTCCTGTTATATAGGAGGGACAAATCCTATCTCGATCAGTCAACATCCCTCTACATAATCCGTAGTGTATCCAATAGTCGCCTTTATAGATTACCCTGTTACGGGTAACGTTTGACGATATCAAGATACATAACTCCTTATGTTGGGATCTCTGATGATCACAAGTCGTAAGGATTACATACATTATTATCACCATGAGAATTGCATATGACGATCATATAACTATTTTATGTTGCATTCTCATGGTGGGTCTGTCCAGTACATCGTTCTCTAACATGTACTCATATGTTGATTTGATATCTCATATCAATGAACAATTCATCGATCAACACATACTAGTCTCTACGTATTATCATTATCCCTTTCATGATAGTACTTGACTAGGGACATCTTTAAGAATAATACAATATTATTCAAAGGACATTAACATATATATTAATTCACATTGCACAGTTAAAAGAATAATATATAATAATGAATTGCCATTCATAAAATCATAAACATTGTATGTCAAAACAATCATCTAATGATTCGTCTTAGGGCATATCCCAACAAATCTCCCACTTGCACTAAGACCACTCAGACATATACCTAATGCCTAGAGATCTAGTATGACGATCATGCTTCTGCTGTGACAGTGGCTTCGTCAATGGGTCAGATACATTATCATCTGTTGGTACTTTGCATATTTTAACATCTCCCCTTTCAACGATTTCTCGAATGAAATGGAACCGCCTAAGTATGTGCTTGGATCTTTGGTGAGATCTTGGTTCCTTAGCCAATGCGATCGCTCCATTGTTGTCACAATAGAGTTCTATCGGATCTTTAATGCTAGGCACCACTCCAAGTTCAGAAATGAACTTCCTCATCCAAACAGCTTCCTTTGCTGCATCCGAGGCAGCAATATACTCAGCTTCCTTTGTAGAATCGGCTACCGTTTCTTGCTTTGAACTCTTCCAGCTCACAGCACCTCCATTTAGGCAATACACATATCCAGATTGCGATCGAAAATCATCTTTGTCGGTTTGGAAGCTTGCATCAGTGTAACCCATTACATTGAGCTCTTCCTCACCTCCATAAATCAAGAAAGTATCCTTAGTCCTTCTCAAGTACTTCAGGATGTTCTTGAAAGCAATCCAGTGACCTTCACCTGGATCAACTTGATATCTGCTCGTCATGCTCAAAGCATACGATACATCGGGACGAGTACATATCATGGCATACATGATAGATCCAATAGCTGACGCATATGGAATCTTACTCATGCGTTGTCTCTCATCTGGTGTTGAAGGACACTGTTCCTTCGAGAGATAAATGCCATGTGTCATAGGCACGAATCCTTTCTTTGATTCTTGCATGCTAAACCTTTTAAGCACTTTGTCTATGTATGTACTTTGACTCAGACCAAGAAGCCTTCTTGATCTATCTCTATAGATCTTGATTCCTAATACATAGGTGGCTTCTCCCAAGTCTTTCATCGAAAAGCAATTCCCTAGCCAAATCTTTACAGATTGTAAGGCAGGGATATCATTTCCAATGAGAAGTATGTCATCTACATACAACACTAGGAAAATGATTACGCTCCCACTAACCTTCTTGTAGACACAAGGTTCATCTTCGTTTTTGATAAAACCAAACTCTTTGATTGTATCATCAAATCGAAGATTCCAACTCCGAGAAGCTTGCTTCAATCCATAAATGGATCGTTGTAGCTTGCATATCTTTCCAGCATCCTTTGGATCGACAAAACCCTCGGGCTGTGTCATGTACACATCCTCGAGCAGATTTCCATTAAGGAAAGCTGTTTTGACATCCATCTGCCAGATTTCATAATCATGAAATGCAGCTATTGCAAGTAATATCCTTATGGATTTAACCATGGCCACTGGTGAAAAGGTTTCATCATAGTCAATACCATGAATTTGTTTGAATCTTTTTGCAACCAGCCGACCTTTATAGGTTTGTACGTTACCATCCATATCGGTCTTTTTCTTGAAAATCCATTTACACCCTATGGGTCGTACCCCTTCAGGTGGATCAACCAAAGTCCATACTTGGTTTGCATACATGGATTCCATCTCAGATTTCATGGCCTCTTGCCATTTCTCAGAATCAGTGCACATTATAGCTTGTTGATAAGATGACGGCTCATCCTCATCAATAAGTAGTAAGTCACCTTGTTGAGTCACAAGAAATCCATATCTCTGTGGCTCCCGGTGTTCTCTTACAGACCTACGCTGGGCTTGTGTCTCTTGAGCAGGTGTTTCTTCCACAACAGCTTGCGGAGCCTGCTCTGTTTCCATCTCAATCTCAGGTTCAGTGTTTTCTTGTGGTTGAACTTCACTAAGTTCTATTTTTCTCCCACTGGTTTTTCTAGAAATAAATTCTCTTTCAAGAAATACACCATTCCGAGCAACAACTATTTTGTTCTCGGTGGGATAATAGAAATAGTATCCTTTCGTTTCCTTAGGATACCCCACAAATAAACACTTATCAGATTTGGGTCCAAGTTTGTTAGTGGCGTGACGTCTAACGAAAGCCTCACAACCCCAAATCTTCATAAACGACATACTAGGACGCTTCCCAGTCCATATCTCATATGGTGTCTTTTCCACTGATTTAGATGGAACACGGTTCAGTAAGAAAATCGCTGTTTCTAGAGCGTGTCCCCAAAACGATATCGGAAGATCTGCATGACTCATCATTGATCTAACCATGTCCAACAAGGTTCGATTTCTCCTCTCGGATACACCATTCCATTGTGGAATATACGGAGGAGTGAGTTGTGGGACTATCCCACACTCCTTTAGATAGTCATGAAACTCTTGGCTTAGGTATTCACCTCCTCGACCTGATCGAAGGATTTTGATACTTTTGCCAAGTTGGTTTTGTACTTCATTCTTGAAATCTTTGAACTTTTCAAAGGTTTCATTCTTATGCTTCATTAGGTACACATACCCATATCTACTGAGGTCATCAGTAAATGTAACGAAGTATTGAAAACCACCTCTAGCTTGTGTACTTATTGGTCCACATACATCACTATGTATTAGTCCCAATAAAACATTTGCCCTTTCAACATGTCCCTTGAAAGGGGCTTTTGTCATCTTGCCCATTAAACAAGATTCGCATGTTTCATATGATTCAAAATCAAATGAATCTAATGCTCCATCCTTATGAAGTTTAGATATGCGGTTCTCGTTTATGTGGCCCAAGCGACAGTGCCAGAGATAAGTCGGATTACAATCATTATTTTTAATCCTTTTAGTATTTATGTTATAGATAGGCATATCAAGATTTAATACATAAAGACCATTCACCATTTGTGCACTAGCATAAAACATATCATTTAAATAAATAGAACAACAGTTGTCCTTTATTATAAATGAAAAACCATACTTGTCTAAACAAGAAATAGAAATTATGTTTTTAGTAATAGATGGCACAAAATAACAGTCTTTTAAAATCAACGATAAACCAGAAGGTGAAGCTAAACAATAATCTCCTATAGCTAATGCAGCAACTCTTGCTCCATTTCCAACTCGGAGATCAACTTCGCCTTTCGCCAATAATCTACTCTTTTTGAGGTCCTGCACATTTACACAAATGTGAGATCCACATCCAGTATCTAATACCCATGATGAAGAAGTAGATAAATTGACTTCTATAACAAAAATACCTGAAGCGGAAGTCACACTTCCTTTCTTTAGATCCTCCAGATATACTTTGCAGTTTCTTTTCCAATGGCCGGTCTCACCGCAATGGAAACAGTTCCCTTCCTTTGCTATCCCTCCCTTTGGTTTCAGTGCATAAGACTTTGGCTTAGATTTAACAAAGACCTTCTTTGCTTTCTTGTTGCCTTTAGCTTTGGCCCTTCCTTTGCCCTTATTCACAATAAGAACATTTGTGGCCTTAGTCTTCTTTGTATTTGCTTCATATGTTCTCAACATACCAAGCAATTGTGGTAGAGTCTTTTCCATGTCTGTCATATTGTAATTTACTACAAATTGACTGAAGCTCTCAGGCAACGATTGCAAGATCACATCGTTGGCCAACTCTTGGTCCAATGGAAAACCCAGCTTGTCCAGATTCTCAATGTACCCAATCATCTTGAGCACATGAGTTCCAACTAGGCTTCCCTCTACCATCCTGCACTGGAACAACGCTTTAGAGACGTCATACCTCTCTTGTCTAGCTTGTTGTTGGTACAATTGCTTTAAGTGTTCGATCATATCGAACGCCTCCATTTCCTCATCTTGCTTCTGAAGCTCAGAGTTCATGGTGGCAAGCATAAGGCACCCAACATCAAGTGCGTCACTCTGATGCTTCTTGTAAGCATCTTTATCAGCTCTTGTAGCTGTTAGGGGAGGTTCCTAAGCGGGCAAGGGTTCCTGTAAGGACCCTAATCCTTAAGTGCGGATCAAAGGCATAAATAGAGCTAATATAAATTATCAGAGTGAATTAATCGTGTTGAGTCTATGAGCTTTAAGAATTACATGCCAAAATGAGGACTATCAATGGATTAATTACATTCCCCATCAAAAGAATGTTATCAACTATAGTTTTACACTACTCCTAGAGTAGACACTATACAAAATAATCATGTCCTGCCTGGGTCAAAAGAATTCTCCACAAGCTCACCACCTCAACCCGCTTAGCCCTTCTATCATGCCAAAAGTGTACCTACAAGGACAACCCCCAAACATGAGCAATAATATCATTCATATTCAACACAATATGAATATAAAGCGTAAATGCATAAAACACAATTAAAACACTTCCTGTTTTCCCATGCATTTCAAAACGCTTCCAGTTTGGTTGTCCCTGTACCATAACTCGTGAGTATAATCAATAGATTATTTTTAATGGTCTAAACATGCCATGACACAATACCATCTCATCAATATCAAATACAGGTCACCATTCCCTAGTCTGTCCATCACAATGTATTTTAATGCCCCTCGCTTATTTACATATAGGCGGCATAGAATAACATCGCTTCAATGGACATGCGGTACTCCCACCCCTCGCCTCACATTGAGCGGCAAATATCCTTTCCTCGCCCTATATGATAACCACGCTCAAATGTGACATGCGGCACTCCCACCCCTCGCTTCACATTTAGCGGAACCAAAAACAAATAGCGGCAAGCATTAAAATCATCAAGGGATGACCACGACTCATGGGATGTGCACCAATAATCATATGCATCTACAATCATCATGCATAATTCAACATGTATTTGCATCCACAATGCATAATCACATATATACTCGCATCCACAATGCATAAACAATGAGTATATTAGATACATGTACCGTTGGGTGCCCGTACGTCCTCTACGTACCTTTCCAAAATGTAGGATGTGGTAGGACTTCAATTCCTTGACTGTGTCGCCACCTGGGATGGTTCTACACATTCACACAAATCAATATTAGAACCCAATAATAGTCCAATACCAAAAATCCTACAAAAATATCCAAAAACATCAATTTTGGTGTCTCGCGATCGATCGCCATATAGCCCCGATCGATCGCGAGACCACACTGCCTCGCCCAACAAAACTTTTCAACTCGCGATCGATCGCCGAGTTTGCGCCGATCGATCGCGACCTCGCCGATCGATCACGCCAAACTCGCGATCGATCGCTGAAGGCCACTGCCTCCAGCCCTGCAACTCGCGATCGATCGCTAGGTGGCGCCGATCGATCGCTGAGCTCTGCATATCCGATTTTTGGGCACTATTCACCCATCTCCTTCCCCAACCCAAACAAACTCATATATACAAACATCAACCATACCAAATCACTACAAATCTTCCATAAACAACATCATACAACCATAAATCTAACACTCACCCAAAAATAACACCAACTCATACAAACCCATTTCAAAACCCTTCAAACCATTTCAAACTCAATTAAAATACTTCAAAACCAACAATGAGGTATCCATACCTCTTGGGGATCTCAAATCTCCCAATAAACTCCACAAAACAAGATTTTTGGAAGGGTTTCTCTCCACCCTTAAGCACAAAAACGAAAATGGACAAAGGAAGGGTTTGGGAGGTGTTATTTGGGAAAGTTGAAAAGTGATAGTGAAATGTATGGTGGGGGTTTGGGGTAATAAAGTGGGTTAATTAATTAAAATGCATTCTACAATCCCATGGTGTACAAAACACCCCAACATGATATTTTTAAAAGCATTTATCCAAAATGCACCAAAATATCAATTAAACTCATGATTTCCAATTAATTGCTAACCATGGCAAATAAATCATGCTAATAACAATTTTCCAAACATGCCCAACATGCACCCTGAAATGCTCTCCCGGGTCACTCTAACATGTGACTAAGCATTTCAACACATTAATCAAATCCAACACATAATCAATTAATTATCACCATAATTAATCATATAAACACAATTATTGCCCAAATTGCAATTAATCATTTCGGGGATATCACAATACTCCCCTACTTATAAGATTTCGTCCTCGAAATCACATGCACTTACCCCAAAAGGAAACTAAACATAATCACATACCAGAGAATAGTTCCGGGTAGTGCTGCACCATATGCCGCTCCGTCTCCCACGTAGCCTCCTCGACACCCCTGCGATCCCACTGAACCTTGATCATAGGTATCACTTTGTTCCGAAGTCTACGGTCTGCTCGATCCAGAATTCTGACAGGCCGTTCCACATAAGACACATCGGACTCTAACTGAACTTCGGAAGGCTGTAAAACATGCGACGGATCCGGCTCATACTTCCGCAACATCGATACATGAAACACATCATGTACACTAGATAAAGAAGGCGGCAGAGCTAGTCGGTAAGCTAAGGTGCCAATGCGCTGCAAAATCTCGTACAGTCCAACATACCTCGGAGACAGTTTCCCGCGCATCCCAAATCGCACAACGCCTCTGAAAGGCGAGATCTTCAAAAAGACCTTATCTCCCAACTGAAATTCCAACGGTCTCCGCCGTTTATTCGCATAAGATGCCTGTCTGCCCTGGGCTGCTTTCATTTTCTGCCTTATCATCTTTATCTTCTCTTCCATCTCCCGAATCAACTCTGGTCCTCCGACCGATTTGCGGTCCAAATCATCCCAACACAAGGGTGATCTACACCGTCTGCCATAAAGGGCTTCAAAAGGAGCCATCTAAATACTCGCCTGGTAGCTATATTATAAGAGAACTCTACCAAAGGCACTGAATCTTGCCAAGAAACATCGAACTCCAAAACACAAGCTCTCAACATGTCCTCGAGCGTCTGGATAGTACGCTCGGTTTGGCCATCCGTCTGAGGATGATAAGCAGTGCTCAATCTGACTTCAGTTCCCAAGGCTGACTGAAGACCTTCCCAAAAATGAGATGTGAATCGCGGATCTCGATCCGACACTATGGAAATGGGGATCCCATGCAATCTCACCACATCTCGAATGTACAACTGCGCTATCCTCAAAAAGGTGAAAGTCATGCTATAGGGGATGAAATGAGCTACCTTAGTCAATCGATCAACAATCACCCAAATAGCATCAAATCCTGAAGCACTCCTCGGCAGGTGAGTCACGAAGTCCATGGAAATGTGTTCCCACTTCCACTTTGGTATCTCCAAGCTTTTCAACTCGCCGCCAGGGCTCTGCCTCTCTGCCTTAACCTGCTGGCAGATCAAGCATCTCTTTACAAAAGCGACGACATCAGATTTCATCCTTTTCCACCAAAACTGACCACGTAGATCTTTATACATCTTCTTCCCGCCTGGGTGGATGCTAAGTCTGCTACTATGAGCTCGCTCCAAGATCCCTCTACGCAACCCCGGCGTACTCGGAACCACCCAACGGTTACCCAATCTCAAAGATCCGTCATCGGCCACTCTGAATTTCGTTGGCTGACCAAGATGTACTAAAGATAACCACCTCTGAACCTCATCATCTGACCTCTGAGCTCTCCTGATGTTCTCATAGATATCTGGCTCAGCTAACAACGTCGATACATACACAGGTGATGCATCAATGTCAAAATCATAGCCCAGATGGCAATAGGAGGTCATCATGGCTGACAAATGGATGACGTCCTCAGCAGAACTCCTTACCTTCCGGCTCAAAGCATCTGCTGTCAAATTTGCTCTTCCGGGATGGTACTCAATCTCACAATCATAGTCCTTGAGTAAGTCCATCCACCTCCTCTGCCTCATGTTCAGCTCTGCCTGAGTGAATAAAAACTTGAGGCTCTTGTGATCCGTGTAAATGGTAAATGAAGTACCATACAAATAATGTCTCCAAATCTTCAGGGCGAAAATGATAGCTGCCAGTTCCAAGTCATGGACTGGGTATCTTGTCTCATGCGGCTTCAACTGCCTCGATGCATAAGCTACCACATGCCTATCTTGCATCAGTACACACCCAAGGCCCTGGAGTGATGCATCGGTATATAAAACAAATATGGAGTTCTCCGTAGGGATCACTAACACTGGCGCCATCGTCAAACGGTGCTTCAACTCCTGGAAGCTCTCTTCACAAGCTTCTGACCAAAAGAAAGGTACTCCTTTCTGGGTCAACTGTGTCAACGGCTTGGCAATCTTCGAAAAGCCCTCGACGAAGCGTCGATAATATCCGGCCAAACCAAGGAAGCTCCGAAATCTCAGGCACAGAAGTGGGGGCAGCCCACTCCATCACAGCTTCGATCTTCCTGGGATCCACAGATATTCCGCTGCTCGATATGACATGGCCCAGAAATACTACACTGCTCAACCAAAACTCACACTTACTGAGCTTGGCATACAACTGGTGATCTCGGAGAATCTGGAGCACTGTCCTCAAGTGTTTCACGTGCTCTTCCTCGCTCCGGGAATAGATGAGAATGTCGTCAATAAATACAATGACGAACTGATCAAGATACGGCTGAAACACTATGTTCATCAAGCTCATAAAGACCGCTGGAGCATTCGTCACACCGAACGGCATCACTAAGAACTCATAATGTCCATATCGAGTCCGGAACGCTGTCTTCCGTACATCTTCCTCTCTGACTCGAATCTGATGGTACCCGGATCTCAAATCAATCTTGCTATATAATCTGGTACCTTGCAACTGATCGAACAAATCATCAATCCTTGGGAGAGGATATTTGTTCTTTACTGTGGCTTTATTCAGTTGCCGGTAATCGATGCACAACCTCATCGAGCCATCCTTCTTCTTCACAAAGAGAACCGGTGCTCCCCATGGCGATACGCTCGGGCGTATATATCCCTTGTCAAGGAGGTCCTGCAACTGTTCCTTCAATTCCCTCAACTCCGCCGGTGCCATCCTGTAAGGTGCACGAGAGATAGCGGATGTCCCCGGTAACAACTCGATCCCAAACTCAACTTCCCTAGCCGGTGGGAATCCTGGGATCTCTTCTGGGAATACATCAGCAAATTCTGCCACGACTGGTACATCCTCGACTCTCAATTCCTCATTCTTCCCAGACGTGTCCACGGCATAGATGAGATAGCCCGTGTGGCCACGTTCCAACAGCTGAGTCATCTTGATCGCTGAAATCAACGGAATCTTCGCACGAGAACCGTTGCCATAGAAAGTCCACTGACTACCCAATTCAGGTCTGAACTTCACTGTCTTCTGCCGGCAATCTACCACTGCCTGATATCTGTTCAGAACATCAATGCCCAAGATGCAGTCGAAGTCCGACATACCCAATACAATAAAGTCTGTCTTCAACTCGTTGCCCTCAAAATAAATGAGGCAATCTGCCATGAACTGATCAGCAACGACATTTCTTCCAGTGGGTGTCGAGACAAGGAGAGGCGTGGGTAGAGAAGACGTGCGCATATGGTGTCTCTCCACAAAGCCAACAGATACAAAAGAGTGGGAAGCACCTGTATCTATCAAAATAAAAGCAGGGTACGTAAATAAATGACACGTACCGGCGATCACCTCCTCTGGGGCTGCCTGGGCCTGCTCTCTAGTCAGCCCATACACCTGCCCCTGGGACGGTCCCACTGTCTGACCTCCCGATGGTCGAGGCCCAAATTGCTGCCACTGGTGTACTGTCCTGTCATCAAACCTCGGCCTGTTGCCCTGAAACTCTGACTGTCCTCCCCGGGTGGGACAATACCGAGAGATGTGGCCCATCTTGCCACAGCTATAATAGGCAGGGCACTTACTTGAAGGATGTGGCCCTCCACAATTGTCGCACCTTGGCTCCCCCGATCTATTCCCTTGTGAAGGCCCTCGATTGGCCGACCAATTCTTCTTATTCTCCTGTTTCTGACCAAAGAACTTCTTTCCACCAAACCGTGAAGATGAAGAGGCACCACGAGGTTTAAATGCCTCTCCCCGGGGCCTCAAGCTGTCATTAGTTTGCCTCTGTTGTGGTACTTGTGGTGGCACAGCACTAGGATAAGCTCCCACTCCAAGCTCGGCAAGCTCCGCTCTTGTGAGAGCATCATCAAAAGAAGTTGGGTTATTGGTGATAATCCGATCATAGAGCTCCGGTCGCAACCCCTTCATAAAACTCCTCATCTTTGCGTGCCCATTGGTGGCAATGTGGGGAACATACCTCAGCAACGAAGAGTACCGCGTGGCATAGTCTGACACTGTCTTGTTCCCCTGTTTCAAACTTGTAAACTCGTCCTCCTTCGTCTGTCTCGCCGCCGCGGAGAAGTACCGATTCAGAAACCGGGTCCTGAAGAGTGTCCAATCGATCACAGTACCCAGTGCTCTTAGCTCCATTACAGTGCCCCTCCACCACATTAGAGGTTTCTTAGCTAACTGGAACTCCGCCAGCCTCAGCCACGCTGTAACAGCACAAGGAGCCGACACAAATATCTGTTCAAGTCTCTCTAGCCACTCCTCAGCTTCCTCCCCTGATTCTGTTCCCTCAAACCGGGGCGGGTGGTAAGACAGAAACTGAGTCAAGTTAATCTCACCGGGTAGTAATAACTGAGCCACTGGCTCCAAGCCTACTGCTGGTGGAGGTAGAGGGTTCACTTGTCCAACGCTAGCGTTAACACAGCCCACATCGCCAACTTCTTCGTTAAGGTTCCCCGCATTCATAGCAGCCATGCTGTAACACAAAGGTTAACAACAATTCAAAACAAATATACATGTTATGCCGTTAGATAACAGGAATGAAAATAAGCATGTTAGTATAACAGAATATACATCAATATGCACCACATGCATAAACATGCTTCAAATGTAAGCACCTAGCCAATCATGCTAAGGCTACCCTTCACTCGTTCCCGGGTTCTCTAACCACTGCTCTGATACCACTAATGTAAGGACCCTAATCCTTAAGTGCGGATCAAAGGCATAAATAGAGCTAATATAAATGATCAGAGTAAATTAATCGTGTTGAGTCTATGAGCTTTAAGAATTACATGCCAAAATGAGGACTATCAATGGATTAATTACATTCCCCATCAAAAGAATGTTATCAACTATAGTTTTACACTACTCCTAGAGTAGACACTATACAAAATAATCCTGTCCTGCCTGGGTCAAAAGAATTCTCCACAAGCTCACCACCTCAACCCGCTTAGCCCTTCTATCATGCCAAAAGTGTACCTACAAGGACAACCCCCAAACATGAGCAATAATAGCATTCATATTCAACACAATATGAATATATAGCGTAAATGCATAAAACACAATTAAAACACTTCCTGTTTTCCCATGCATTTCAAAACGCTTCCAGTTTGGTTGTCCCTGTACCATAACTCATGAGTATAATCAATAGATTATTTTTAATGCTCTAAACATGTCATGACACAATACCATCTCATCAATATCAAATACCGGTCGCCATTCCCTAGTCTGTCCATCACAATGTATTTTAATGCCCCTCGCTTATTTACATATAGGCCGCATAGAATAACCTCGCTTCAATGGACATGCGGTACTCCCACCCCTCGCCTCACATTGAGTGGCAAATATCCTTTGCTCGCCCTATATGATAACCACGCTCAAATGTGACATGCGGCGCTCCCACCCCTCGCTTCACATTTAGCGAAACCAAAAACAAATAGCGGCAAGCATTAAAATCATCAAGGGATGACCACGACTCATGGGATGTGCACCAATAATCATATGCATCTACAATCATCATGCATAATTCAACATGTATTTGCATCCACAATGCATAATCACATATATACTCGCATCCACAATGCATAAACAATGAGTATATTAGATACATGTACCGTTGGGTGCCCGTACGTCCTCTACGTACCTTTCCAAAATGTAGGATGTGGTAGGACTTCAATTCCTTGGCTGTGTCGCCACATGGGATGGTTCTTGTAAGGACCCCAAGCCCTTAACCCTTGATTAGTGTATTAACCACTGTGTGTGGCACATGCTTTCAATAAAAAGTCAATCGGGAAGCTCAGATGATACTTTATCATTGCATGGCAATTACAAATTTTTCCTTTAACACTTAATGTTATAAGGTCATCAGCCTAACAACAAAATTGTAATACCCCCGAAATGTAATATGATTATGTTCTACGATGATGATTTATGATGTGTTCAAGGGTAGTGGTGTATTTAAAATTGGGGATTATGTTTACGATGTAATGATATGTTTAAGGGGGCATGTTGGGTGTTTTAAAAGATGTATTAATTAAACGAAGTTAGAGAAATATCGAGTGAGGATATTTTAATACATCATACGATATACCGGGACACGATTAAACACCACATGACCACCCAATCCACACCACCCATCCCTATCACTCGGCCCCACCCCCACTTGGCAGCCCATGCCCCATCACTTCCTTGACCCATGCTTCACTCATTGTCTCCAAACACTCCTTCCTCTTCCTTCTCCTTCCCAAAAATCGCCCAGGAAGAGCTGCAGACAAGAGGAGATTTGGCTTGTTGATGTGTTGAGAAATCCTTGCCAAAAAGGGAGCAAAAAGGGTGAGGTAATCCATGACTTTGTTTTCTGGAAGCTTGGTTAAGCTAGGGTTTGGTTGAGTGATTTTCAGCATACTAGTGTAAGGGTTGGTCGAAACTTTGATATGGGTGCTCATATGTTAGTGTCATGTAACTAATAGCATGATAGATCGAACACTTTACACGTTTTATATGATAGAATGCTGGCCTTGAAACTAGGTGTTCGAAAATCTGGGTAATGCCATGATGCCCTGTTTTTCTGTAAGTTTGTTGAACTCTAAGTTTATGATGATGTTATGATGCATGTTAGCTTAGGTTTTGTTAAACCTTTGATTTAAGAGCTTACATGGATATTTTATGAAGTTCTTCACATGTTTGTTTCAGCATGAAAGATGTATTATGAAGTAGAAAATATGGTATGAAAAGAGGTGCTCAAAAATCTGGGGAAAATCCCGATTTTTCAGAGCTCTCGATCGATCGAGATTTGGTTCCGATCGATCGAGCGAGACAGTGGGTCTAATGTATGTTTTAAAATTGTGATGCCGATCGATCGAAGGATTTCTCGATCGATCGGTGAAGCTTCTCGATCGATCGGTAAAATACTTCGCTCGATCGAGCGAGGCAGGAAGCTAAGGCACTGTTAGTGCACAGTGTCTCGATCGATCGAGACTTTGGGCCGATCGATCGAGACAGGCAAAAAGTTGAAAAATATAATGATGTTTTATTTTGTTAAGTTTATGATGTAAGATGGTTTTGAGGCATCTAATATGGTATTATGTGGTCTTGTAGAACCATCCCAGGTACCGGCACCATCAAGGAGATAAAGTCTGTTGACTCCTCCTCCTTTTGAAAAGGTACGTAAGAGGCGTACGGGCATCGGACGGTAACACACATCTTCTTACTACGACTATGCTTTTATTACATGAGTATCCACGATGAAATGACGATGTTTATACGATGTTTACACGATGATGTATATACGATGTTTATACGATGAAGTTCATATGATGTTTATTGCTTATACGATGCTTATATGATGACGTTTATACGAAGTAATTGTGGTAAGACGCCACGGGGTAAGATGCCCCACATGGTAAGAGGCCATGCGATGTATTGTGGTAAGATGCCACGGGGTAAGATGCCCCACATGGTAAGAGGCCATGCGATGTATTGTGGTAAGATGCCACGGGGTAAGATGCCCCATATGGTAAGAGGCCATACGATGATATTGTGGTAAGATACCACGGGGGTAAGATGCCCCATATGCATGATTTTAAATCAGGGACAACAATAAGAAGTGAATGAATAACCAGCATGTTTACTTAACCAATGTTTCATGCATTTACTATGATGTTTTATGATGTCAAGTAAGATTATATATATGCTCATGATGTGTTGTCCCTGTAGGTACACTTTTGGATGGAAGGACTAAGGGTTGGGTTGAGGCAGTGAGCTACGAGGGGCACATGAATGTATAGGATTCAAGTTATGATTAGTATCTACTCTAGGAGTAGTGTAAATCTAAATGACATTCTTTTAGAATGTAATGAATTATTTTTGAAGTTTTGTATTTTGGCCTATAATCCTGTTAGCTCGTGTAACAACCTTAAACCTTAAGATGTTACTTTAATGCATAATTAGTCCTTCTTATGTCTCTTAATCACTGTTAACGTGGGAAGGCCCCACAAAAATAGACTCATAAAGTTCGCCCAATACCATCCCCTTTTTGCCACTTTTCACATTGTGGACTTTTATAAAAATTTGGGCAGAGTCTCCCCATAAATAGAGCTATCCCGAAATAAAAGCACAACACATAACATAATTCCCGGCCAGGGAAAACATAATACTCATCAGAAAGCAGTAATACCAAGTAAATTCCCAGCCAGGGAAGACACCACACACATGACGACAAAAGTGGGTCTGAACACCCACATAATACACAAATGCCTCTCATATCATTTTGCAATTCTACCTCTAATTGCATGCCACATAAAATGAAAGAGAGAAAGGCTCATGCCTTTATATACAATCCATACACAAGTAAAATCGTGCTCACATGCGAGCATCATGAATATGTATATAATCCTCAGGTGTATATAAGTACTCTATACGATACCGTGCTCCATCAAGCCCTGGTACCTCGATCCTGGGAGTACATCCAATCAACAGCTCGAGCTCAACTCCAAAGCCATCGATGTACCTGTTCACCTGCCCCAACAGAGACAGCCCCCAACGGGGTGAGCATACCAATACACAAAATCCCATAATCACAATAATGAAATTCATAATTTACAACAAAAGTAAATGCTAATGAATTTAAATGATACTCCCTGGATGGCAACATCCTCATCCGGGATTCCGTGTACTGTCCCTGTTCTCACAATCATCAAACTCATCAAATCTCATAAATCAGTAAATCAACACATTGATTTAACTCATTGCATGCCTAGTTCTCGAATATCAATAATTAATGATTCCAAGTTCATCATTCATGCAAATATAGATATCTCAATATCTAATACTGATTTCATAACCTCGCTATTAATCATAGATAGCTCAAATGCCTAGCATTTATTTTACCAATTCTCCATTATACCTAGACATCTCAAATGTCTTATAATGAATACATGATCCCATGATCATTCTCAGGCATCTCAAATGCCCTACAATAGTCATATAAACCCAGTACCCCCTTATATCTTGTAAGAGTTATCCTACTCTAGTGTCACGCACGCTACAAGCGGCGATATCAAGATTTGATCGTTCCTTGGCTATATCAAAATATATATAACCACACGCACAATATTTGATGCAATCAAAACACATTATGCATTTCACAATGCTCTAATATATATAGTAATGCTCGTACGTCGCACGTACCTTAAATCTCCGAAGTCCGAGCCAAACCTTGCTCGAGTTCTATGCCCCGAGGAATGATGTGCTAACACGATAAATAATTCACAATTATTTACGAACATGCAACCCATGCTCAAGCACACCCATATCCCTCAAAATATTGTCAACACACGACAATTAACCTTTTAAAAGACCCGGGGCAGGGTACATGCAGGGAGGGGAACGAATGAGACACTAACGAAAATTGTTCAAGAACACCCTACAATTTTCGAACACTAATCTCACAAATCGAACCCAATTAAACACCATAATTCATCTAAAAAGAGAATTAAACCATCAATAGCAAGAATCATCACCCTTGCCAAAAAACCCCAATTTTCGAATTTCAAAGCCCTAAAATCGAACTCAAATCCTTAAATTCGAACACAATAATTCACAAAAAGGTAGGGGAAATACATGAGAACAACGAAAAAGGGGTAAGGAAGGTTATCCATACGAAGATCGGAAGAAAATCGACCGAAATCGAAGAACCCTAGAAATTTGGGGATCGACGCATTCCTGCAAAATCCGACTTCAAAACGCGACGAAACTTCGAATTGCCGGTGGCGATAGCTGCGCCTCGATGAGACGAAGCCGATGGCGGGTCGCACGCGCCGAACGGCGGCGGGACGGCGGTGGGCGAAGCGTGTTTGTGCGCGGGGGGGGCTGGGCAGACGGAAATCGGCGGGGAGAGAGAGAGAGGCGGGTTGGAGGGCTAAAATGGAATTTTTAATTAAATTTTCGGGTTCAACTGGTATTTATAGCAAAATACCCCGAAATACTAATAGCCCCACAAATACATCGTGATTCATTAAAAATCATCTGTTTTCGAAAACTCTCTCTCTAACTCCAAAACCCCCTACCGGTGCTCACACAGCACCCGAGATTCCGAGACACATCAAAAACCCTAACTCTTAGGTTTTACACCGTAATGTGAATACAATCTCAACCTCTGGATCCAACGATCCCAACTACCCAAAAAAACGAGCCCAGAAGGCCTAACACCGCGATTAAACTCCAAATCGCCACGTAAAACAATTTTAGGGGTTATTAACACTCCGGGATTAACACCTATAATCCCTGGTCATCACAATATCCCCCACTAAAAGAATTTCGTCCCCGAAATTAGCACCGGTGTATCACGTAACACCCGGGCTACACCACAACATGAAGCCATAACCTCGATTCTTGACCATATCAGAATCGTATTAATAAACGCAAGGGTACCTACCTCTCATCAAACTCTGAAACAGAGCGACTTACCAAAACCAACATATCACCCAAGAGGCAAAACGTACCTCGATGCGGGTTATCCCAAAAGTCAGTCCCTCATGACTGCAAAACAACCAATACTTACGACTGTAGATCGGACAGTCATTCTTAGTTCTAATACAACTAGTAAGAACGCATCCTGAATGACACCTCAACTTTGAGAACGTTGACTTCGTGTCAAACTCTGGAGTGGAATAGACTTCCAAATCCATCATAACGTCAAAGAGCGTCAGCACAGCTCAACGCTAATAATCCAAAAGCAGTTAGTCAACTGAAACTGTAAGGATTCGAATCGCTCCCGATTCCATCGTAAATATCATCCAATGACATCTCTAACATGACTCACGATGTCTAACATACATCGTTACGAGGGAAACACTAGTACACCACGGTGTACACATACCAAACCTGGTTTCCACTTTCAAACCTCCTCCATCGAAGGAGCAGTCGCACCCTCAGCAACTCAATTTGGGCAACTCACGGCCACAAATTCACACAAAAGACATCTCACAAGATGTCCACCTCCGGATATCCCAAGAACCACATCCTGGTCAATATAAACAATCGAGACTCCACAGAGTTTCAAATCTGAAAGGACATGCAATAAACTCATTGCCTCCTCAACGCTTGTGTCGTCAGCGACACCCAACAAATCCGAATTCCTGCCATCCCTTGATAAACCTAGGATTTAACAATCCAAACTTGGGAAGGCTACCGCATAACTCGGAGGAAAACACCAATAAGGAAGTACCTTAACCCACACAAGATAATCCCTCTTCAAGGGAGTCAACTAACTTCACGATTGTTCCTCATAATTATCGTGCCATGGAGACTCCCAATCTCAAGGTGTTCCATATCTCTCATCAGAGATTTAACCATCCAAAAATAGCATAACTCTATGCTTGACAGGAAGGAAATCAATAACTGGCATCCGTATACTCACCGGTATACCGGCCTAAGCACTGACATCGCATGCATACTCAATGCACTCGGCTCGGGTATCTACAACCTACCCCTAAGCCCCAAACACAACCGTCAATTCTGAGTCATTCCTTACTCAGTGGAGGATGATAATCGACGATCAACAACACGGTGTGATTCCCAAAATCAACACCACACGTACCAACTTACCGAATCTTCCAAAGATTCCCAAATAGGTATAATACTACCTCCTTCCCCACAAGGGAAGTGCCATCGAACTCGAGATCCACAAGTCTCGAACCACTGTTCGGAAAAAAACTGGATACAATAACACCCATTGCATCCCAAATACACGGGTTCCCCAGATCGAGTCAACGACTTGATGACTCTCTTGTTGGTACTCCAACATCATGAGCTGTCCCAGACAAGTCTCACCAAGATTAAACATAAACGTTTACACGTTTCAGTGAGGCATGCACAACCTCAATCTCAATGACGTGGTGACTACTAGAGTCCACCACAATCCACATCGTATCACCTCACGATTTGCCAAACTTGGTTCCAACGAGCAGTATGACGGTTCTAGCAAGCCCATCATGGTGCTACACACACGCGGCAGACAACCTAGTCTCTGCCTCTTTAGGTTTACCTCAAACCTACCAACAAGACGGACGTTTCCGCACGGCACACAATACCGTGGGAAGGAAAATCAATAGAGGAGTGGGTCTGTACCCAACGTTCCTCTAATGCCGTTACACCCTGGACACTCCAATGTCCCTATGTACGTAACATAACCTGATCCTACTCCCTTAGAACCCATCCTACACCCTCAAGGGTGGTGTGACCATGTCCACCACATGTCACATCGACAGAAATCGAGTAATTTCTTCCATGATTACTCCTGTCGTTAGGTCACATGGCCAAAAGCCGTTCCAACGAGCATAACGAGCATACCTCAAGGGTATCACCACTCGTGATATGATTACCCCAACATAAGCTGCGGTACAATCACATGTACAGCGCATCCATCCATTCCTTGTAGGGTCTTCCTACCTTAATATCATTTAGTACACATAAATTGGACAGAACATGCAATTATAACCTCTTAAGAGTTCCGGTTGTAGCTTGAGCTAAGGAGATTACAGGCCAAAATAAAGTTTCCAAAAGCTATTTAATTACATTCCCAATACAGAATGTTAAAGCTATAGATTTACACTACTCCTAGAGTAGAGACTATCAAAATCCTGCATCCTACGTTCATCATGCTCCCTTTAGCTCACTTCCTCAACCCGACCCTAGGCCCTTGGTCCAAAAGTGTACCTACAGGGATAACACATCGTGAGCATACACATATTTACTTAACATTATATAAAAGCATACAATAATGCATAACGTCTTAGTTAAGTAAAGGTAATTGGTCGTCCTTCGACTTCCTTTGTTATCCCTGACTCTTATTCATATATTAGGGCGTCTTACCCCATTGTGTGGCATCTTACCATATCATAATCATCATGTGGCATCTTACCATGTCATAATCATCGTGTGGCATCTTACCACGTGGGCATCTTACCCAATCATGTGGCGTCTTACCATATCATAAACATTGCGTGGCATCTTACCACGGGGCATCTTACCCACTCACATACTTTGGGTGGCATCCTACCACATGGGCGTCTTACCCAATCATACACGTAGTATGACCTTATCATAAACTTCGTCATCATAGACGTCCTCATAAACATCATCATCATAACATCATCATCGTAACATTATCATAAGCATCATCATCGTAAATATCATCATAGACATCATCATCATAACATCATCTTAAACATCATCATCGTAAACATCATCTTAAACATCATCATCGTAAACATCATCTTAAACATCATCATCGTAAACATCATCTTAAACATCATCATAATATGTAAGGGTATGGTTTACAGTCCGATGCTCGTACGTCTCTTACGTACCTTAATTCCAAAAGAAGGAGAAATCGTAGACTTTATCTCCTTGAAGTCGTGGGTACCTGGGACGGTTCTACATAACCATACAAATTGATATTAGAAGCTAAATATAGTCCAATATCCAAAAATCCCACATAAATATCAAAAATCCATTTTTTTACAGCTCGCGATCGATCGCTGCCCAGGCGCGATCGATCGCGAGATCGCACTGGACGAGGGGCAAAAATTCTCTTCTTGGCGATCGATCGCCACTTTTGGCGCGATCGATCGCCAGCCTCGCCGATCGATCGCCCAAGAGTGGCGATCGATCGCCAAATGCTACTAGCGGGCACTGGAGGCTCGCGATCGATCGCCAAGAACGGGCGATCGATCGCCGAGTGCTGTGCTCCGAAATTTCGCCATTAATGCTCATTTTTCAAGCTCTTCCTCAAGCCACCCAAAACCAAACTTCTTAACAACTTCAATAACATCATAACCCACTAAAACCAACATAAAACACTTCAAAAATCATACCCCAACCATAAACAACACATACCCAAACAAACCCACATAAAACATCAAAAACTTAACACATTTCAACACCAAACATCATAAAACTTATAGGAATGGTTCCATACCTCTTGTAGGCTCCAAATCCTAGCAAAGATCACACAAACAAAGTTTTTGTGGAACTTTTCTTCTCCTCTTTTGGTGGAACTCGAAAATGGGAGGGTTTGGGGTTTGGGAAGTGATTTGGGGATTTTTAATAAAGTGAAAGGTATAGGGGTTAAAGTGATGGGTAGAGGATTTAAAAGGGGTTGCTTTAACTTAATTAAAATTGTACCCCAAACTTAACATGATGTATAAAATGCTCCAACATAGTATTTTAAAGGCATTTTACAAGAATGCTCCAAACTTCATCTAAAATCACATCCTCCTCATATTTAATAATTAACACAATTAAATCATGTTAACATCTTAATACCCAACACATAAATCCATCAACACATGATACATCATATAAACATAATTAATGCCTTACTTGCAATTAATTAATTTCGGGGCATCACATTCCTCGAGCAACCCGCTCGGTATAAGGGTCACGTTAATCGGTGACGCACACACCACCTTGTGCCCGACACTGGCACCCAAGGCATACCTACTGAATACGTATATTCAACACATTGTTCATCGTAACGATGATGCATGTCTAATAAGACATCTCCTACACCATCGTCATCGTCATCCCATGACGACACATGCCAACTCATGGCATCTAAGGCATTGTCAACTAGTGACGATACATGTCAACAATGACATCTAAACAACCCAGTCAACTCGTGACGGTCCATGTACATCAGCGTATGTCATCCACCATCATGCTAGTGAAATAGGCATAATAAAACATGTATATCAACGCATGCCAGCTACAATAAAGCTAATAGAATAGCAATATCTCATACCTCATCGCTAACAATATAGTGGTATACCTGTCTCCGTCGCTCAATAATAGTACAAAATCAGCACCCATCGCTCGAAAGCGGCAAAATCCTGTGCTGAGTACATAGCGGCACCATCCATCGCTATTGAATCGACGGCATGATACCTCGTCATATAATAAGTGGCATGAAACCTCGCTATACACCTGAGCATGAATCATCGTCCACATAATAGCGGAAAGAGGCATCGCTATCAATACCCGGCGGTATAAACCATCGCCAATCAATATAGCGGAATGAACCATCGCTATAAATACACCTGGCGGAATGAACCATCGCCAATCAATATAGCGGAATGAACCATCGCTATAAATACACCTGGCGGAATGAACCATCGCCAATAAATATAGCGGAATGAACCATCGCTATAAATACACCTGGCGGAATGAACCATCGCCAATAAATATAGCGGAATGAACCATCGCTATAAATACACCTGGCGGAATGAACCATCGCCAAGAAATATAGCGGAATGAACCATCGCTATAAATACACCTGGCGGAATGAACCATCGCCAATAAATATAGCGGAATGAACCATCGCTATAAATACACCTGGCGGAATGAACCATCGCCAATAAATATAGCGGAATGAACCATCGCTATAAATATAAATCGACACAGCGGGATACCTCACCGCTATCATCCGTGTCCTCATAATGAAATGAATATAAATCGACACAGCGGGACACATCACCGCTATCATCCGTGTCATTACAAAGGAATGCATCATCATCCTTTCTTGAGTCAGTCATCATCAGTTATTTTAATGCTTCCTTGCTTTCATAATCTCAAAACAAGCGGTATCGCATACACGCTTCTTCATACTAGAGGTATCTCTTCCTCGCTCAGTATGGTATACCTCGCCTCCATGTGCCAGCGAGCCTCCCCCCTCCCGCTCCACATGCGCAGCGATAAAGCGTAAGCATTAAACCTTAACTGTGATCGCCCTGACTCGTGGAATACACCTCTTTATCCCACATCACAATATGCAACAACAATGCATAATATGCAACAACAATGCATAATAACATGTATCATAACCGTAATGCATCACATTGCATTCATCATGTGTCACACAGACAAACATAAATACATGTTACCGTTGGGATACCCGTACGTCGCTTACGTACTCCATATTTCCTGTAACCTGCAACCATCATGGTTAGCAACAATAGCCATATACGCTATGCAGCAATCATCCAATGCATAAATGCAACCACTTGCAAGTCAATACGTATACCAAGACATGTTACCTCAGAAATATCCCTTTACCTGATTCTTTTACAAAATCAGATTCCTTGGCACGTAACACACGGAGTGCCAGACATCACTATTAATGCCATCCTATCGTGTTCCACACGATTCCTGCAACCACAATGGTTAGCAATACCACTTTTCATATCATAAAAGCACATAAACAATTCGTTATGTCATACAACATAATGCCATCATGCATAAATATGTGCTATCAATAACTTCCTAGGCCCTTAACAGCCCCAATGAGCAACCACTACTATGATACCACTAAATGTAAGGACCCCAAGCCCTTAACCCTTGATTAGTGTATTAACCACTGTGTGTGGCACATGCTTTCAATAAAAAGTCAATCGGGAAGCTCAGATGATACTTTATCATTGCATGGCAATTACAAAATTTTCCTTTAACACTCAATGTTATAAGGTCATCAGCCTAACAACAAAATAGACTCATAAAGTTCGCCCAATACCATCCCCTTTTTGCAACTTTTCACATTGTGGACTTTTATAAAAATTTGGGCAGAGTCTCCCCATAAATAGAGCTATCCCGAAATAAAAGCACAACACATAACATAATTCCCGGCCAGGGAAAACATAATACTCATCAGAAAGCAGTAATACCAAGTAAATTCCCAGCCAGGGAAGACACCACACACATGACGACAAAAGTGGGTCTGAACACCCACATAATACACCAATGCCTCTCATATCATTTTGCAATTCTACCTCTAATTGCATGCCACATAAAATGAAAGAGAGAAAGGATCATGCCTTTATATACAATCCATATACAAGTAAAATCATGCTCACATGCGAGCATCATGAATATGTATATAATCCTCAGGTGTATATAAGTACTCTATACGATACCGTGCTCCATCAAGCCCTGGTACCTCGATCCTGGGAGTACATCCAATCAACAGCTCGAGCTCAACTCCAAAGCCATCGATGTACCTGTTCACCTGCCCCAACAGAGACAGCCCCCAACGGGGTGAGCATACCAATACACAAAATCCCATAATCACAATAATGAAATTCATAATTTACAACAAAAGTAAATGCTAATAAATTTAAATGATACTCCCTGGATGGCAACATCCTCATCCGGGATTCCGTGTACTGTCCCTGTTCTCACAATCATCAAACTCATCAAATCTCATAAATCAGTAAATCAACACATTGATTTAACTCATTGCATGCCTAGTTCTCGAATATCAATAATTAATGATTCCAAGTTCATCATTCATGCAAATATAGATATCTCAATATCTAATACTGATTTCATAACCTCGCTATTAATCATAGATAGCTCAAATGCCTAGCATTTATTTTACCAATTCTCCATTATACCTAGACATCTCAAATGTCTTATAATGAATACATGATCCCATGATCATTCTCAGGCATCTCAAATGCCCTACAATAGTCATATAAACCCAGTACCCCCTTATATCTTGTAAGAGTTATCCTACTCTAGTGTCACGCACGCTACAAGCGGCGATATCAAGATTTGATCGTTCCTTGGCTATATCAACATATATATAACCACACGCACAATATTTGATGCAATCAAAACACATTATGCATTTCACAATGCTCTAATATATATAGTAATGCTCGTACGTCGCACGTACCTTAAATCTCCGAAGTCCGAGCCAAACCTTGCTCGAGTTCCATGCCCCGAGGAATGATGTGCTAACACGATAAATAATTCACAATTATTTACGAACATGCAACCCATGCTCAAGCACACCCATATCCCTCAAAATATTGTAAACACACGACAATTAACCTTTTAAAAGACTCGGGGCAGGGTACATGCAGGGAGGGGAACGAATGAGACACTAACGAAAATTGTTCAAGAACACCCTACAATTTTCGAACCCTAATCTCACAAATCGAACCCAATTAAACACCATAATTCATCTAAAAAGAGAATTAAACCATCAATAGCAAGAATCATCACCCTTGCCAAAAACCCCCAATTTTCGAATTTCAAAGCCCTAAAATCGAACTCAAATCCTTAAATTCGAACACAATAATTCACAAAAAGGTAGGGGATATACATGAGAACAACGAAAAAGGGGTAAGGAAGGTTACCCATACGAAGATCGGAAGAAAATCGACCGAAATCGAATAACCCTAGAAATTTGGGGATCGACGCATTCCTGCAAAATCCGACTTCAAAACGCGACGAAACTTCGAATTGCCGGTGGGGATAGCTGCGCCTCGACGAGACGAAGCCGATGGCGGGTCGCACGCGCCGAACGGCGGCGGGACGGCGGCGGGCGAAGCGTTTTTGTGCGCGGGGGGCTGGGCAGACGGAAATCGGCGGGGAGAGAGAGAGAGGCGGGTTGGAGGGCTAAATACCCCGAAATACTAATAGCCCCACAAATACATCGTGATTCATTAAAAATCATCTGTTTTCGAAAACTCTCTCTCTAACTCCAAAACCCCCTACCGGTGCTCACACAGCACCCGAGATTCCGAGACACATCAAAAACCCAACTCTTAGGTTTTACACCGTCATGTGAATACAATCTCAACCTCTGGATCCAACGATCCCAACTACCCAAAAAAACGAGCCCAGAAGGCCTAACACCGCGATTAAACTCCAAATCGCCACGTAAAACAATTTTAGGGGTTATTAACACTCCGGGATTAACACCTATAATCCCTGGTCATCACAGTTCTACACATTCACACAAATCAATATTAGAACCCAATAATAGTCCAATACCAAAAATCCTACAAAAATATCCAAAAACATAAATTTTGGTGTCTCGCGATCGATCGCCATATAGCCCCGATGGATCGCGAGACCACACTGCCTCGCCCAACAAAAATTTTCAACTCCCGATCGATCGCCGAGTTTGCGCCGATCGATCGCGACCTCGCCGATCGATCGCGCCAAACTCGCGATCGATCGCTGAAGGCCACTGCCTCCAGCCCTGCAACTCGCGATCGATCGCTGGTGGCGCCGATCGATCGCCGAGCTCTGCATATCCGATTTTTCGGGCACTATTCACCCATCTCCTTCCCCAACCCAAACAAACTCATATATACAAACATCAACCATACCAAATCACTACAAATCTTCCATAAACAACATCATACAACCATAAATCTAACACTCACCCAAAAATAACACCAACTCATACAAACCCATTTCAAAACCCTTCAAACCATTTCAAACTCAATTAAAATACTTCAAAACCAACAATGAGGTATCCATACCTCTTGGGGATCTCAAATCTCCCAATAAACTCCACAGAACAAGATTTTTGGAAGGGTTTCTCTCCACCCTTAAGCACAAAAACGAAAATGGACAAAGGAAGGGTTTGGGAGGTGTTATTTGGGAAAGTTGAAAAGTGATAGTGAAATGTATGGTGGGGGTTTGGGGTAATAAAGTGGGTTAATTAATTAAAATGCATTCTACAATCCCATGGTGTACAAAACACCCCAACATGATATTTTTAAAAGCATTTATCCAAAATGCACCAAAATATCAATTAAACTCATGATTTCCAATTAATTGCTAACCATGGCAAATAAATCATGCTAATAACAATTTTCCAAACATGCCCAACATGCACCCTGAAATGCTCTCCCGGGTCACTCTAACATGTGACTAAGCATTTCAACACATTAATCAAATCCATCACATAATCAATTAATTATCACCATAATTAATCATATAAACACAATTAATGCCCAAATTGCAATTAATCATTTCGGGGATATCACAGTTCCTCTAGGACATATTGTTTCTTTTCTTGTTTGAGGACTATCCTCAAGTTCCTATGCCAGTCTAAGAAATTTGTCCCATTTAGCTTGTCCTTCTCAAGGACCGATCGCAGTGATAATGTGCTTGTAACGTTGTTAGTTGCCATGGATATCTACAATATAAATATGCAAAATAAGTTTATGATTTAATCATTTAACATGGTCTTATATTAAATGATACTCCCACTATTTGTTTAAAAAAATATCAACCCTCGAAACCTTTAGTGGGCCAAGATCCATATTTCGCCTAATCTTGAGTTAGCTTTGGCTAATCGCCCAAGACTCGGTTATTTAGGTAGACAACACTTTGTCAATTACATCACATATAATTCTTGGATAGTTGGACGAACAACACTTTGTTCAATTCATCAAATGAATTATAATCCAACCCATGCCTCTAAGTTCTCAATCCTATTGAGATAACCTAGTTAAGTCGTACCCAATTTAAAGTATAACGGATATCACTTTTATCCTTTCGCATCTTACTAAGATTGCCACGGTGCTTTGCTTTGGCAAAACCACACATGTACAATCGAAGTTATTGACGAGTACTTTTAATTTTGGAAGGCATCTAAAACTTAATATTTTAGAGGGATTTATTGATCTCATGATTAGTTTGATAATTTAAAATATGTCCACTACATATAGTTGTATACATATCTACATATATGTGTAATACAATTATCATACTAAAACATAAGATAAATCATGCATCAACATACATAATTAAACGTGACATGGTTATAGCCCCTACTAACGATTTTCTCAAGCCAATGAGAAAATCCTAAGAGTCAACCTAAGGTAACTTCACAAGCACCTTCCTTTGGCTCCAATTTGTGAATGGCCTCCTCATCTCGGCACGATGCTCCATCTTCATTGATCACCATCAATAAAATAAACTACACTATTTACAAGATATAGAATTCCCCGATTCACATTCGAGGGGAACATAGGGGAGGGATAACATTTAGAATAAAATAGATAAGGCACGACACGCAGGTCGTATTATAAATTACAAACATTCACAAATCCTATCTAATAGGTCAAAGGGCTATAACCACGCACCATGCTCAAACAACACATAAAGCATGCATTAACATTTAATTAATTAAATTCTAAACATTTTAAATTTAATTCTAATTAAAACTGTAAAATAGAATTTTGAAAAATTATCGTACGCTCGGGACATCACATGCCACGAATAAAAAAAAAACGACTAAACCATGAACCATCATGATTCGAATCATTCCATGGCTGGACCAATCATGGGCCTAGGGTTCGAAACCCTAGCCCATGGCCGAACCATGGCTCGGGTGCGGCGCCTCTAGGGTTCCAAACCCTAGCCGCCAAGCACCATTTTGTTTTTCATCGAGCCAACATGGTTCGAAACGTCAGAATCCATGAGTCAAATGCCACGGTCCAACCATGCACGGTTCATGACGGTGGCGGTTCAACCATCTCGAGCCAAGGGTTCGAAAAACCCTAGCCCAAGCGGCGGCCGAGTGGCTTATGTGACTAGGGTTCAAAACCCTAGCCTTTTGGAAGCGGCGGCCGAGCCATGGTGACTAGGGTTCGAAACCCTAGCCCCTTGGTATGGTGACTAGGGTTCGAAACCCTAGCCCCTTGGTGGCGTCGGCCGTGAGCCATGCACGAGCCAATGTTCCGGTTTTGATCACGAATTATCATATATTTCGATCCGTCAATTATATCATATATAATATTATACGATGATTTTCACAAAGTCGATTTATTCCATATCATATATGAAAATACAGTTTTAAATAGCATGCAATATAAGCTCTAATATGATTAACACAATTTAATCACATAAATCCGATATGAGCCTTGTACACGGCTCTGATCCACTGTAAGTAATCCTAAGAGCATACAACGCAGCGGAATAAAATTTTGGATTACTAAAACAATGGATCTATACATAGGATTTCATATCGGATAACTGAATACGAATGTCTCACCCTTGTAGCGTGTTTGAGCAGATTCCACGGAGCTGCACCACGTCCAACGCCTCCTCCGAGTCACTAGCAAAACTTGTCTAGTTTTGCCTCAACGGTATCCACACGATCAAATCGGGTGAAGGGATAGTTTAATAACAAGTTGCTAGACAAGTTATTAAACCGGAACAAGAAACGATCTCAATTCACAATCGAGAATGATCGCCTAAACCAACCAAGTTTCTCTTCGGCTATATGAACAAAACCGAGAGCACCTTGGAGATGAAGGAGGCGGCCGATTGCTTGTGCAAGTTGTGATATGATGTGTTAATCTCATTAAACACCTTGTTAACAAATTATATATGATTAATTAAAGGCTTTCATAAAGCCTCATGGGCTTAAGCCCATGATTTAATTTAATCATTATGATAATTAATTAAGACTCCTCTTAATTATTTAATTCATCCCATGAATTTAATTTCCCTTCTCGATTTGATCTTTTGTGCGACCCGATAGGATCTTGTAATGTTGGCAGTGACATAAAATCTCATTTTATGTCGCAAGCAAGGAGCGGTGTCTAGCAACACATCGAGGCTACCCAAATTACAAGAATGTCAATGACTCGACATAACCTTTAGAACTTGTTATAATATTAACCATGTAACTTAATCCCTTTGTCCTTTGTGTTTAGATTGAACACGAGTCATGGAATAGTCATACTCGTATATCCAATCTTTATTTCTTGATCCCCAAGTAGAACTAGAATAAACGAATAAGCTCGATATCTCATATCGACTCATTCGAGCATGGCCATGCATTTTAGTTCTCACTTGATCAAGGGCCAAACACATCTCCTGTTATATAGGAGGGACAAATCCTATCTCGATCAGTCAACATCCCTCTACATAATTCGTAGTGTATCCAATAGTCGCCTTTATAGATTACCCTGTTACGGGTAACGTTTGACGATATCAAGATACATAACTCCTTATGTTGGGATCTCTGATGATCACAAGTCGTAAGGATTACATACATTATTATCACTATGAGAATTGCATATGACGATCATATAACTATCCATGTTGCATTCTCATGGTGGGTCTGTCCAGTACATCGTTCTCTAACATGTACCCATATGTTGATTTGATATCTCATATCAATGAACAATTCATCGATCAACACATACTAGTCTCTACGTATTATCATTATCCCTTTCATGATAGTACTTGACTAGGGACATGTGGGGTTTTCCCACCTTAACAGTGATTTAAAAGACATAAGAAGGACAAATCATGCATTAAGGTAACATCTTAAGGTTTTGGTTGTTACACGAGCTAACAGGATTACAGGTCAAAATACAAAACTTCAAAAATAATTCATTACATTCCAAAAGAATGTCATTTAGATTTACACTACTCCTAGAGTAGATACTAATCATAACTTGAATCCTATGCATTCCCGTGTCCCTAGTAGCTCACTGCCTCAACCCGACCCTTAGTCCTTTCGTCCAAAAGTGTACCTACAGGGACAACACATCATGAGCATATATAATCTTACTTAACATTATAAACATCATAGTAAATGCATGAAACATTAGTTAAGTAATATGCTGGTTATACATTCACTTCTTATTGTTGTCCCTGACTTAGAATCATGCATATGGGGCATCTTACCCCCGTGGCATCTTACCACAACATCATCGTATGGTCTCTTACCATATGGGGCATCTTACCCCGTGGCATCTTACCACAATACATCGCATGGCCTCTTACCATGTAGGGCATCTTACCCCGTGGCATCTTACCACAATACATCGCATGGCCTCTTACCATGTGGGGCATCTTACCCCGTGGCGTCTTACCACAATACATCACATAAATGTCATCATATAAGCATCGTATAAGCAATAAACATCATATGAACTTCATCGTATAAACATCATATAAACATCATCGTGTAAACATCGTATAAACACCGTCGTTTCATCGTGAATACTCATGCAATAAAAGCATAGTTGTAGAATAGAGATGTGTGTTACCGTCCGATGCCCGTACGCTTCTTACGTACCTTTTCAAAAAGAGGAGGAGTCAACAGACTTTATCTCCTTGATGGTGCCGGTACCTGGGATGGTTCTACAAGACCACATAATACCATATTAGATGCCTCAAAACCATCTTACATCATAAACTTAACAAAATAAAACATCATTAAATTTTTCAACATTCTGCCTGTCTCGATCGATCGGCCCTAGGTCTCGATCGATCGAGGCACTGTGCACTAACAGTGTCTTGGTTTCCTGCCTCGCTCGACCGATCGAACATTTTACCGATCGATCGAGGAGCTTCACCGATCGATCGAGAAATCCTTCGATCGATCGGCACCAAAATTTTGAAAACATGATTAGACCTTCTGACTCGCTCGATCGATCGGGACCAAATTTCGATCGATCGAGAGCTCTGAAAAAATCGGGATTTCCCCGATTTTTGAGCACCTCATTTCACACCATCTTTTCTACTTCATAACATACATAAGATGCCTAAAAAGAGAACATCAATAACTTCCTCATACTTCCATTCATGTATTAAAGTCAAAGGTTCAATCATAACTTAAACCGGCATGCATTAAAATACCCCATCTTTATCAGTGCCCTTGTTCAGACAAACAGGGCACAATACACAGCCCAGAATTCTTGAACACACATCTTTATAGCAATGAAACTACTACATATCCCGTAGTTTATGCTTAAACAAATATGTTGGCATGTTCACCAAACTTTCGTGTATGTAATCATGCCAAAGGCTTATTTATAACCTAAGTTAGCATGCTTCAAATCTTCATAATAAAAGCCCTACGTATCATAAAAACAGAGCACTTCCTTGCCCAGATTTTCGAACACCTAGTTTCAAGCCAACAAATCTACCACATAGCGCATACATCATGCTCATATAAACATGCTAGGAACTTCATAAAAACATCATGAACGAGCTTGAATTAAAGGTTTGACAAAATCTAACCTAGCATGCCATTTTTATACCAAGTAAAAACATTAACCCAAACATAACTTAAACCAAACAGAATGTGGTTTCTCACCCTCCTTTGCTCCGATTTTTGGAAGGTTTCTTGCAAAGAATTTTGAAGTTTCTTCCTTCCTACCTGCTAAGCTGGAGCTGGATGTGTTTTGGACGAAAATGGGGCAAGATAGGAGTGATGGAGGTGAGGTGAAAGAGTGGGGGAAAAGGCATGGGCACCCAGCCACTTGCAGCATGGGTTGAGGGTAGGTGGTGTGGGTTGGGGTGCCATGTGGTGTTTAATTGTATCCCGGTATATAGTACGATGTATTAAAATATCCTCACTCGATATTTTCTAACTTCATATAATTAATACATCCCTTAAAATACCCAACATGCTCCCCACATCATATCATCATAACATAATTCGTGGCCCCCAATTTAAATACACCATAACCCTTAGACACATCATAATTCATCATCATAGAACATAATCATATTACATTTCGGGGGTATTACATTACTCCCCTACTTATAAGATTTCGTCCCCGAAATCCACATGCATCATTGTATCGAAACTAAACGTAAAAACATACCAGAGAATAGTTCCGGATAGTGCTGCACTATATGTCGTTCCGTCTCCCACGTAGCCTCCTCGACACCCCGACGATCCCACTGAACTTTGACCATCGGTATAACTTTGCTTCGTAGTCTGCGATCCTCTCGATCCAGAATTCTGATTGGTCGTTCTACGTAGGACACATCTGAGTCTAACTGAACTTCAGTAGGCTGTAAGACATGGGACGGGTCTGGCTCATACTTCCTCAACATAGAGACATGGAAAACATCGTGTATGCCAGACAAGGATGGCGGTAGAGCCAAACGATATGCCAAAGTACTGATACGATGTAAAACTTCATATGACCCAACATACCTCGGAGATAACTTTCCTCGCATCCCAAAACGAACCACGCCCCTGAAGGGCGAGATCTTTAAGAAGACCCTGTCTCCTAACTGGAATTCTAGCGGTCGTTGCCGCTTATTGGCATAGGCCGCTTGCCTATCCTGGGCCGCTTTCATCTTCAGGCGTATCAACTTTATCTTACCTTCCATATCCCTGATCATATCCGATCCTCCGACCGCTTTGCTAGTCAAGTCCTCCCAATACATCGGTGATCTACATCGTCGTCCATACAGAGCTTCAAAAGGGGCCATTTGAATGCTCGCTTGATAACTGTTATTATAGGAGAACTCCACCAGCGGCACTGAATCCTGCCACGGAGTATCAAACTCCAAAACACACGCCCTCAACATGTCCTCGAGCGTCTGAATGGTACGCTCTATTTGGCCGTCTGTCTGAGGGTGATAGGCCGTACTCAGTCTCACCTCTGTGCCCAAAGCTGTCTGGAGACCCTCCCAGAAATGTGAAGTGAATCTCGGGTCTCTGTCAGACACTATCGAGACTGGAATACCATGCAATCTCACAACATCCCGTATATACATTTGGGCCATCTTTAAGTATGTATACGACATACTATAAGGGATGAAATGAGCCGTCTTCGTTAGCCTATCTACGATCACCCAGATTCGCATCAAATCCTGAGGTCGTCCTTGGCAAATGGGTCACGAAATCCATAGATATATGCTCCCACTTCCATTCAGGAACCTCTAAGCTCTTCAGCTCTCCACCAGGCCTCTGCCTCTCTGCCTTTACCTGCTGGCAGATCAAACATCTTTTAACAAAAATGATTACCTCACGCTTCATGCGTCTCCACCAGAATTGATCGCATAGATCTTTGTACATCTTCTTTCCCCCTGGGTGGATACTGAAACGACTACTGTGAGCCCGCTCCAATATTCCCTTACGCAGTCCTGGTGCATCTGGGACTACCCATCGGTTGCCCAGTCTCAAGGAATCATCCTCAGCCACTCTAAATTTGGATGGTTGGCCTTGAAGTATCAATGATGTCCATCTCTGAACCTCACTATCGGACTTCTGGGCCTTCCTGATTGCCTCAAATATGTCTGGCTCCGCCAATAGGGTCGACACTCGCACAGGCGACGTGTCTACATCGAAATCATAGCCCAGTTGGCAATAAGACATCATCAAGGCTGACAAACACATAACATCCTCTGCAGTACTCTTTACCTTCCGACTTAAGGCGTCTGCTATCAGGTTTGCTTTACCTGGATGGTACTCAATTTCACAATCATAATCTTTGAGCAAATCCATCCATCTTCTTTGCCTCATATTCAACTCTGCTTGAGTGAATAAGAACTTCAGGCTCTTATGGTCCGTATATATAGTGAAAGACGTGCCATACAAATAATGCCTCCAGATCTTTAAGGCGAATATGATGGCCGCCAACTCCAAATCATGTACTGGATACCTGGCTTCGTGTGGCTTCAGCTGCCTCGATGCATAAGCCACCACATGCTTATCTTGCATCAACACACAGCCCAAGCCCTGCAATGACGCATCCGTATACAAGGCGAACCTCTTATCCTCGGACGGAATCACCAGTACAGGCGCTGTAGTCAAACGACGCTTCAGCTCTTGGAAGCTTTCCTCACAAGCTTCGGACCAAAAGAAGGGGACTCCTTTCTGAGTCAGCTGCGTCAGGGGTTTGGCAATCTTCGAAAAACCCTCGACGAAACGTCGGTAATATCCTGCCAAACCGAGAAAACTCCTTATCTCAGGTACAGAAGTGGGTGCAGCCCACTCCATCACAGCTTCAATCTTCCTTGGATCCACAGATATCCCGTGGCTAGATATGACATGGCCTAAAAATACCACGCTGTCCAACCAGAACTCGCACTTACTGAGCTTCGCATACAGCTGATGATCCCTAAGGATCTGAAGCACTATCCTCAAGTGTCTTACGTGCTCTTCTTCCGTCCGAGAGTAGATAAGTATGTCGTCAATGAAGACTATGACGAACTGATCCAAATACGGCTGGAACACCCTGTTCATCAAACTCATGAAGACAGCTGGGGCATTCGTCACCCCAAAAGGCATAACCAGGAATTCATAGTGCACATATCTAGTCCTGAAAGCCGTCTTCTGAACATCATCTTTTCTGACTCGAATCTGATGGTACCCCGACCTCAGATCGATCTTACTATAGAGCCTCGTACCCTGCAACTGATCGAACAAGTCATCGATCCTCGGAAGTGGATACTTGTTCTTTACTGTAGCTTTGTTCAACTGCCTGTAGTCAATGCATAGACGCATCGATCCATCTTTCTTCTTAACAAATAAGACAGGCGCACCCCATGGCGATACGCTAGGGCGTATGTAGCCCTTATCAAGGAGTTCCTGCAACTGTATCTTTAACTCCCTTAACTCTGCTGGTGCCATCCTATACGGAGCACGAGAAATTGCAGACGTCCCTGGTAGCAATTCAATCCCAAACTCGACCTCTCTCGTCGGTGGGAATCCGGGAATCTCCTCCGGAAAGACATCAGGAAACTCCGCCACTACGGGCACATCCTCAACCTTCAATTCCTTCCTCTTATCCGTCATGTCAACAGCGTAGATAAGATATCCTTCATGGCCTCGTTCCAATAGCTGTGTCATCTTGACAGCAGATATTAACGGAATCTTCGGACGGGAACCATCCCCATAAAATGTCCACTGGACTCCCAATACAGATCTAAATCGGACCGTCCTTTGCCTGCAGTTTACCACTGCCTGATACTTGTTCAGAACATCGATGCCCACAATGCAATCGAAGTCTGTCATTCCCAACACAATCAAATCTGATCTTAACTCATTATCCTCAAAATAAATGAGGCCATCATAAACAATCTGATCCGTAGTCAAACTTCTTCCAGCGGGGGTCGAGACCATAAGAGGCATGGGGGACGGAGAAGTGCATATGTGGTGCCTTTCAACGAAACTCGTCGACACAAAAGAGTGTGACGCACCTGTGTCTATCAATATAAGAGCAGGGTGCGTAAATAAAAGACACGTACCCGCTATAACTTCCTCCGGGGCCGCCGTAGCCTGCTCCCTCGTCAAAGCATACACCTGCCCCTGAGGTGGCCCCGCGGGCTGACCTCCATACTGTCTTGGCACAAAGGGTGGCCGGTGTTGTGCCGTTCTGTCCGCAGGTCTCCCCGTAGAGCTCTGCTGTCTTCCCCTGTTGGGACACCGCCGAGCAAAGTGGCCTCTGTCGCCACAGACATAACATCCTACGCAGTCCTTTGCCAAATGTGGCTGCCCACAAAGAGTGCACTGAACTCTTCCAGATCTGTCTCCCTGAGACTGTCCCCTCCCAGATGGAGCATCATTCCTACATTTCCCTTTCCATCGATTCTCGGGCCTCTTGCCACTGAATCTCGATGCCGAAGTGTTCCCCCTTGGCTTAAACTGATCACCTCTGGGCTTCAAATTGTCAGAAGTGGATCTCTGAGGGGGTGCCGGAGATGGCACAGCATCAGGATATGCACCGACTCCCAGTTCAGCTAGCTCAGCTCGTGAGAGTGCATCATCAAAACAGGCAGGGCCATAAGTGATCACCCTGTCATACAGTTCAGGCCTCAAGCCCTTCATGAAATTCCGCATCTTCGCTTGAGTGCTTGCAGCTATGTGTGGCACATATCGTAGTAAGGAACAGTAATGTAGAGCATAGTCAGATACAGGCATGGTACCTTGTCTTAAACTGGTAAACTCATCCTCCTTGGCCTGTCTTGCAGCGGCTGAGAAATAGCGGTTCAAAAACCGCGTTCGGAACATCTTCCAATTTACTTCCTGTCCCAGAGCCTCTTGCTCAATCACTGTGGTTTTCCACCACATCAATGCTTTCTTGGACAGTTGAAACTCTGCTAATCGGATCCAGGCCGTCTTTGCACAAGGCGCTGCCACAAATATCTGTTCGATCCTCTCTAACCATTCCTCGGCTTTCTCTCCTGATTCAGTTCCCTCGAACATCGGAGGTCGATACATCATAAACTGAGCCAAGCTCAATTCCCCAGGTAGCAACTGCTGTTCAGAGGGTTCCTCTCCCAAAGCTGGTGGTGGCAATGGGTTCGTACGTCCAGCACTTGCATTTACACTAATGGCGTCACCCACTTCTATATTTGCTGCCATGCTGCAACACAAGGGTTAATAACAACACCAAAAGCAGTTCATAATGCACATCGTTAGATAATTAAACATGTTAGCATAACATAGAAACTTCATATGCAAAATACGCATAAAACATGTTCAATAGTAAGCACCTAGCTATCTTATTGCTAAGGCTACCCTTCTCTCATCCCCGAGTTATCTAACCACTGCTCTGATACCACTAATGTGGGGTCTTCCCACCTTAACAGTGACATAAGAAGGACAAATCATGCATTAAGGTAACATCTTAAGGTTTTGGTTGTTACACGAGCTAACAGGATTACAGGTCAAAATACAAAACTTCAAAAATAATTCATTACATTCCAAAAGAATGTCATTTAGATTTACACTACTCCTAGAGTAGATACTAATCATAACTTGAATCCTATGCATTCCCGTGTCCCTAGTAGCTCACTGCCTCAACCCGACCCTTAGTCCTTTCGTCCAAAAGTGTACCTACAGGGACAACACATCATGAGCATATATAATCTTACTTAACATTATAAACATCATAGTAAATGCATGAAACATTAGTTAAGTAATATGCTGGTTATACATTCACTTCTTATTGTTGTCCCTGACTTAGAATCATGCATATGGGGCATCTTACCCCCGTGGCATCTTACCACAACATCATCGTATGGTCTCTTACCATATGGGGCATCTTACCCCGTGGCATCTTACCACAATACATCGCATGGCCTCTTACCATGTAGGGCATCTTACCCCGTGGCATCTTACCACAATACATCGCTTGGCCTCTTACCATGTGGGGCATCTTACCCCGTGGCGTCTTACCACAATACATCACATAAATGTCATCATATAAGCATCGTATAAGCAATAAACATCATATGAACTTCATCGTATAAACATCATATAAACATCATCGTGTAAACATCGTATAAACACCGTCGTTTCATCGTGAATACTCATGCAATAAAAGCATAGTTGTAGAATAGAGATGTGTGTTACCGTCCGATGCCCGTACGCTTCTTACGTACCTTTTCAAAAAGAGGAGGAGTCAACAGACTTTATCTCCTTGATGGTGCCGGTACCTGGGATGGTTCTACAAGACCACATAATACCATATTAGATGCCTCAAAACCATCTTACATCATAAACTTAACAAAATAAAACATCATTAAATTTTTCAACTTTCTGCCTGTCTCGATCGATCGGCCCTAGGTCTCGATCGATCGAGGCACTGTGCACTAACAGTGTCTTGGTTTCCTGCCTCGCTCGACCGATCGAACATTTTACCGATCGATCGAGGAGCTTCACCGATCGATCGAGAAATCCTTCGATCGATCGGCACCAAAATTTTGAAAACATGATTAGACCTTCTGACTCGCTCGATCGATCGGGACCAAATCTCGATCGATCGAGAGCTCTGAAAAAATCGGGATTTCCCCGATTTTTGAGCACCTCATTTCACACCATCTTTTCTACTTCATAACATACATAAGATGCCTAAAAAGAGAACATCAATAACTTCCTCATACTTCCATTCATGTATTAAAGTCAAAGGTTCAATCATAACTTAAACCGGCATGCATTAAAATACCCCATCTTTATCAGTGCCCAATTAACTTGTTCAGAAAAACAGGGCACAATACACAGCCCAGAATTCTTGAACACACATCTTTATAGCAATGAAACTACTACATATCCCGTAGTTTATGCTTAAACAAATATGTTGGCATGTTCACCAAACTTTCGTGTATGTAATCATGCCAAAGGCTTATTTATAACCTAAGTTAGCATGCTTCAAATCTTCATAATAAAAGCCCTACGTATCATAAAAACAGAGCACTTCCTTGCCCAGATTTTCGAACACCTAGTTTCAAGCCAACAAATCTACCACATAGCGCATACATCATGCTCATATAAACATGCTAGGAACTTCATAAAAACATCATGAACGAGCTTGAATTAAAGGTTTGACAAAATCTAACCTAGCATGCCATTTTTATACCAAGTAAAAACATTAACCCAAACAAAACTTAAACCAAACAGAATGTGGTTTCTCACCCTCCTTTGCTCCGATTTTTGGAAGGTTTCTTGCAAAGAATTTTGAAGTTTCTTCCTTCCTACCTGCTAAGCTGGAGCTGGATGTGTTTTGGACGAAAATGGGGCAAGATAGGAGTGATGGAGGTGAGGTGAAAGAGTGGGGGAAAAGGCATGGGCACCCAGCCACTTGCAGCATGGGTTGAGGGTAGGTGGTGTGGGTTGGGGTGCCATGTGGTGTTTAATTGTATCCCGGTATATAGTACGATGTATTAAAATATCCTCACTCGATATTTTCTAACTTCATATAATTAATACATCCCTTAAAATACCCAACATGCTCCCCACATCATATCATCATAACATAATTCGTGGCCCCCAATTTAAATACACCATAACCCTTAGACACATCATAATTCATCATCATAGAACATAATCATATTACATTTCGGGGGTATTACAGGACATCTTTAAGAATAATACAATATTATTCTAAGGACATTAACATATATATTAATTCACATTGCACAGTTAAAAGAATAATATATAATAATGAATTGCCATTCATAAAATCATAAACATTGTATGTCAAAACAATCATCTAATGATTCGTCTTAGGGCATATCCCAACAAATCTCCCACTTGCACTAAGACCACTCAGACAAATACCTAATGCCTAGAGATCTAGTATGACGATCATGCTTCTGCTGTGACAGTGGCTTCGTCAATGGGTCAGATACATTATCATCTGTTGGTACTTTGCATATTTTAACATCTCCCCTTTCAACGATTTCTCGAATGAAATGGAACCGCCTAAGTATGTGCTTGGATCTTTGGTGGGATCTTGGTTCCTTAGCCAATGCGATCGCTCCATTGTTGTCACAATAGAGTTCTATCGGATCTTTAATGCTAGGCACCACTCCAAGTTCAGAAATGAACTTCCTCATCCAAACAGCTTCCTTTGCTGCATCCGAGGCAGCAATATACTCAGCTTCTGTTGTAGAATCGGCTACCGTTTCTTGCTTTGAACTCTTCCAGCTCACAGCACCTCCATTTAGGCAATACACATATCCAGATTGCGATCGAAAATCATCTTTGTCGGTTTGGAAGCTTGCATCAGTGTAACCCATTATATTGAGCTCTTCCTCACCTCCATAAATCAAGAAAGTATCCTTAGTCCTTCTCAAGTACTTCAGGATGTTCTTGACAGCAATCCAGTGACCTTCACCTGGATCAACTTGATATCTACTTGTCATGCTCAAAGCATACGATACATCGGGACGAGTACATATCATGGCATACATGATAGATCCAATAGCTGACGCATATGGAATCTTACTCATGCGTTGTCTCTCATCTGGTGTTGAAGGACGCTGTTCCTTCGAGAGATAAATGTCATGTGTCATAGGCACGAATCCTTTCTTTATTTCTTGCATGCTAAACCTTTTAAGCACTTTGTCTATGTATGTACTTTGACTCAGACCATGAAGCCTTCTTGATCTATCTCTATAGATCTTTATTCCTAATACATAGGTGGCTTCTCCCAAGTCTTTCATCGAAACGCAATTCCCTAGCCAAATCTTTACAGATTGTAAGGCAGGGATATCATTTCCAATGAGAAGTATGTCATCCACATACAACACTAGGAAAACGATTACGCTACCACTAACCTTCTTGTAGACACAAGGTTCATCTTCGTTTTTGATAAAACCAAACTCTTTGATTGCATCATCAAATCGAAGATTCCAACTCCGAGAAGCTTGCTTCAATCCATAAATGGATCGTTGTAGCTTGCATATCTTTCCAGCATCCTTTGGATCGACAAAACCCTCGGGCTGTGTCATGTACACATCCTCGAGCAGATTTCCATTAAGGAAAGCTGTTTTGACATCCATCTGCCAGATTTCATAATCATGAAATGCAGCTATTGCAAGTAAGATCCTTATGGATTTAACCATGGCCACTGGTGAAAAGGATTCATCATAGTCAATACCATGAATTTGTTTGAATCCTTTTGCAACCAGCCGACCTTTATAGGTTTGTACGTTACCATCCATATCGGTCTTTTTCTTGAAAATCCATTTACACCCTATGGGTCGTACCCCTTCAGGTGGATCAACCAAAGTCCATACTTGGTTTGCATACATGGATTCCATCTCAGATTTCATGGCCTCTTGCCATTTCTCAGAATCAGTGCCCATTATAGCTTGTTGATAAGATGACGGCTCATCCTCATCAATAAGTAGTAAGTCACCTTGTTGAGTCACAAGAAATCCATATCTCTGTGGCTCCCAGTGTTCTCTTACAGACCTACGCTGGGCTTGTGTCTCTTGAGCAGGTGCTTCTTCCACAACAGCTTGCGGAGCCTGCTCTGTTTCCATCTCAATCTCAGGTTCAGTGTTTTCTTGTGGTTGAACTTCACTAAGTTCTATTTTTCTCCCACTGGTTTTTCTAGAAATAAATTCTCTTTCAAGAAATACACCAGTCCGAGCAACAACTACTTTGTTCTCGGTGGGATAATAGAAATAGTATCCTTTCGTTTCCTTAGGATACCCCACAAATAAACACTTATCAGATTTGGGTCCAAGTTTGTTAGTGGCGTGACATCTAACGAAAGCCTCACAACCCCAAATCTTCATAAACGACATACTAGGACGCTTCCCAGTCCATATCTCATATGGTGTCTTTTCCACTGATTTAGATGGAACACGGTTCAGTAAGAAAATCGCTGTTTCTAGAGCGTGTCCCCAAAACGATATCGGAAGATCTGCATGACTCATCACTGATATAACCATGTCCAACAAGGTTCGATTTCTCCTCTCGGATACACCATTCCATTGTGGAATATACGGAGGAGTGAGTTGTGGGACTATCCCACACTCCTTTAGATAGTCATGAAACTCTTGGCTTAGGTATTCACCTCCTCGACCTGATCGAAGGATTTTGATACTTTTTGCCAAGTTGGTTTTGTACTTCATTCTTGAAATCTTTGAACTTTTCAAAGGTTTCATGCTTATGCTTCATTAGGTACACATACCCATATCTACTGAGGTCATCAGTAAATGTAACGAAGTATTGAAAACCACCTCTAGCTTGTGTACTTATTGGTCCACATACATCACTATGTATTAGTCCCAATAAAACATTTGCCCTTTCAACATGTCCCTTGAAAGGGGCTTTTGTCATCTTGCCCATTAAACAAGATTCGCATGTTTCATATGATTCAAAATCAAATGAATCTAATGCTCCATCCTTATGAAGTTTAGATATGCGGTTCTCGTTTATGTGGCCCAAGCGACAGTGCCAGAGATAAGTCGGATTACAATCATTATTTTTAATCCTTTTATTATTTATGTTATAGATAGGCATATCAAGATTTAATACATAAAGACCATTCACCATTTGTGCACTAGCATAAAACATATCATTTAAATAAATAGAACAACAGTTGTCCTTTATTATAAATGAAAAACCATACTTGTCTAAACAAGAAATAGAAATTATGTTTTTAGTAATAGATGGCACAAAATAACAGTCTTTTAAAATCAACGATAAACCAGAAGGTGAAGCTAAACAATAATCTCCTATAGCTAATGCAGCAACTCTTGCTCCATTTCCAACTCGGAGATCAACTTCGCCTTTCGCCAATAATCTACTCTTTTTAAGGTCCTGCACATTTACACAAATGTGAGATCCACATCCAGTATCTAATACCCATGATGAAGATGTAGATAAATTGACTTCTATAACAAAAATACCTGAAGCGGAAGTCACACTTCCTTTCTTTAGATCCTCCAGATATACTTTGCAGTTTCTTTTCCAATGGCCGGTCTCACCGCAATGGAAACAGTTCCCTTCCTTTGCTATCCCTCCCTTTGGTTTCAGTGCATAAGACTTTGGCTTAGATTTAACAAAGACCTTCTTTGCTTTCTTGTTGCCTTTAGCTTTGGCCCTTCCTTTGCCCTTATTCACAATAAGAACATTTGTGGCCTTAGTCTTCTTTGTATTTGCTTCATATGTTCTCAACATACCAAGCAATTGTGGTAAAGTCTTTTCCATGTCAGTCATATTGTAATTTACTACAAATTGACTGAAGCTCTCAGGCAACGATTGCAAGATCACATCGTTGGCCAACTCTTGGTCCAATGGAAAACCCAGCTTGTCCAGATTCTCAATGTACCCAATCATCTTGAGCACATGAGTTCCAACTAGGCTTCCCTCTACCATCCTGCACTGGAACAACACTTTAGAGACGTCATACCTCTCTTGTCTAGCTTGTTGTTGGTACAATTGCTTTAAGTGTTCGATCATATCGAACGCCTCCATTTCCTCATGTTGCTTCTGAAGCTCAGAGTTCATGGTGGCAAGCATAAGGCACCCAACATCAAGTGCGTCACTCTGATGCTTCTTGTAAGCATCTTTATCAGCTCTTGTAGCTGTTAGGGGAGGTTCCTCAGCGGGCAAGGGTTCCTGTAAGGACCCTAATCCTTAAGTGCGGATCAAAGGCATAAATAGAGCTAATATAAATGATCAGAGTGAATTAATCGTGTTGAGTCTATGAGCTTTAAGAATTACATGCCAAAATGAGGACTATCAATGGATTAAATACATTCCCCATCAAAAGAATGTTATCAACTATAGTTTTACACTACTCCTAGAGTAGACACTATACAAAATAATCCTGTCCTGCCTGGGTCAAAAGAATTCTCCACAAGCTCACCACCTCAACCAGCTTAGCCCTTCTATCATGCCAAAAGTGTACCTACAAGGACAACCCCCAAACATGAGCAATAATATCATTCATATTCAACACAATATGAATATAAAGCGTAAATGCATAAAACACAATTACAACACTTCCTGTTTTCCCATGCATTTCAAAACGCTTCCAGTTTGGTTGTCCCTGTACCATAACTCGTGAGTATAATCAATAGATTATTTTTAATGGTCTAAACATGTCATGACACAATACCATCTCATCAATATCAAATACAGGTCACCATTCCCTAGTCTGTCCATCACAATGTATTTTAATGCCCCTCGCTTATTTACATATAGGCGGCATAGAATAACCTCGCTTCAATGGACATGCGGTACTCCCACCCCTCGCCTCACATTGAGCGGCAAATATCCTTTCCTCGCCCTTTATGATAACCACGCTCAAATGTGACATGCGGCGCTCCCACCCCTCGCTTCACATTTAGCGGAACCAAAAACAAATAGCGGCAAGCATTAAAATCATCAAGGGATGACCACGACTCATGGGATGTGCACCAATAATCATATGCATCTACAATCATCATGCATAATTCAACATGTATTTGCATCCACAATGCATAATCACATATATACTCGCCTCCACAATGCATAAACAATGAGTATATTAGATACATGTACCGTTGGGTGCCCGTACGTCCTCTACGTACCTTTCCAAAATGTAGGATGTGGTAGGACTTCAATTCCTTGACAGTGTCGCCACCTGGGATGGTTCTACACATTCACACAAATCAATATTAGAACCCAATAATAGTCCAATACCAAAAATCCTACAAAAATATCCAAAACATCAATTTTGGTGTCTCGCGATCGATCGCCATATAGCTCCGACCGATCGCGAGACCACACTGCCTCGCCCAACAAAAATTTTCAACTCCCGATCGATCGCCTAGTTTGCGCCGATCGATCGGGACCTCGCCGATCGATCGCGCCAAACTCGCGATCGATCGCTGAAGGCCACTGCCTCCAGCCCTGCAACTCGCGATCGATCGCTGGTGGCGCCGATCGATCGCCGAGCTCTGCATGTCCGATTTTTCGGCACTATTCACCCATCTCCTTCCCCAACCCAAACAAACTCATATATACAAACATCAACCATACCAAATCACTACAAATCTTCCATAAACAACATCATACAACCATAAATCTAACACTCACCCAAAAATAACACCAACTCATACAAACCCATTTCAAAACCCTTCAAACCATTTCAAACTCAATTAAAATACTTCAAAACCAACAATGAGGTATCCATACCTCTTGGGGATCTCAAATCTCCCAATAAACTCCACAAAACAAGATTTTTGGAAGGGTTTCTCTCCACCCTTAAGCACAAAAACGAAAATGGACAAAGGAAGGGTTTGGGAGGTGTTATTTGGGAAAGTTGAAAAGTGATAGTGAAATGTATGGTGGGGGTTTGGGGTAATAAAGTGGGTTAATTAATTAAAATGCATTCTACAATCCCATGGTGTACAAAACACCCCAACATGATATTTTTAAAAGCATTTATCCAAAATGCACCAAAATATCAATTAAACTCATGATTTCCAATTAATTGCTAACCATGGCAAATAAATCATGCTAATAACAATTTTCCAAACATGCCCAACATGCACCCTGAAATGCTCTCCCGGGTCACTCTAACATGTGACTAAGCATTTCAACACATTAATCAAATCCAGCACATAATCAATTAATTATCACCATAATTAATCATATAAACACAATTAATGCCCAAATTGCAATTAATCATTTCGGGGATATCACAATACTCCCCTACTTATAAGATTTCGTCCTCGAAATCACATGCACTTACCCCAAAAGGAAACTAAACATAATCACATACCAGAGAATAGTTCCGGGTAGTGCTGCACCATATGCCGCTCCGTCTCCCACGTAGCCTCTTCGACACCCCTGCGATCCCACTGAACCTTGATCATAGGTATCACTTTGTTCCGAAGTCTACGGTCTGCTCGATCCAGAATTCTGACAGGCCGTTCCACATAAGACACATCGGCCGTTCCTCATGTTGCTTCTGAAGCTCAGAGTTCATGGTGGCAAGCATAAGGCACCCAACATCAAGTGAGTCACTCTGATGCTTCTTGTAAGCATCTTTATCAGCTCTTGTAGCTGTTAAGGGAGGTTCCTCAGCGGGCAAGGGTTCCTCTAGGACATATTGTTTCTTTTCTTGTTTGAGGACTATCCTCAAGTTCCTATGCCAGTCTAGGAAATTTGTCCCATTTAGCTTGTCCTTCTCAAGGACCGATCGCAGTGATAATGTGCTTGTAACGTTGTTAGTTGCCATGGATATCTACAATATAAATATGCAAAATAAGTTTATGATTTAATCATTTAACATGGTCTTATATTAAATGATACTCCCACTATTTGTTTAAAAAACTATCAACCCTCGAAACCTTTAGTGGGCCAAGATCCATATTTCGCCTAATCTTGAGTTAGCTTTGGCTAATCGCCCAAGACTCGGTTATTTGGGTAGACAACACTTTGTCAATTACATCACATATAATTCTTGGATAGTTGGACGAACAACACTTTGTTCAATTCATCAAATGAATTATAATCCAACCCATGCCTCTAAGTTCCCAATCCTATTGAGATAACCTAGTTAAGTCGTACCCAATTTAAAGTATAACGGATATCACTTTTATCCTTTCGCGTCTTACTAAGATTGCCACGGTGCTTTGCTTTGGCAAACCCACACATGTACAATCGAAGTTATTGACGAGTACTTTTAATTTTGGAAGGCATCTAAAACTTAATATTTTAGAGGGATTTATTGATCTCATGATTAGTTTGATAATTTAAAATATGTCCACTACATATAGTTGTATACATATCTACATATATGTGTAATACAATTATCATACTAAAACATAAGATAAATCATGCATCAACATACATAATTAAACGTGACATGGTTATAGCCCCTACTAACGATTTTCTCAAGCCAATGAGAAAATCCTAAGAGTCAACCTAAGGTAACTTCACAATCACCTTCCTTTGGCTCCAATTTGTGAATAGCCTCCTCATCTCGGCACGATGCTCCATCTTCATTGATCACCATCAATAAAATAAACTACACTATTTACAAGATATAGAATTCCCCGATTCACATTCGAGGGGAACATAGGGAGGGATAACATTTAGAATAAAATAGAGAAGGCACGACACGCAGGTCGTATTATAAATTACAAACATTCACAAATCCTATCTAATAGGTCAAAGGGCTATAACCACGCACCATGCTCAAACAACACATAAAGCATGCATTAACATTTAATTAATTAAATTCTACACATTTTAAATTTAATTCTAATTAAAACTTTAAAATAGAATTTTGAAAAATTATCGTACGCTCGGGACATCACATGCCACGAATAAAAAAAACGACTAAACCATGAACCATCATGATTCGAATCATCATAGACCATGGCTGGACCAATCATGGGCCTAGGGTTCGAAACCCTAGCCCATGGCCGAACCATGGCTCGGGTGCGGCGCCGCTAGGGTTCCAAACCCTAGCCGCCAAGCACCATTTTGTTTTTCATCGAGCCAACATGGTTCGAAACGTCGGAATTCAAGAGTCACAAGCCACGGTCCAACCATGCACGGTTCATGACGGTGGCGGTTCAACCATCTCGAGCCAAGGGTTCGAAAACCCTAGCCCAAGCGGCGGCCGAGTGGCTTATGTGACTAGGGTTCAAAACCCTAGCCTTTTGGAAGCGGCGGCCGAGCCATGGTGACTAGGGTTCGAAACCCTAGCCCCTTGGTGGCATCGGCCGTGAGCCATGCACGAGCCAATGTTCCGGTTTTGATCACGAATTATCATATATTTCGATCCGTCAATTATATCATATATAATATTATACTATGATTTTCACAAACTCGATTTATTCCATATCATATATGAAAATACAGTTTTAAATAGCATGCAATATAAGCTCTAATATGATTAACACAATTTAATAACATATTTCCGATATGAGCCTTGTACACGGCTCTGATCCACTGTAAGTAATCCTAAGAGCATACAACGCAGCGGAATAAAATTTTGGATTACTAAAACAATGGATCTATACATAGGATTTCATATCGGATAACTGAATACGAAGGTCTCACCCTTGTAGCGTGTTTGAGCAGATTCCATGGAGCTGCACCACGTCCAACGCCTCCTCCGAGTCACTAGCAAAACTTGTCTAGTTTTGCCTCAACGGTATCCACACGATCAAATCGGGTGAAGGGATAGTTTAATAACAAGTTGCTAGACAAGTTATTAAACCGGAACAAGAAACGATCTCAATTCACAATCGAGAATGATCGCCTAAACCAACCAAGTTTCTCTTCGGCTATATGAACAAAACCGAGAGCACCTTGGAGATGAAGGAGGCGGCCGATTGCTTGTGTAGGTTGTGATATGATGTGTTAATCTCATTAAACACCTTGTTAACAAATTATATATGATTAATTAAAGGCTTTCATAAAGCCTCATGGGCTTAAGCCCATGATTTAATTTAATCATTATGATAATTAATTAAGACTCCTCTTAATTATTTAATTCATCCCATGAATTTAATTTCCCTTCTCGATTTGATCTTTTGTGCGACCCGATAGGATCTTGTAATGTTGGCAGTGACATAAAATCTCATTTTATGTCGCAAGCAAGGAGCGGTGTCTAGCAACACATCGAGGCTACCCAAATTACAAGAATGTCAATGACTCGACATAACCTTTAGAACTTGTTATAATATTAACCATGTAACTTAATCCCTTTGTCCTTTGTGTTTAGATTGAACACGAGTCATTGAATAGTCATACTCGTATATCCAATCTTTATTTCTTGATCCCCAAGTAGAACTAGAATAAACGAATAAGCTCGATATCTCATATCGACTCATTCGAGCATGGCCATGCATTTTAGTTCTCACTTGATCAAGGGCCAAACACGTCTCCTGTTATATAGGAAGGACAAATCCTATCTCGATCAGTCAACATCCCTCTACATAATTCGTAGTGTATCCAATAGTCGCCTTTATAGATTACCCTGTTACGGGTAACGTTTGACGATATCAAGATACATAACTCCTTATGTTGGGATCTCTGATGATCACAAGTCGTAAGGATTACATACATTATTATCACTATGAGAATTGCATATGACGATCATATAACTATCCATGTTGCATTCTCATGGTGGGTCTGTCCAGTACATCGTTCTCTAACATGTACCCATATGTTGATTTGATATCTCATATCAATGAACAATTCATCGATCAACACATACTAGTCTCTACGTATTATCATTATCCCTTTCATGATAGTACTTGACTAGGGTCATCTTTAAGAATAATACAATATTATTCTAAGGACATTAACATATATATTAATTCACATTGCACAGTTAAAAGAATAATATATAATAATGAATTGCCATTCATAAAATCATAAACATTGTATGTCAAAACAATCATTTAATGATTCGTCTTAGGGCATATCCCAACACAGATCACTATTGTCATGCAATAATCCAAACTATGACAAGATGTCATACACAGTTCCACTAAAGAACCAATTTACGGATGTCTCTCATGACGTCCTTTTCTATATCCAGAAGTCATACAAACATCCAATGCTCTCAGCAACAACATCGATACTCACACTCTGTTCAAAGCAGACCAACCAATTTCAACTTCATAAATACAGTTCACAAACATAGAACTAGCTGTTCATATGCAACATCCCATACACAACTGTATGCACGTGAGGTATCTCGTGTCAATGAAAGACACCCATGGCTGCCACACATACCACATATCATACGCACAACCTTAGAACTCGGACGGAGTTCACATCAAAACAATGATATCCATGCCCATCACTATACACTAGCCAGATATCCTACATGGCCACATCGCACCATGTATGTCTCTGTCTAGCCATCACAAAGATCACATGTGCAGACGTCACAGCAATCTTTGCCGGTGATCATTGCATCACTGCAATCTCCGCCGGTACTCATTTTCTTTCAATCTGAAAGACTTCCATGCCCAAATCCATATGAGACAACAAGAACGAACACAAGAAGCTAATACACAGAAAGGATCACCCAGTCCGTTAACCAGTCACCAAACACGAGTGACTTGAACGACATCAACTGATAACAGTCAAACATACTGCGGTTGTACCGCTCCATCAATACGCCTCAGCGCCACTATCATTGAACTCTCCCAATTTCATGTTCATTGCCAACTCCATGACAACAAACATAGAGATCAACATACACATACACACCGGAGAACCATACACAGATGATACCCTGACAAGAAAATCATCACCACGGTGATCTCACAAATCACCAATTACCCCTGTGGAATACAATCCTAAGGAATACTATTATTGTACACGAATCGCATTCGCTACATGTACCATTTGAGTACCACAAGTAACCCATATCTGTATCATCTCCCAATGTAAACACACTGCATTAGCCTTTACCATCCACAGATCAAGAGCAAAGTATTACATTCCCATTCAGGCCATACATGTCGAACTGACAATGCAACCACAGATTGCAATATCAAGAATGCCCTTGAACTAGATACAGTGATCAATAACCTGTATCGTCACTTCCATTCACACACCATGTGTCAGCGGCCAATCCATCATTAGGTCTGATACACAATCTCATGCAGGCTGACTTTGCACATGGAGCTGATACCAGGCTTTGCTTTTCACGCTCCAACCACTGTACAACTTACTCCTCCAATTCGGTATCGACCTATATACCATTACCACGGAATCAGTGGAATAGCTCCCGCGAAACATATCATGTTTCCCCTGCCAAATGATAGTACAGAAACCCGGTATACCAATCACGGTTACACCCACAACATCACTTATGCCACGCATAAGGATTCATACCAAGTCATACTATCATCCTGCAAAACAAGGGTTAACAATATCAGATACAAATACAAAGCATGTTCCCAGACACTATATCATAAGTATAACACGCCTTTAAGTGATTAGGTAACTCCCTAACTCACTTCCTCTACCCCTGTTCATCCCGTTCTCGAACCACTGCTCTGATACCACTAATGTGGGGTCCTCGTTACTTATTCCATTATGTATCATATTAACATACATATGTGAGTCCGAATTAAGTAATTCATACACTGTTTAAGAGTTTCTTACTAATAGGTTGTTACAGCTATATCAACACCACTAGTACAAAAACCAAATAACTTTTTCACATATACATTACATGTAGAATTAACAACCTAATCCAGTACAACTCCTATGCAGTGGTTCACCTCGCAGGGGAATAAGACTCACGAATTCCCACGTCTATGAAATCCTACAGAAACATTCACAAAACGTGAGTATAGATAAACAACTATCTCAGTGCGATATCAAAACACAATATCAATAACAATGATAAAGCACAATAAATCATCTAATGTGAATGCTCTGTATCATGCATCAACAAATGCACTATGTCATGACATGTCTCAACAATCACCCTATTATCACGAGCCCAATATGATATGCCTATTCAGCTCAATATGTCAGTGGAACCACATCACATCTTCTTATTAGCAGCACATATCATAGTACCGTACTCATCTGTGATAATAGCCAGAGCATATACCCAAACCAGGCGTATATCTCTCAAGCCAAAGCATATGTAGTATATCTATCGTGGCAACGATCCCAGCCAAAGCATATACCAAACCTGGCATATCTATCAAGGCAATGATCTTACCAAAGCATATACACATATCTATCAAGGCATCCATCCCAACTCAAGCCAAAGCATATGTAGTATATCTATCGTGGCAATGATCCCAGCCAAAGCATATACCAAACCTGGCATATCTATCAAGGCAATGATCTTACCAAAGCATATATACATATCTATCAAGGCATCCATCTCAATCATATGAAATCCATGTATGTACATGCATATGATACTACCAATCATATGACACAAAGCTAGCATAAATCATATGATATCAAAACCATAACATCATCATCACATAATATCTATACTCCGTACGTCAACACGTACCTGGTATACGACAACAAAAGCGATAAATCAGGCATTGATGGCTAATTGCCTCTTTGCCCTGTCCCCTGTGATGATGTTACAACAATACCAACAATATCATGTTAAAAGAGGTTGAACTATTCATTTCCACAATAAAATAATGTTGTTCAACATTTTAAGTCTACCGATCGATCGGTCACTCTAGTGATCGATCGGTCCAAACAAACAACCCTAGCGATCGGTCGGTCAGAAGCTAGCGATCGATCGCTCAAATGTTTGAATTTCTCAAAAATGCTATGGCATTTCACCGATCGATCGTTCGCTTTCAGCGATCGATCGGTACATGAACCGCCTTACTTCCCCTGTTTCTTCCGATCGATCGGTACGATCCTAGCGATCGATCGGTCGACAACTGATTTTCAAAACCATGGCGATTTTTAATGCTTATCTTCATGGTTCTCAACCTACACCTCAAGTTAAACCATCAAAACTTGATATATGCATACTTTAACCTCATATAAACATGTTTCTATCACAATACAACTTAGTTCATTGAATTCAATAACATATGAATTCCATCTTCCTTCTAACAATCACATGCTTCTTAAATTGCATACAAAGCATCATAACTAAGTTATTACACCAACTAACTACATAAAGTAGAGTATGCAACTTCTCCTTACCCCATACTTCATGTTGAACATGCTTCCAAGATAGAACCAAACAAAGACACCAAGAGACACTAGAGAGTATGTGTAGAGATTTGTAGGTGAGTTTAGGTGAGTTGTGTGTTTAAAATCTGATTTTACATCTATATAATTACCTTTAACTCCAAATGCACATTCACATGTAATTCCTCTCACATGCATGGTAAATGTATAGCCAAATTCACATCCCACTACACACCTCATGCTTGAAATTCTCTTGTCTATGCACATGCACCAACATTCCAAGTCAATAGACATATATGATATATGTTCTCAATTCACATCTCTAGTTTGCTTCTCATATATCAATATGTATTGATTTATCATATATACACATTCTTTCATTGCCACACAACCATTAGTCCTTTCTTTCATTAGTTCAACATTTTATTGTCATACATGGCAATAGTCTTACTCGGTTCAACCCGAACCCGAGTTCATCTCATACCATACTTATTTCATAATCTAAGAACATATAGATGATTAATGTCTAGGCATTACAAAACCTTTGATTTAAGTACTTACATGGAAGTTTTATGAAGTTCCTAACATGTTTGTTTGAGCAAGTATGTTGTGTTATGAACTAGATTTGATGCTATGAAATGAGGTCCTCGAAAATCTGGAAAAATCCCGATTTTCAGAGTGCTCGATCGATCGAGATTTTTGTACCGATCGATCGAGCGAGGCTGAAGCTTTTAAGCATGGTTTGAAATCCAGGCGTCGATCGATCGAGGGATTTTCCGATTGATCGGTGAAGCTCCTCGATCGATCGGTAAAATATTTCGTTCGGTCGATCGAGGCAGAGTGTTTGGGCACTGTTTGTGCACAGTTTCTCGATCGATCGAGACCTTGGGGCCGATCGATCGAGAGAGGCAGAATGTTGAAAATAAAATGATGATTTATTTTGTTAAGTTTATGGTATGAGATGATATTGAGGCATCTAATATGGTATTATGTGGTCTTGTAGAACCATCCCAGGTACCAGCACAATCACGGAGATAAAGTTTGTTGACTCCTCCTCCTTTTAAAAAGGTTCGTAAGAGACGTACGGGCATCGGACGGTAAAACACATCTCTACACTATGACTATGCATTTATCGCATGAATATTTACGATGAAATGATGATGTTTATACGACGTTTATATAATGATGTGATACGATGTTTATTATGTGGTAAGATGCCACGGGGTAAGATGCCCATATGCTAAGAGGCCATACGATGTTATTATGTGGTAAGATGCCACGGGGTAAAATGCCCATATGGTAAGAGGCCATACGATGTTATTATGTGGTAAGAGGCCACGGGGTAAGATGTCCATATGGTAAGAGGCAATACGATGTTATTATGTGGTAAGATGCCACGGGGTAAGATGGCCATATGGTAAGAGGCCATACGATATTATGATGTGGTAAGATGCCACAGGGTAAGATGCCCATATGCATGAATATGAATCAGGGACAACAAAAAGAAGTTAATGAATTACCAGCATATTTACTTAACCAATATTTCATGCATTTACTGTGATGTTTTTATGATGTTAAGTAAGATTGTATATGCTCATGATGTGTTGTCCCTGTAGGTACACTTTTGGACTAAAGGACTAAGGGTCGGGTTGAGGCAGTGAGCTACGAGGAACACAGGAATGTTTAGGTTTCAAGTTATGATTAGTATCTACTCTAGGAGTAGTGTAAATATAAATGTTGACATTCTTTTGCGAATGTAATGAATTATTTTTGAAGTTTTGTATTTTGGCCTGTAATCCTGTTAGCTCATGTAACAACCAGAACCTTAAGATGTTATTAATGCATGATTAGTCCTTCTTATGTCATTATAACACTGTTAAGGTAGGAAGACCCTACATTAGTGGTATCAGAGCAGTGGTTAGATAACCCGGGAATGAGTGAAGGGTAGCCTTAGCAATAAGTTAGCTAGGTGCTTACTTTTGAACATGTTTTATATGTATGTTGCATAGAAGTAGAAGATGTTATACTAACATGTTTAATTATCTAACGATGTACTTTATGAACTGCTTTTGGTATTGTTGTTAATCCTTGTGTTGCAGCATGGCAGCAAATGTGGAAGTGGGTGACGCTATTAGTGTAAATGCAAGTGATGGGCGTACGAATCCACTACCACCACCAGCCTTGGGGGAAGAACCCTCTGAACAGCAATTATTACCTGGGGAGTTGAGCTTGTCTCAGTTTTTGACATACCGACCTCCGATGTTCGAAGGAACGGAACCGGGGAAATGGCCGAGGAGTGGCTAGAGAGGATAGAACAGATATTTGTGGCAGTGCCTTGTGCAAAGACGGCATGGATCAGATTAGCAGAATTTCAGCTGGCTAAGAAGGCACTGATGTGGTGGAAGACCACAGTGATAGAGCAAGGGCTCAGGGTCAGGAGATCAATTGGAAACTATTCAGGACGCGGTTTCTGGCCCGTTATTTCTCAGCTGCTGCGAGACAGGCTAAAGAGGATGAGTTTACCAACCTCAAGCAAGGTACCATGCCTGTATCAGATTATGCTCTACATTACTGTTCCTTACTTCGGTATGTACCTCACATTGCTGCAAGCACTCAAGCGAAGATGAGGAACTTCATGAAGGGCTTGAGGCCGGAACTGTATGACAGGGTAATTACCTATGGCCCTGCCTGTTTTGATGATGCACTTTCACGAGCCGAGCTAGCCAAACTGGGAGTTGGCGCATATCCTGATGCAGTGCCACCTCCAGCACCCCCTCAGAAATCTACTTCTGACAATTTGAGGCCGAGGGGTGATCAGTTCAAACCAAGGGGGAACACAACGCCTTCGAGGTTCAGTGGCAAGAGGCCTGAGAATCGTTGGAAAGGAACCGTAGGAATGATGCCCCATCCGGGAGAGGACAGTCTCAGGGAGACAGATCTGGAAGAGTTCAGTGCACTCTTTGTGGGCAACCACATTTGGCAAAAGACTGCGTAGGATGCTATGTCTGTGGCGACAGAGGCCACTTTGCTCGGCAGTGTCCCAACAGGGGAAGACAGCAGAACTCTACGGGGAGGCCTGCGGACAGAGCGACACAGCACAGACCACCTTTAGCACCGAGGCAGTATGGAGGTCAGCCCACGGGGCCACCTCAGGGACAGGTGTATGTTTGACGAGGGAGCAGGCTACAGCGGCTCCGGAGGAGGTGATAGCGGGTACGTGTCTTTTATTTACGCACCCTGCTCTTATATTGATAGACACAGGTGCGTCACACTCTTTTGTGTCGGCGAGTTTTGTGGAAAGGCACCACATATGCACTTCTCCGTCGCCCATGCCTCTTATGGTCTCGACCCCCGCTTGAAGAAGTTTGACTACAAATCAGATTGTTTTTGATGGCCTCATTTATTTTGAGGATAACGAGTTAAGGTCAGATTTGATTGTTCTGGGGATGTCAGACTTTGACTGTATTGTAGGCATTGATGTTCTGAACAGGTATCAGGCAGTCGTGAACTGCAGGCAGAGGACTGTCCGATTCAAGTCTGATATGGGAGTCCAGTGGACATTCTTTGGGGATGGTTCTCGTCCAAAGATTCCGTTGATATCTGCTGCCAAGATGGCACAGTTATTGGAACGATGCCATACAGGATATCTTATTTATGCTGTTGATATTACGAAAAAGAAAGAAGGAGTAAAAGTTGAGGATGTGCCTGTAGTGGCGGAGTTTCCTGATGTCTTTCCGGAGGAGATTCTCGGATTCCCACCGACGAGAGAGGTCGAGTTTGGGATTGAGTTACTACCGGGGACGTCTGCAATTTCTCGTGCCCCGTATAGGATGGCACCAACAGAACTAAAGGAGTTAAAGACTCAGTTGCAAGAGCTCCTTGAAAAGGGCTACATACGCCTAGCGTATCGCCCTGGGGTGCTCTAGGGTCTCCCTACCTTGACATCATATTAAGAGTGTATTATGAACTAAACATGCATTAGAGACATCTTAGAGTTCTGGTTGTTATGTGAGCTCAATGTAATTACAGGCCAAAATGAAACTTCAATAGTTAGTTAATTACATTCCCCAAAAAGAATGTTAAGGCTAACAAAAATCCTGTATCTATCTTCTTATGCTCCTTTAGCTCACTATCTCAACCCGACCCTTGGTCTCGATCCAAAAGTGTACCTACAGGAACAACCCATCGTGAGCATGTACATCATTACTTAACATCATGAGTTAATGGCATATAAATAATGCATGGAAATAATTGATAACATATACTTCCTGTTTAATAGTACTATCCTTCCTTGGTTGTCCCTGTTTCATAATTACGCATATAATCATTAGTTCAAGACATGAATGATTAACATCATACTTCGTATAAAAGCTCACAACAATCCACGTTAATTAGAAATTGGACTATCCGGGTACTATTATGACAGCGGCACAATTGGCCCCCTCGCTCGACATAACACATCTTATGATACCCATCGCTACGCCTTGATAGCGGATGTATCTCTTATTCAGCGGATGATACCCATCGCTACACCTTGATAGCGGATGTACCCCATCGCTCAGCGGATGATACCCATCGCTACACCTTGATAGCAGATGTACCCCATCGCTCCGTTATATGAGCGGCAAGACCTTCCTCGCTTGCCCATAATAGTCACCGGACATTCAACCATTCTAAGTAGCATAGTCAAACATGCGTCATCATCTTATAAACATCATCATTTCAAACATCATCATCTTATCATAATTGTCATCGTAACATCATATCATCTTTGTTTATCACAACATTATCATCATAGACTTATTCATCATAATCATCATAATCATCATCATAATTACTCATGCAATTAATGCAAGGTCATAGTTTAGGAATATGTTACCGTGTGATGCTCGTACGTTTCTTACGTACCTTAATTCCAAAAGGAGGAGAAATTGTGGAACATTATCTCCTTGAGGTTGTTGGTGCCTGGGATGGTTCTACACAACCATACAATTCAATATTAGAAGTTAAACAATAGCCCGATACCAAAAATTCAATAAAAATCAACATTTTCAAAAATTTCGCAGCTGGCGATCGATCGCTTCGCTGAGGCGATCGATCGCCTCAATTTCTTCTTCTCGGCGATCGATCTCGCCAAACATGGCGATCGATCGCCTACCCTTTGAATTGGCTACTGCCTCTCGGCGATCGGTCGCCTCTTTTAAGGCGATCGATCGCCTGCCCTGCATTTTGGCTACTGTCCATAGGCGATCGGTCGCCTCATTTCAGGCGATCGATCGCCTCGCGCAGACACGAGGTTTCTCCATTTTTGAGCATTAAATCCTACACCAACTTCAACCAACATTTATACCAACAACTCATAAACATTAAAACACTTAAAACCTTCAACACACATCATAAAACCACCAAAAATCCAACATCTCACAAGGAATCACACTAACTCAAACAAACCCATTTCAAACCCTTTTTAAAACCCTTAAAAAACTCAATCAACACTTCAACAACATCCATAAGTGATATATAAACATCATAGGCACTAAATCTTACCAAGAAGTGCAAGAATGAAGCTTTTACAAGAATTCCTTCCCACCTTTAGGGCTAAAATCGAAAATGAGGGGAAAGGGGGTTTGGGAAAGTGATTTTGGGAATTGAGTGTAAGGTATAAAGTGTAAAGTGTAAAGTGGGGTAAGAATGGTGGGTTAAATATCAAATCCTTTTATTTAACTTGTACCCCAAAATTAACATGATGTATATAAAATACATCAACATGGTAAGCATTTATAAAATGAAATCAACATCATTAAATCCATATCATCCTCATAATAAAAATCAACATCCTTAAATCATGTTAATTCTTCATTTCCACACATAACTTAATCATCGTAATAACTCATCATATAAACATAATTAATGTCCAGGTTACCATTAATTAATTTCGGGGCATCACAGGTGCACCTATTTTGTTTGTTAAAAAGAAGGATGGATCGATGCATCTATGCATTGACTATAGGCAACTGAACAAAGCCACAGTAAAGAACAAGTATCCACTCCCGATGATCGATGACTTGTTTGATCAGTTGCAGGGTAAGAGGCTCTACAGTAAAATCGATCTGAGGTTGGGGTACCATCAGATTCGAGTAAGGGAGGATGATGTCCAGAAGACAGCTTTCAGGACTAGATATGGGCACTATGAATTCTTCGTCATGCCTTTTGGGGTGACAAACGCCCCAGCTGTTTTCATGAGTCTGATGAACAGGGTGTTCCAGCCATATTTGGATCAGTTCGTTATAGTCTTCATTGACGACATACTTATCTACTCCCGGACTGAAGAAGAACACGCGGAGCACTTGAGGACAGTACTCCAGATCCTCAGGGATCATCAGCTATATGCAAAGCTCAGCAAGTGCGAGTTCTGGTTGAGCAGCGTGGTATTCTTAGGCCATATCATATCTAGCAGTGGGATATCTGTGGATCCCAGGAAGATTGAGGCTGTGATGGAGTGGGCTGCACTCACTTCTATACCTGAGATACGGAGTTTTCTCGGTTTGGCAGGATATTACCGACGTTTTGTCGAGGGTTTTTCAAAGATCGCCAAACCCCTGACACAGCTGACTCAGAAAGGAGTCCCCTTCTTTTGGTCTGAGACTTGTGAGGAAAGTTTCCAAGAACTGAAGCGTCGCTTGACTACAGCGCCTGTGTTGGTGATTCCGTCTGAGAATAAGAGATTTTCTTTGTATACAGATGCGTCACTACAGGGTTTGGGCTGTGTGTTGATGCAAGATAAGCATGTGGTGGCTTATGCATCGAGACAGCTGAAGCCACACGAGTCTAGGTATCCAGTGCATGATTTGGATTTGGCGGCCATCATATTTGCCTTGAAGATTTGGAGGCATTACTTGTATGGTACGTCTTTCACTATATTTACGGACGATAAGAGCCTGAAGTTCTTATTCACTCAGGCAGAGTTGAATATGAGGCAAAGAAGGTGGATGGATTTACTCAAAGACTATGACTGTGAGATTGAGTATCATCCCAGTAAAGCGAACATAATAGCAGACGCCTTAAGTCGGAAGGTGAAGAGTACTGCAGAGGATGTCATGTGCTTGTCGGCTTTGATGACTTCTTATTGCCATCTGGGCTATGATTTCGATATATACACGTCGCCTGTGCGAGTGTCGACCTTATTGGCAGAGCCAGATATATTTGAGGCAATCAGGAAGGCCCAGAGGTCGGATGATGAGGTTCAGAGATGGACGTCGTTGGTACTTCAGAGTCAGCCATCCAAGTTCAGAGTGGCTGAGGATGATTCTTTGAGACTGGGCAACCGATGGGTAGTCCCAGATACACCAGAGTTGCGTAGAGGAATATTGGAGCGAGCTCACAGTAGTCGGTTCAGTATCCACCCAGGGGGAAAGAAGATGTACAAAGACCTATGCGATCAATTCTGGTGGAGACGCATGAAGCGTGAGGTGAGCGCTTTTGTTAAAAGATGTTTGATCTGCCAGCAGGTAAAGGCAGAGAGGCAGAGGCCTGGTGGCGAGCTGAAGAGCTTAGAGGTACCTTAATGGAAGTGGGAGCATATATCTATGGACTTCGTGACCCACTTGCCAAGGACGGCCGCTGGATTTGATGCGATTTGGGTGATCATAGATAGGCTGACGAAGACGGCTCACTTCATCCCTTACAGTATGTCATATACATACTTGAAGATGGCCCAGATGTATATACGGGATGTGGTAAGGTTGCATGGTATTCCAGTCTCGATAGTGTCTGACAGAGACCCAAGGTTCACTTCACATTTCTGGGAGGGTCTCCAGAAGGCTTTGGGCACGGAAGTGAGACTGAGTACAGCCTATCACCCTCAAACAGATGGCCAAAAAGAGCGTACCATTCAGACGCTCGAGGACATGTTGAGGGCATGTATTTTGGAGTTTGATACTCCGTGGCAGGATTCAGTGCCGCTGGTGGAGTTCTCCTATAATAACAGTTATCAGGCGAGCATTCAAATGGATCCTTTTGACGCTCTGTATGGACGACGATGTAGATCACCGCTGTATTGGGAGGACTTGACTAGCAAAGCGGTCGGAGGACCGGATATGATCAAGGATATGGAATGTATGATAAAGTTGATACGCCAGAAGATGAAAGCGGCCCAGGATAGGCAAGTAGCCTATGCCAATAAGCGGCGACGACCGCTGGAATTCCAGTTAGGAGACAGGGTCTTCTTAAAGATCTCGCCCTTCAGGGGTGTGGTTCGTTTTGGGATGCGGGGAAAGTTATCTCCGAGGTATGTCGGGCCATATGAAGTGTTGCAGCGAATCGGTACATTGGCTTATCGTTTGGCTCTACCGCCATCTTTATCTGGCATACACGATGTTTTCCATGTCTCTATGTTAAGAAAGTATGAGCCAGATCCGTCTCATGTCTTACAGCCTACTGAAGTACAGTTAGACTCAGATGTGTCCTACGTAGAACGACCAATCAGAATTCTGGATCGAGAGGAACGCAGACTACGAAGCAAAGTTATACCGATGGTCAAAGTTCAGTCGGATCGTCGGTGTTGAGGAGGCTTCGTGGGAGACGGAACGGCATATGGTGCAGCACTATCCGGAATATTCTCTGGTATATTTTTATGTTTAGTTTCGATATGGTGATGCATGCGGATTTCGAGGACGAAATCTTATAAGTAGGGGAGTAATGTAATACCCCCGAAATGTTATTTGATTATGTGCCATGATGATAATTTATGATATGTTTAAGGGTTGTGGTGTATTTAAATTGGGGATTATATTTATGTTAGGATGATATAATTTAGGGGGCATGTTGGGTGTTTTAAAGGATGTATTAATTTAAATGAAGTTATAAAATATCGAGTGAGGATATTTTAATACATCGTACTAAATACCGGGACACAATTAAATACCACAAGGCACCCCTACCCACACCACCCCCACCCAATCGGTCACCACCACCCTTCCCCAAGTGCAACCTCTCCCCACTTGGCAACCCATGCCCCAACTTGGTCCAACCCATGCCTCAACATACCATTCCACCCCCACATCCCTTCTCTTCCTTCCTCCTCTCCATTCACGTTTCTGGCAAGCATCTTTAGGGCAAGGAAGAGCTTGGTAAAGGTGCTCAAAAATCCTTGCAAAAAGAGGAGCAAAAAGAGGGGGGTAAGTTGGTACCCTGTTTTCTGGGTTTTTGGTTGAGTTTGAGTTTGGGTGGGATGATTTTATGCATGCTAAGTATAGGTTTGGGTGAAACCTTGGTATGGGTGCTTGCATGGTAGTATTATGTAACTACTAGCATGTTAGTTCGAGCATGTTACATGTTTTATGTGATAGATTTCTGGCTATGAAACTATGTGCTCGAAAATCTGGGCAAGGAAGAGCATGCTCTGTTTTCTGTATAAGTTGGTTGGGGTTGAAGATTTTGATGATGTTATGATGCATGTTAGCTTAGGTTTTATTAAACCTTTGATTTAAGTACTTACATGGAAGTTTTATGAAGTTCCTAACATGTTTGTTTGAGCAAGTATGTTGAGTTATGAAGTAGATTTGATGATATGAAATGAGGTCCTCAAAAATCTGGAAAAATCCCGATTTTCAGAGTGCTCGATCGATCGAGATTTTTGTACCGATCGATCGAGCGAGGCTGAAGCTTTTAAGCATGGTTTGAAATTCAGGCGTCGGTCGATCGAGGGATTTTCCGATCGATCGGTGAAGCTCCTCGATCGATCGGTAAAACATTTCGATCGATCGATCGAGGCAGAGTGTTTGGGCACTGTTTGTGCACAGTTTCTCGATCGATCGAGACCTTGGGGCCGATCGATCGAGAGAGGCAGAATGTTGAAAATAAAATGATGATTTATTTTGTTAAGTTTATGGTATGAGATGATTTTGAGGCATCTAATATGGTATTATGTGGTCTTGTAGAACCATCCCAGGTACCAGCACAATCAAGGAGATAAAAGTCTGTTGACTCCTCCTCCTTTTAAAAAGGTACGTAAGAGACGTACGGGCATCGGACGGTAAAACACATCTCTACACTATGACTATGCATTTATCGCATGAATATTTACGATGAAATGATGATGTTTATACGATGTTTATAATGATGTGATACGATGTTTATTATGTGGTAAGATGCCACGGGGTAAGATGCCCATATGGTAAGAGGCCATACGATGTTATTATGTGGTAAGATGCCACGGGGTAAGATGCACATATGGTAAGAGGCCATACGATGTTATTATGTGGTAAGATGCCACGGGGTATGATGGCCATATGGTAAGAGGCCATACGATATTATGATGTGGTAAGATGCCACAGGGTAAGATGCCCATATGCATGAATATGAATCAGGGACAACAAAAAGAAGTTAATGAATAACCAGCATATTTACTTAACCAATATTTCATGCATTTACTGTGATGTTTTTATGATGTTAAGTAAGATTGTATATGCTCATGATGTGTTGTCCCTGTAGGTACACTTTTGGACTAAAGGACTAAGGGTCGGGTTGAGGCAGTGAGCTACGAGGAACACAGGAATGTTTAGGTTTCAAGTTATGATTAGTATCTACTCTAGGAGTAGTGTAAATCTAAATGTTGACATTCTTTTGCGAATGTAATGAATTATTTTTGAAGTTTTGTATTTTGGCATGTAATCCTGTTAGCTCATGTAACAACCAGAACCTTAAGATGTTATTAATGCATGATTAGTCCTTCTTATGTTATTATAACACTGTTGAGGTAGGAAGACCCTACACCTTTACATTCCGATATGAATACTTTGTATAGGTCCTCGGTTAGGAATCCAAAATTTATTTCTGCTGCGTACTTGCATGTTGGATTCCTTTCAGCTTCGACATGACAGCGGCAAATATTATGATCCATCGCTGATGATATACCCGTAGTAGGACGCTAAAAGTAACACATTGTATATTCAATAACAATTGAAATCATACCACAATATCTCATTGTCTGTTGTCAACCATCCCTGTCCTTAGACAACATATCACATTTCCCATTTCCTGATTTCCCTACAAAATCAGATCCCTTAGCACATAATACATGGAGTGCAAGACATTACCATTAATGTCATCCCATCGTATTCTACACGATTCCTGCAACCACAATGATCAGTAATACCACTTTCCATATCGTAAAAGCACATAAGCAATTAATTGTGTCACACAACACTAATACCATAATGTATAAATATGTGCTACCAATTCCTATCAACAAGTTCCTAGGCCCTTAACAGCCCCAAAGAGCAACCACTGCTCTGATACCACTAATGTAAAGACCCCCGTGCCCTTAACCCACAATTAGTGCATTAAGCCATGCATTTCGTGCATTCAATCACGTGTAAAGGGAAACTATATGTAAACGTGGTACACAATACAACCTATAAATTTTCTTGCTTCATCTTCCATGCAATATCCGATTTCCCAAATTAAGACCATTTAACACATCATGCACCTATGTAATACACTAATCACAATCTCAATTCATCTAGCAATTCCCTAGTTGATTGCTCACACATATAATGAAAAGAGAAAGGCCCATGCCTCTTTATACAACACATATACACATAATATTGCTCACACACGAGCATCGAATAAACCTATGTGTACGTATTATATAAAAAGGGATACACAATATCCAGCTCCACATGAGCTCCGGTGTCTCGATCCTGGAATCACCTCCAATTCATAGCTCGATCACAGCTCCAGAGCTACCATTGCACCTGTTTCACCTACCCTAACAGAGACAGCCCCCACACGGGGTGAGCATACCAATACCACCAAACCAATAATCACAATTATATAATTTGTAAATTACAACAATGTAAATGCCATGAATTTAAATGTTACTCCCTGGATGGCATCATCCTCATCCGGGATCCCACTGTGTTGTCCCTCTTCTCAAAACAACCAATATCAAATTCAAAATATCCAGTTAATCATTATACTGATTAACTATGTCCCTGGTCCAATTCAATATCAATAAGGAAATAAATATAGATATCCTAGATATCTAGTCAAAAGCCACATTTCCTCGCTCACTCAAAAGTAGCGGCACCACTTACCGATGTTCGCTCCATAGCGACCACATCACGACAATTGCTCGCTCCACAATAGCGGCATTTCAAATCCCACGCACGCTCAACAATAGCGGCGGCATAACCGATGGTCTCTCAACGGCGACAACATCTCAATCATTGCTCGCTCAAGGCGGCACCATATAATTTCCCAATGTATTTCCATTTATCGCAATTACTATATACTATACATTTCACAATCCATTTATCACTAGTATTACAAACCATGCATTTCAACAACCATTTATTGCAATTACCACTTACCATGCATTTTACAGTTGCAACATTATAATAGGTTAGCTCGTATGTCATACGTATCTTATAATCCCGTAGCTCGAATCCAAACACTGCCTCAGTCCCGAGGTCCGATGGAGGAATGTGCTAAACACAATTCAATAACTCATAATCAATGAGTAATCCCAAATTCATATGCACAAGCATGAAATCCGACCCCATTCATCCCAACACGATGATTAAATAGAAAAGGCCGATAATCGCTCCCAAAAACCCGAGGGAGGACCCCAAAATCAATTTTCCAAAATCGCACTACCGATCGATCGGTCACCATTACCGATCGATCGGTAACTGTTCATAAGATCGATTTAAGCTACGGCTTTGCACCGATCGATCGGTCCAAGCTACCGATCGATCGCTAGCCACCCACCGATCGATCGGTCGCTCTTACCGATCGATCGCTAAAGACCGAAATAAACACCCATCGCTACGCACATGCACCAATCGATCGGTCCAAGCTACTGATCGATCGGTCGCTGTACGAACCCGAAAATCACCATTTTTAAAGGTTTGAAAACCTCCACTAAACATACCCAAACTTCCTCAAACTCGAAAATAACCACATACTAACACCCTAGTACACTTAACAAGGGTTATAATCCATTTAAACACAAAACCCAAAAGATTTCAAGATTTTACAAAAATCTCCCAAAATCCAAAACTCAACCATTTAGCACAAAACCACAATCAAATCGAAGCTAAAGGTGAGGAGAAGAAGATTACCAGCCTTTCTTCAAGAAATCGAGCTCCCAAGACGAGCCCCCAATGATTGTTCCAAGAGGAGAAGAGGGGAAGGGTTTGGGGTGAGGGGAAAGAGGCGTGAGGGAGAGGAGAGAAGGAAATGATTCCGTAATGATGGAATACCAAGTCCATTTGGTATATATAACACTCAGGCTCCAAAATACCAATACTTTCACAACTACATCATGATTCATTAAAAGTCATTTGTTTTCAAAAACTCTCTCTCCAACATCAAATCCCCATACCAGCCCCAACATAAAGCACCTCGGACTCCAAGTCCCACCAAAAACCCAACTCATAGGTTTTCCACCAAAATGAGAATACAATCTCAACCTTTGGATCCAACGATCCCAAATGCCCGATTTAACAACCTCGGGAGACCCAAAACCGCAATTAATACACAGCAGCAACAATTAAATCCATTAAGGATCATTACCACACCGGGATCAACACCATTAATCCACGGGCATCACAATATCAATTGTATTATTAATGAACTAGTTGATGAATTGATATTCAATATAGATACTCAACGGTCTCAGGACGTCAAAGGTGGCTTGTTCATGTCGTCGACTATAAGGTACGTGGTGACGTACGAGCAAGTATAATATGAATTATTTCATATTCCAGTATTCATATATGTGAATAATTGTGATGACTGAATATAAGGGAAAGAATATGTGAAATGAGTTTGATATATGTGGTATGGGACACTTAAATGTACGTTGTCCGGATTGGGAGTTGGGTATTATGTGAATTGAGTTTGATATATGTGGTATGGTGGATACGTAAATGTACGTGGTCCAAATATGGAGTTGTGTATGGATGCCTTCGGCATGACCAGTATGAGAAAGTGTTGAGTGAGATAGATTGATAGACAAAACTGCATTGACATGTAATTATTTATGATTGAGCATAAATAATAGATTCTTGTTGTATTGAATTCATTGTGTGGTTGAGTATCATATTTTCAGTGACGTTATTAAACTTGATGTTATGAAAGCGTGTAAGCTTGAAACAAGAACATTGTGTGGAAGCTATACAGATTCAGAACTTCAAAGGGAGTACATTTTATAGATTTTCGATACTCTTAAATCGTGATATCATTATCTTTATGCATTGTTATGATATGGGTAGTGTGATGTTGGTATGCTCACCCTGTGTGGGGGTTTTTCTGTTGAAACAGGTATTACAGCTACAAGGTTATTTTGGCGTAGCAAGCTCGAGCTTGGTTGGATAATATTGCTTCCTGAAGCGTAGAATGAGATTGGGTAAATGGTATACATTATTTATGCCACTAGATGGGTATTCGTTATTTGTTGCTCGCATGTGAGCACTTGGAGTCGTGTATATGGACTGTAATAATGGTGTTGGGAGTCCACTTTTTATATCTTCTTATTATTGTGTTTTCCCTGGTTGGGAACTTACTTATGGTGATGATTTTGTTTAGTACTGTGTTTTTCACTGGCTGAGAGTTATTTTTAGTGATGTGTTATATTTTCGGATAGCCCAAATTATGGTGAGACTCTGCCAAAGTTAAAAGTCATGGGGATTATGTGAAGCATGTAATGATTCTTTTAAAGAATGAAAATTTTCTTCTACATACGACGTCATAGATGCATTAATGTACAGTTAAAGAGTTGGGGTCCTACAGAGCCAACCAAAAATATATTAGTTTAGTCTGATTTATTCTAGGTCGAGCAAAGAGTAAGTATGTGAGAGTTTGATGTGACTAGAAATAGACGCATCTATTGCACTTAATTTTCTACGATTTGGTATTTTTTGAGGGATAATTCGATGCATATGCTACCTAATTGTATATTTGTGTATTTGTAGGTGAAATCGAAGAAATCGAGCTAATAACGATGAATAAAGATCAAGGAAAGCTTTGAAGATGATAAAGACTCAAGGTAGATCGAGAAAAAGGCTAAAAATGTAATTTTGGAGAAAAGCGATCGATCGCATGGAAGAGGGGATCGATCGCCTTTGGATAGAAAGTTGAGCAACAAAAATCACGAGCTAGCGATCGATCGCTACAATTGGAGCGATCGATCGCTCCGATCGCCAAAATACACCGGAGCCAAGCGATCGATCACTATAAAGAGGCGATCGATTGCCCGAAAAATTTCGCTGGAAAAAATAAAGCAGCGATCGATCGCTAGCTTGAAGAGATCGATCGCTGCAGAGTCTGGAAAAATAAAGAAATTAAGAGTTTTACCATCTTTGGGAGGATTTAACCTAACCTACGATACATGCCTGCTATATCTCGAAATTATCAGCCTCCTAGACCATTATTCAGACTATTATTCATAGTTTAGACTCAGAACAATAATTTACTTTGAAGTTTTGAAGACGGATTGAAGGCTCAACACAAAGGCGGGATTGTAATCTCGACGCGTGGCGATTCTTCTAGTTTGTCTTAGTTTTTGTTTATGTTTTTCATATATCATTTTGTTATTTTGCATTGATTATGAGTAGCTAAACTCATCCTCTCGGTTGAGGAAGACAAAACCATTGGAGTTTAATTTATTCAAGAGATTGTTGTTTTGAATTGGTGATTTTTATTGATCATAAGTTTTTCTTGTGTTCTTGCCATGATTGTATTGTTGGTTGTTAGATTAGCTACCTAATAATTTTTCATAAAATCTAATGCTAAGTTTAATATCAAATCCGTAATTGTTTGATTAAATGAATTTGAGAAGCAACTATGATTGATAATTCTCTGTTGTTGAGGTTATTAAATTCCTAGGGAAAACTTTTGACTAGATTAAACATAACTGTTGTTGTTTATGTTGTTTAGCTTCACCAATCCTACTTGTTCATATGCTATCATTTGTTTAAATCTTAACTGCTGTTGTTAGGGTTGATTAATCGATAAGGGTTAAATTTGGATGCTGTTTTCGATTTAACTAAACTTAATATGTGATAGGAGTTAATCTTCAATGGTGAATATTCATGCATAAACAAGACATATGTGAGAAAATCGATGAATGAATAATCGAATTTCAATGGTAGCGTCGACCGAAACCAATCTCTCTTTAATTAATTTATTACTATTTTATTTCAATCTTGCATCCTACATAATTTTAGATAAATACTACTCTCAAATCCCCCTTATTTTGACACTTTTTAGTACAAAGATTCGTCCTTCTCTGTTGGATCGATCCCTACTTACGCTGCTACATTAATTTGTTGTTAACTGATAATGGTTAATTTGGGCGTACACGATAATCACGACCACCCAACAACCTAAGAACAAAACTGAATCGTGATATGAATATTTATGTATTGGTATAATAAGAAAAGACTTAAACGCATCATATGGAAAAGAATTGGGGGTCTTCAATATTTCAATATAGTCATGGGTTTTAGAATGAGATAAATTGAATAATCAAACCACGCACAGTGCTCAAATCACCATCACTGGCGGCCCTGCGAGGCTGCGATCCTCTCCCCAATTCGACTGAATGAAACCCTTAAATTGAATTATTTTCAGCTCAAATTTCAATGTCTTTCTGAATAATTGATCTTATTTGGTACCTGGGAGATTAAAAGGCGAAATCCGGTGGCATTTCATCAGCTTGCGATTGTATTATATCCAATCTCTCTATTTATATATGCTTTCTTTTTGAGCGATTGTTATTCCTGTCATGTTGTCTTACAAAGATCAATTATTAATTCTCAGACATAAATCTTGAATATTGAAGGTTTTGTTTTTGAAACAGAAAATTGAAGGTTTTGGAAAAATTTTTTTGTGTATAATCTGATTATCTTGTGACATGAAACCGCTGAATAGAAAACGGGCTTATTTGTGAATAATGCAACTTTATGTTTGAGTAGTTTTGGATCTATGCCTGAGTATGTGTTTTCTTGGATGGATAGACTTCTTTGTTTCTCTTTTTGTGTTTAATATATTGGCGGTTCTATCAGGTGATGACACAAGAAGACAATCAGAGTTGGCTTTGTTTCCATTCATTACATAATTTACAGAGGATGCTGTGTTTTAAATAATAAGTTATCTAGGGTATTTGTAAGTTTTTAGATTCTTGGCTTGTGTTATAGATGGTGCTGGGTTAGGACATATCAATTTGAGTAGATGATACATCTTTATCCATCTTATTGTTGGACTTAGTTTCAGTACCTGCACTGTTTAGATTAGTTAGAGGTTTTGAATAAAGAAAGGTGGGTGCTTGAATGTGTTACCAGGTGGGATAAAGTGAAGCATCGTGGTTAGCTGTTTAGTCTCATGTTTAGTAGATTCTCAGCTCAATATGATCCATCTTCGTGAAGTAGAGTGTCTGCCATAGGTATTTTATTTTTCATATTTGAATATAATGTCTCTTTTGACGTTGTTGTATCTTTTCCTGGTTCAGTGCGAAATTTTTGGATTTGTCCGGTTAAATTTTTTTCCCTGTGTATCTATCTACTTGACTATACTGAGATGAAAAAATGTACGAGTTCTTCTATTACCATTAGCAATCACTTATTCATGATGCTTATTTTCCTGGAGGTATTTGATCTGGGATGGCCTTGGTAACGACAGCTGAGATTTGTGATGCAAATCCACAGCTCATTGTAGGCGGTGAGCTCCGAGCCCTTCATCCTGTTTTCCAGATATATGGCAGGCGCCAAGTCTTCTCTGGACCAGTTGTTACTCTAAGGGTGTTTGAAGATAATGTTTTGGTTCGTGAATTTCTTGAGGAAAAGGGAAATGGAAGAGTTCTTGTTGTTGACGGGGGTGGTAGCTTGAGATGTGCAATATTGGGTGGAAATCCTGTAGTACAGGCACAGAACAATGGATGGGCTGGTATTGTTGTTAATGGCTGTATAAGGGATGTGGATGAAATCAATGGTTGCGACATTGGTGTTCGAGCCCTCTCCTCGCATCCTGTTAAGGCTAACAGGAAGAGGATTGGAGAAATGCACGTCCCCATAAATATTGCTGGGACCAGAATATGTGATGGTGAATGGCTTTATGCTGATACAGATGGTATTCTTGTTTCAAAAACTGAGTTGTCCGTCTGAGAATGTGCTTTACTGGAGCTTCATGATAATGTTATATGTAACTATAATGCAGATATATGCTCTTTCATTGGGATTACATTGGTATTCTCTATTTGCTGCCTTTTCTGTATTCTACTATTTTCAGCCGGCTCATAGCAAGAGTTCTTGTTTTACTTTGGACGGTAACCTCGAATGATAATTATAATTTACGCTTGTGATTATGGCTAGCTATTTAGTTATCACCTTTTATATATAGATATATCCACTTTCATCTGTTGTTCTCTCTTGATTACTGCCTTTTATTTTAACTCTTAGATCGTGAAATCGAGTTGGTATGCATGGGTTCTTACAAAGTTTCTCGCTCAACTGTTGCTTCATGTTTAATACGTTTTCTAAAATGGGAAAACGCCGCGATCTACAAATCACAATTGACATCATAGTTGCCATATAATGGTGTTTTTGTTTTGCAATGTTGTACTCCCGGTAAAGTTATGGATTTAGTATGGTTCATGATGATTAGTTATTATATTAATGAATTGTGAAATTGTGAGAACATGAACAACTTGTGAGACATGAACCGAATTATATTCAGGGAGTATCTTGTGTTATAGCTTCATATTCTGTAAATCATGAATTATAATTATGCATTGAACTTATGATTATTACTAGTGTGTTCACTCCGTGTGTGGGCTGTTCCTGTGGAAACAGGTCATGTTTCAATCTTTTGGAGGGTTGGGGAGATAATACTGAAGCGTCTAGAGGAGTAACATGAAGCTCTGTGAACTAGATGATTATAGTGGAATTAACGTAGAAATAGACGCTAATATTTTGGAAATGTAATCTTTTGGGAGAAGTGTATATTGTCTTCCCTTTTTGAAAGCCAAGTAATTATTTTGTTTAAACTTTGAAGAACTAGTGGTGATACCTTATGATGGTGTTTTATGTTTATTGCATAGACTTTGCCAAAAAAATTATGTAATCCTACACTAATGATCAGCACGCATGGAGTCTCGCCAAAATCAAGAAAACAAAAACAAAAACAAACTAAAATAAAACAAGCAAAGGGTTAAGAAAGAGTTCTTGATTTATAGTCCCAAGCTGGACTTTCACCTCCTTTTCCTTAGTTATCAAGATAACAGATAGAGGCTAACATCTCGCATTTCTCATTGATGTTGTAGTGCTTCAACCGTTGCCCATTTACTATAAAGGTTCCCTTTTCGGGGTCGGTAATTTCAATAGCGCCAGTTGGGTTTACCTTGGAGACTGTGAATGGTCCAGACCAACGAGAACGTAGTTTACCTGGAAAGAGTCGCAATCTAGAATTGAACAAGAGTACTGTATCTCCTACATTGATTTCCCTTCTTTGTATATGAGAATCATGCCACTTCTTGGTTCTTTCTTTGTAAATCTTGGCATTCTCATATGCCTGATTCCTAAATTCCTCCATCTCATTTAGCTGTAAAAGACGTTTTTCACCTGCAACATGACAATCAAAGTTTAGCCATTTCATAGCCCAATATGCTTTATGCTCAAGTTCAACTGGTAGATGACATGCCTTACCAAATACCAACCTATAAGGTGATGTGCCAATAGGTGTCTTAAAAGCAGTTCGATAAGCCCATAAGACATCGTCTAAGCGTAAGGACCAATTGATCGCTCTTATTTTCAACAATTATTTTCGAATGTAGCGATTCTACCGCAAGTGCACGGTTGTCAAGTTTTAGTATAGTTAAATGAAAGTAAGGGTTGTCGAATCCACATGGACTAACATATAAGTACCAAATAAAAATAGTAAAATTATATTTAGCCTACGATTAAAAAGGGGGGTAGATTAACTAATGCAAATTTAGAACTAAAGAACCCAAAAAACAAGAATAAATAAAATAAATGGCTTCCGGATATGCAAAGGAATTTCGCTCGAGAAATTTATCTAGCTCTTCGTTCAACTGTTTATCGTCAATGATTCGTTTGAATAAGCAACTACTAAACAATCGATTCTTAAGGTGAAAGGCTTTCGCTGTTATTCAATACACTCTCTCGAGTTGTAAAGAAACTAATATCAAATTAGAACAAGTAACTCTCGTTCACTTATTTACTAATCCGATATTGCATAAATCTTCAAAACCTAGTTACTCTAAATCTCTCGATTCAAAGTGCTCACGTATGTGATTTTATCTCTCGATCTCAATCTTAAACATACATCATGAATTATTGTAGCGTATTATAACGTTATCTCTCGATCTCGTTTATAACTCACAAATTCAATCAAAGTTAGCTAGGCTTTGATATCTTTAGGCATATAATTCATGAACAATAAGAAATCAATCCACTCAAACACATTCGAATCAATAACTCAAACACAATTATATTCAAACTCGATAAAATAAACTCAATTCAATTCAAATCAAATAAATGAGATGTTTAATTGTCTCTCAACCTCAAAAACATCAAATGAATATGAAAATCAAATAAATCTGAGTTTAGAAATACGATAAACGTGGGAACAAATCTGTACGTTGCACCGTAATCTCTTCTCTTGCTCCTTCCTTGCACTCTGGAAATTGACTCGCTCAAGCTCGGACGGAGAACGGAGGAAGATGGCTTTTCCTCGGGTTCTTCTCGGCGGCTCTAGGATTCTTCTCTTCTTATTTTCGGCCCTTTTTCCCTCTCTGATCTGATGTCTATTTGATATGGAAATGATCCTCCTTTAAAACCCCCGAGAATCCATCAAATATGGAAGATAAGATTTTTAAAAAATCGCGTATCGATCGATCGAAAAGATTGTCCGATCGATCGGTGCACTGTTCATTTCAGCATTTTAACTCTCTGCCTCGATCGATCGATCGAAATTTTGGTTCCGATCGATCGACACTTCGATAAAATTGTTGTTGAACTCTCTGCTCGGATCGATCGATCGATAAATATTCTCGATCGATCGGTGCTTTGCAAAATCTGAATTCTTCTCTTTTTTCTCTTTTTCGCCTCGATTTCACCCATTTTCTTCATTTTAGCTCATTTCTACCATTTCCAACCTATTTTCCTGAAACAAGCAAATAAATACCAAAAAGCGCAATTTCATCCAGGAAAAAGTACGAAAAACGGTAAGAAATTACAACTAAAAACACGTAATATCTAAGCCTATCAACTCCCCCAAACTTGGACTTGATCGTCCTCGAGCAAGCAATAACCTCAAAAATTAGAGTTAAACTTAATACTTTGAATGAATCATCTTTACAACTCAAAGTAAAAGCTCAGCAATCCTACTTACACATCAATAAGACTCAGTCAAAGTTCAACAGGAAGCGTTTTCTCCTAAGCTAAACAATACATCGCCACATCGGAACGTGCGTGTGTGCTATTGTCAATCATGAGGTATAATCATATCTTTAAGATCAAAATGTGCCATAAAAACTCAAAGTCAAGATTACTTTGGATTACTCTACAAATCTACTATCCAGCACTTCTCCATTAATGTAATTATTCCCGTAGACTTGGATCAGAAGGTCTTTAAAAGCTTATAGCGTTAGGCCTTTTGGTGTCGGCTCCAAAGAAAAGGTAGGATGAATGCAAAGAAGAGAGTATAATAGAATCAGTTCAAAATTTTTCGCACAATATTGAGCTTCTCTTCAACTATTTCTAGCCTTGGGCACTTTGGGTCTTATTTGAATGTTTTCATTTTTTTTTCAAGGCTTTTCTCTACATCTTTTCTTATTGCTCATTCTTTTGTTCATTTTGTTTTTCACACTGAACTCATCTACATATACAATTCAGTTCAATGAATGAGATTCATTATACTCCCTTAGGGACGAATAAATTTTTTTTCTTTCGGCTCAATCCAAGGTAGGTATAATGGTTAGCCAAAAATGTCGAATAGGGGTCTAATTATATGCAATGCATATATCATTCTTTTTCAAAAAAGGCTCAAGAGGGGACACTAAGGAATGATGTAGACAAGCTAAGCTTGAAAGGCACAAACGGTCCTAAAGATCGCCTAAATCATCTCCAAGTCAAGTTCCTAATTATAAAATTTCGCCTCAAAGTGCTTTCAAATAAATTGTAGAGTTTTCTAAGATGCTCAAGACAAATCATAGTTAACACAAGTTTTCACTTTATTCAATACATACTTCACTCAATCATGACTCAAAACGTGCTCAAACATTAGACTAACCAAGTCAGCACACTTTCTGTGTGACATCCCCGAAATGGTTAATTGTTATTTGGTGCATTAATTGTGGTTACATGATTAATTATGTGGTAATTGATTATGTGTTGGGATTTATTTACCTTATGTGGAAATGCATGGTCATGTGGTTAAGATGATCCGGGATTACATTTCAGGGTGCATGTGGTGCATGTTGGGTAAATAATATTGGAAGCATGATTTATTTGCATTGGTTAGCAATTAATTGGAAATCATGTGTTTAATTGATATTTGGTGCATTTTGAGTAAATGCTTTGAAAAATATCATGTTGGGGTGTTTTATACACCATGGGAATCTTTTGGTATCATTTTAAATTAACTCACATTTTAATACTCAAACCCCACTTTACATCCCTCACTCTTACTTTACCAATATCACACCAAACCCTTTCCCTTCTTCAATTTTCGAGCTCAAGCCTAGGGTTGAGGAGAAACCTTTCAAAAATTTTGATTTGTGGAGCATTTTGGGTGATTTGAGATCCCAAAGAGGTATGGGTACCTCATGCTTTAATTTTATAAGGTTTTGTTTAAGTTTGGGTTGGTTTGAAGGGTTTTAAAATGGGTTTGTGTTGGGTGTTGTGATTTTGGTAGTGTTTTGGTTGGATGTTGTTTATTTGAGTTTGTTATGATGTTTATGGGTGGTTTTGAGTTGTTGGGTTTGATTAATGTTGGTGTATGTGGGTGTGTATGAGATGGGGTTGAAGATGGGTGAATAGTGCCCAAACCCCGCATGCCCGCAGCTCGGCGATCGATCGGCGTTTTTCTCGCGATCGATCGCGAGCAGCAGTGCTGAGGCAGAGGGCTTCAGCGATCGATCGCGAGATGCGCGCGATCGATCGGCGCTAGCTCCGCGATCGATCGCGGATTGTTAAAAATTGTTGGGCGAGGCAGTGTGTTCTCGTGATCGATCGGGGCTTGATGGCGATCGATCGCGAGACACCAAAAAAGGGTGTTTTTGGTTATTTTTGTGGGATTTTTGGTATTGGACTATTATTGGGTTCTAATATTGGTATTTGTGAATATGTAGAACCAACCCAGGTGGCAACGCAGCCAAGGAATTGAGGTCCAACCACATTCCACATTTTGGAAAGGTACGTAGTGGACGTACGGGCACCCAACGGTAACATGTATTTTATATACTCATTGTTTATGCATTGTGGATGCGAGTATATATGTGGTATTGCATTGTGGATGCATATACATGTTGATTTATGCCATATGAGGTATTGCATTGTGGATGCATATACATGGTAATTTATGCACATTAATGTTAGATGCATATTATGATTATTGGATGCACATCCCATGAGTCGTGGTCATCCTTTGATGATTTTAATGCTTGCCGCTTTTTGTATTGGTTCCGCTAAATGTGAAGCGAGGGGTGGGAGCGCCGCATGTCACATTTAAGCGTGGTTGTCATATGGGGCGAGGAAAGGGTATTTGCCGCTCTCTGTGAAGCGAGGGGTGGGAGCGCCGCATGTCCATTGTAGCGAGGTTATCCTATGCCGCCCATATGAATATAAGCGAGGGGCATTAAAATACACTGTGATGGACAGACTAGGGAATGGTGACCAATATGTGGTACAGTTGAGATGGTATATGATGTCATGACATGTTTTGGCCATTAAAAATAATCTGTTGATTATACTCATGAGTTATGGTACAGGGACAACCAAACGGGAAGCGTTTGAAATGCATGGGAAAACAGGAAGTGTTTTATATTGATTATGCATTTACGCTTTATCTTCATATTGTGTTGAATATGAATGATTATTATTGCTCATGTTTGGGGGTTGTCCTTGTAGGTACCTTTTTGGGCATGATAGATGAGCTTGAACGGGTTGAGGTGGTGAGCTTGTGAAGCATTCTTTTGAGGATTAAAGGACAGGATTATTTTGGATAGTATCTACTCTAGGAGTAGTATAAAACTATAGATGAACATTCATTGATTGGAATGTAATTAATCCTTTTAGTGGTCCTTATTTTTGGCATGTAATGCTTAAGCTCATAGACTCAACATATTCTTTATGCTCTGATTGATTTACTTTAGCTCTATTATGCCTTGATTCCGCACTTAAGGATTAGGGTCCTTACATTCTGCCTGTCCGTATGAACTACAAATTAGACAAGTTGGCAACTCTATATATGGACAATATAGTAAGATTGCATGGAGTCCCAGTGAGCATCCTATCCGACAGAGATCCTAGATTCGTGTCGCGTTTCTGGAAAAGCTTTCAGCAAGCTATGGGAAGTAAAGTGACTCTTAGCACGGCCTATCACCCGCAAACCGATGGCCAGACAGAGAGGACTATCCAAACCCTCGAAGATATGCTAAGAGCTTGTGTATTGGATTTTACTGCAAATTGGAGCGAACTATTACCTCTAGTCGAGTTCGCTTACAATAACAGCTATCATAGTAGCATTGGTATGGCGCCATACAAAGCACTCTATGGGCGTAAATGCCGATCACCCTTATACTGGGATGAAGTAGGAGAAATAGCTATCACCGGACCAGAATTAGTGCAAGCTACTACTGACAAGATAGCCATCATCAGAGATAGGCTCAAGATAGCCCATGACCGACAGAAAAGTTGGGCTGATTTGAAAAGGAGACCAGTGGATATCGAGATTGGTGAAAAGGTCTACGTAAAGATTTCACCAATGAAAGGAGTGATTAGATTTGACAAAAAGGGAAAGTTGAACCCAAGATATGTGGGACCATTTGAAGTTCTAGAAAAGGTGGGAACGCTAGCATATAAAATAGCAATACCGCCAAATCTGTCGAGAATTCACAATGTCTTCCACGTATCACAACTAAGGAAATACATAAAATATCATCAACCTTTGGTAGTATATTTACATCACAAACCATCTCCTTCAGCAGTTTGAAAATCTCGAAAACTCTACCACAAAAGCCAAAGCCTCTGCACCTTTATACTCAGAATTTCAGCAACTTTTTCTCAACAAATTCCAGCCGTGAACTTTCGAGAATTTTAGTCCCTTAAATCTGAAAAATTCAACAGCTTCTTGTTCGAAAAGTTGTTCCAGAAAACTGTTCGAAAACTTCATAAAAATATTTGTGATGACCAAGGATTATAGATGTTAATCCCGGAGTGTCAATAACCCCTAAAGTTATTTTACGTGGCGATTTGGAGTTTAATCGTGGTGTTGGGCCTTCTGGGCTCGTTTAATTGGGTAGTTGGGATCATTGGATCCTGTGATGACCAGAGATTATGGATGTTAATCCCGGAGTGTTAATAACCCCTAAAGTTGTTTTACGTGGCGACTTGGATTTTAATCGCGGTGTTGGGCCTTCTGGGCTCATTTATTTGGGTAGTTGGGATTGTTGGATCCCGAGGTTGAGATTGTATTCTCCTTACGGTGAAAAATCTAAGAGTTGGGTTTTTAGTGTGACTCGGAATCTCGGGTGCTTTGTGTGGGCACCGGTAGGGGGTTTTGGAGTTAGAGAGAGAATTTTTGGAAACAGATGATTTTTAATGAATCATGATGTATTTGTGGGGCTATTAGTATTTCGGGGTATTTTTGCTATAAATACCAGTTGAACCCGAGATTTTAATTATCGGAACCATTTTTCCTCACCTTGTTTCTCTCTCCCCGCACCCGCGCGATTTCCCGATCCCCTTGACCCCCGTCGCTTCCAGGCGTGCGCCCGCCGCCGTCCGGCCGCCGTTAGGCGCGTCAGACTCACCGGTAGCTTCGTCTCTTCCAGGCGCACCTCTCCATACCATCAATTTGAAGTTTCGTCGAGAATTGCGTTCGGATTTGCCAGAAAAGCGCTAGGGTTCGAAACTGGATTCTGTCCGATTTTGGGGCTCGATTTTTGGTACGTTTTTGGGGCTTTTCTTCAGGTGTTTTTGGGGCGTTTTGTGCTGTTATTTGGGTCGAATATTTCTTGCTTTATAGTTTGAAAATTTGTTGCTTAATGGTTCGAATTTGAATGCTGTTTGCGTGGGGTTTATGTTCGAATTTTGGGGGTTTTTGGCAAGGGGTGATGATTCTTGCTATTGATCAATTAATTCATGTTTTAGATGTATTATGGTGCTTAGTTTGGGTTTGATTTGTGTTGTGAAGGTTCGAAAATTTGTGGGGAGTTCTTGAGCAATTTTCGATAATGGTTAATTGTCGTGTGTTGACAATATTTTTGAGGGTTATGGGTGTGCTTGAGCATGGGTTGCATGTTCGTAAATAATTATGAATTATTTATCGTGTTAGCACATCGTTCCTCGGGGCATGGAACTCGAGCAAGGTTTGGCTCGGACTTCGGAAATTTAAGGTACGTGCGACGTACGAGCATTACTTTATATAAGAGCATTTGTGAAATGCATAATGTATTTTAATTGCATTAGATGGTTGTGGGTATGGCTATATATATATGTGTTGATATGACTATGGAACGACCTAGTCTTGACATCTCTGCCACAAGTGTGTGTAATACTAGAGTAGTATAACCTTACATGAGATATGGGGTACTGGGTTTATATGACTATTGTAGGGCATTTTGAGATGCCTGAGAATGATCGTGGAATCATGTATTCATTATAAGACATGTGAGATGTCTAAGTATAATGGAGAATTGGTAAAATAAATGCTAGGCATTTGAGCTATCTGTGATTGGTAGCAAAGTCGAAAAATCAGTATTAGATATCGAGATATCTATATTTGTATGTATAATGAATTTGGAATCATTATTTATTGATACTTGAGAATCAGGCATGCTATGAGTTAAATCAATGTGTTGATTTACTGATTTTTGAGATTTGATGAGTTTGATGATTGTGAGAACAAGGACAGTACACGGAATCCCGGATGAGGACGTTGCCATCCAGGGAGTATCATTTAAAATTCATTAGTATTTACTTTTGTTGTAAATTATGAATTTCATTATTGTGATTATGGGATTTTGTGTATTGGTATGCTCACCCCGTTGGGGGCTGTCTCTGTTGGGGCAGGTGAACAGGTACATCGTTGGCTGTGGAGCTGAGCTCGTGCTGTTGATTGGATGTACTCCCAGGATCGTGGTACCAGGGCTTGATGGAGCACGGTATCGTATAGAGTACTTATATACACCCGAAGGTTATATACATATTTATGATGCTCGCATGTGAGCACGGTTATGCTTGTATATGGGTTGTATATAAAGGCATGAGCCTTTCTCTCTTTCATTCTATGTTGCATGCAATTAAGAGTAGAATTGCTAATGATATGAGAGTCATGGGTGTATTATGTGGGTGTTGAAACCCATTTATGTTGTCTTATGTGTGGTGTCTTCCCTGGCTGGGAATTTACTTAGCGTTGCTGTGTTCTGTTGAGTGTGTGTTTTCCCTGGCCGGGAACTATATATTGTGATGCGCTTTTATTTCGGGATGGCTCTATTTATGGGGAGACTCTGCCCAAATTTTTATAAAAGTCTACCATGTGAAAAGTGGTGTAATGGGGATGGAAATGGGCGGAATCTATGAGTCTAATTGTGGGTAGAGATGATCTTAATGTTGAATATTAAAGAAATTTTGTAATTGTCATTCAATGGTAAAGTATCATCTGTGTTTCCCGATGTATTTTATTGAAAGCATGTACAACACATAATGATTAATACACTAATCAAGGGTTAAGGGCTTGGGGTCCTTACAGATCCCGAGGTTGAGATTGTATTCTCATTTGGGTGAAAAACCTATGAGTTGGGTTTTTAGTGTGACTCGGGATCTGGGGTGCTTTGTGTGGGCACCGGTAGGGGGTTTTGGAGTTAGAGAGAGAATTTTTGAAAACAGATGATTTTTAATGAATCATGATGTATTTGTGGGGCTATTAGTATTTCGGGATATTTTTGCTTTAAATACCAGTTGAACCCGAGATTTTAATTTTAAAATTCATTTCAGCTCCTCCAGCCCGTCTCTCTCTCTCCTCGCGTCGGCCCTTCCCGTCGCCCCCAACACCCGCGCGTAAAAGCGCTGCGCCCGCCGCCGTTCGGACCCGCCGTTGGCTTCGTCTCGTCCGACCCGCCGTTGGCTTCGTCTCGTCCGACCCGCCGTTGGCTTCGTCTCGTCCGACCCGCCGTTGGCTTCGTCTCGTCCAGGCGCAGCTTCCCACACCGGCAATTCAAAGTTTCATCGCGATTTGCGTTCGGAATTCCAGATTTACGCAGACGCCCAAAATTCTAGGGTTCTTCGATTTTCGTCCGATTTCCTTCAGATCTTCGTATGGGTAACCTTCCTTACCCATTTTTCGTCATTCTCATGTAATTCCCTGCCTTTTTGGTGATGTTGGTTCGAAATATTTCCCTAATTTTCGTAGGGTTTGAGTTCGAATTTTGGGGGTTTTGGTTAGGGGGCGGTGATTCTTGTTTGTGATCGATTAATTCATGTTGATTTATGGTGCTTAATTGGGTTCGAATTGTGGAGTGAGGGTTCGAAAATTGTAGGGGAGTTCTTGAGCATTTTTCGTTGATGTCTCATTTGTTTCCCTCCCTGCATGTACCCTGCCCCGGGTCTTTTAAATGGTTAATTGTCGTGTGTTGACAATATTTTGAGGGTTATGGGTGTGCTTGAGCATGGGTTGCATGTTCGTAAATAATTGTGAATTATTTATCGTGTTAGTACATCATTCCTCGGGGCATGGAACTCGAGCAAGGTTTGGCTCGGACTTCGGAGATTTAAGGTACGTGCGACGTACGAGCATTTCTTTATATGAGAACATTTGTGAAATGCATGATGTATTTTGATTGCATTGAATAATTGTGCGTATGGTTATATATTTATGTTGATATAGCCAAGGAACGACCAAATCTTGATATCGCCGCCACAAGCGTGCGTGACACTAGAGTAGGATAACTCTTACAAGGTATATGGGGTACTGGATGCATATGACTATTGTAGGGCATTGAGATGCCTGAGAATGATCATGGAATCATGTATTCATTATAAGACATGCGAGATGTCTAAGTATAATGGAGAATTGGTAAAATAAATGCTAGGCATTTGAGCTATCTGTGATTGATAGCGAGGTTGAGAAATCAGTATTTGTTATTGAGATATCCATATTTGCCTGCATAATGAATTTGGAATCACTATATATTGACATTCGAGAATTAGGCATACGATGAGTTAAATCAATGTGTTGATTTACTGATTTTTGAGATTTGATGAGTTTGATGATTGTGAGAACAGGGACAGTACACGGAATCCCGGATGAGGACGTTGCCATCCAGGGAGTATCATTTAAAATTCATTAGTATTTACTTTTGTTGTAAATTATGAATTTCATTATTGTGATTATGGGATTTTGTGTGTTGGTATGCTCACCCCGTTGGGGGCTGTCTCTGTTGGGGCAGGTGAACAGGTACATCGATGGCTTTGGAGTTGAGCTCGAGCTGTTGATTGGATTTACTCCCAGGATCGTGGTACCAGGGCTTGATGGAGCACGGTATCGTATAGAGTACTTATATACACCTGAGGGTTATATACATATTCATGATGCTCGCATGTGAGCACGATTATACTTGTATATGGGTTGTATATAACGGCATGAGCCTTTCTCTCTTTCATTCTATGTTTCATGCAATTAGAGGTAGAATTGCTAAATGATATGAGAGTCATTGGTGTATTTTGTGGGTGTTGAAGCCCACTCTTGTTGTCCTATTGTGTGGTGCTTTCCCTGGCTGGGAATTTACTTAGTATTTCTGTATTTTATTATGTATTGTGCTTCCCTGGCCGGGAATTATGTTATGTGTTGTGCTTTTATTTCGGGATAGCTCAATTTATGGGGAGACTCTGCCCAAATTTTTATAAAAGTCCAAAATGTAAAAAGTGGCGAAAAGGGGATGGTAATGGGTGAACTTTATGAGTCTATATGTTGTTAGGATGATGATCTTATAACATTGAGTATTAAAGAAAATTTTGTAATTGCCATTCAATGGTAAAGCATCATGAATCGTGTGGAACACGATAGGATGGCATTAATGGTAATGTCTGGCACTCCGTATGTCATGGGCCAAGGAATTTGGTTTTTAAGAAAATCAGGTAAATGGATAATTCCGAGGTAACATGTCTTGGTATACATATTGACATGCAAGTTGTTGCATATATGTATTGCATGTTTGACGCATTGCGTATATGGCTATTGTTGCTAACCATGATGGTTGCAGGTTACAGGAAATACGGAGTATGAAAAGGAATGATGATTATACATTCCAGGAGTCTTGTTTATCACAGTGAAAAATTTTATGCTTAAACTGGTTCTGTAGTAATGAAGCGGGGAAGATTGTACCGCTCATTATGAGGTTCTGTAGTAATGAAGCGGGGAAGATTGTACCGCTCATTATGAGGTTCTGTAGTAATGAAGCGGGGAAGATTGTACCGCTCATTATGAGGTTCTGTAGTAATGAAGCGGGGAAGATTGTACCGCTCTTTATGAGGTTCTGTAGTAATGAAGCGGGGAAGATTGTACCGCTCATTATGAGGTTCTGTAGTAATGAAGCGGGGAGGATTGTACCACTCATTATGAGATTGTGTAGTAATGAAACGGCGAGTTATGGTACCGCTTGTTATGATGATGATTCATCTCTTTATGATGATTGGCGATGGTTTATACCGCCGAACACGGATGATAGCGATGATGTATTCCGCTATGTCGATGGTGATGATTCATTCCTTTATGATGACACGGAGGATAGCGACGGTTTATTCCGCTATGTCAGTAATGATGATTCATTCTTCTATGATGATGGGCGATGATTCATACCGCCAGACACATGTATAGCGATGAGGCATTCCGCTGTGTCAGTTGACAATGATTCATGCCGATGGGCATATGTATATATGATGATTTACGATGACTCATTCTTCTATGAGGATTGGCGATGATTCGTGCCGCCGGACATGTTGATAGCGATGCCTTGTTCCGCTATTAATTGGACGATGATTCATGCTCAGAAGTAGAGCAAGGTTTCATGCCACTTATTATATGACGAAGTATCATGCCGTCGATTCTATAGCGATGGATTGTGCCGCTATGTACTCAGCACAGTATTTTGCCGCCTTCGAGCGATGGGTGCTGATTACGCACTATTATCGAGTGACGGAGACAGGTATGCTGCTATCTTGTTAGCGATGAGGTATGGGATATTGCTATTCTATTTAGCATTATTATAGCTGGCATGCGTTGATATGCATGTTTTATTATGACCATGTTACTAGCATGATGATGGATGACATACGTTGATGTACATGGACCGTCACGAGTTGACTAGGTTGTTAGATGTCATTGTTGACATGTATCGTCACTGGTTGACGATGCCTTAGATGCCATGAGTGGGCATGTATCGTCACTGGGATGACGATGGTGTAGGAGATGTCTTATTAGACATGCATCATCGTTACGATGAACAATGTGTTGAGTATACGTATTCAGTTGTATGCATTGGGTGCCAGTGCCGAGTACAAGGTGGTGTCTACGTCACCGGTCGACGTGACCCTTATACCGAGCGGGTTGCTCGATAAATGGATGGACGCGCTGTACATGTGATTGTACCGCAGCAATTGTTTGAGGTGATCATATTACGAGTGGTGATACCCTTGAGGTATGCTCGTTGGAATGGCTCTTTGGCCATGTAAATTGATGACAGGAGTAATCGTGGAGGAAATTACTCGCTTTCTGTCGATGTGACATGTGGTAGACATGGTCACACCACCCTTGAGGGTGTAGAATGGGTCCTAAGGGAGTAGGATCAGGTTATGTTAAGTACATAGGGACATTGGAGTGTCCAGGGTGTATCGGCATTAGAGGAATTTTGGGTAAAGACCCACTACTCTATTGATTTTCTTCCCATGGTATGGTATGCCATGTGGAAACGTCCGTCTTGTTGGTAGGTTTGAGGTAAACCTAAAGAGGCAGAGACTAGTTTGTCTGCCGCGTGTGTGCAGCACCATGAGGGGCTTGCTAGAGCCGTTATACTGCTCGTTGGAACCAAGTTTGGCAAATCGTAAGGTGATACGATGTGGATTGTTGTGGACTCTAGTAGTCACCACATCATTGAGGTTGAGGTTGTGCATGCCTCACTAAAACGTGTATACGTTTATGTTTAATCTTGGTGAGACTTGTCTGGGACAGCTCATGATGTTGAAGTACCAACAAGAGAGTCATCAGATCGTTGTTGACTCGATCTGGGGAATCCGTGTATTTGGGATGCAATGGGTGTTATTGCGTCCAGTTTTTTTCCGAACAGTGGTTCGAGACTAGTGGATCTCGAGTTCGATGGCACTTCCCTTGTGAGGAAGGAGGTAGTATTATACCTATTTGGGAATCTTTGAAAGATTCGGTAAGTTGATGCATGTGGTGTTGATTTTGGGAATCACACCGTGTGTTGTTAATCGTCGATTATCATTCTCCACTGGGTAGGAAATAACTCAGGATTGACGATTGTGTTTGGGGCTTAGGGGTATGTTGTGGATACCGGAGCCAAGTGCATTGAGTATGCATGTGATCACTGCTTAGGCAGGTATACCGGAGAGTATACGGATGCCAGTTGTTGATTTCCTTTTTGTCAAGCATAAAGTTATGCTATTTTTGGATGGTTAAATCTCTGATAAGAGATATGGAACACCTTGAGATTGAGAATCTCCATGGCACGATAATTATGAGGAATAATCGTGAAGTTAGTTGACTCCCTGTGAGGAGGGATTATCTTGTGTGGGTTAAGGTATTTCCTTATTGGTGTTTTACTCCGAGTTATGAGATGGCCTTCCCAAGTTTGGATTGTTAAATCCTAGGATTATCAAGGGATGGCAGGAATTCGGATTGGTTGGGTGTCGCTGTCGACACAAGCGTTGAGGATGCAATGGGTTTATTGCATGTCCTTTCAGAATTTGAAACTCTGTGGAGTCTTGGTTGTTTAATTATGATCAGGATGTGATTCTTGGAACATCCGGAGGTGGACATCTTGTGAGATGTCTTTTGTGTGAATCTGTGGCCGTGAGTTGCCCAAATTGAGTTGCAATGATGCGACTGCTCCTTCGATGGAGGAGATTTGAAAGTGGAAACCAGGTTTGGTATGTGTACACCGTGGTATACTAATGTTTCCCTCGTAATGATGTATGTTAGACATCGTGAGTCATGGTAGAGACGTCTTTGAATGATATCTATGATGGAATCGGGAGCGATTCGAATCCTTGCAGTTTTAGTTGACTAACTGCTTTTGGATTATTAGCGTTGAGTTGTGCTGACGCCCTTTGACGTTATGATAGATTTGGAAGTCTATTCCACTCCAGAGTTTGACACGAGGTCAACGTTCTCACGGTTGAGGTGTCATTCTGTGATATCCCCGAAATGATTAATTGCAATTTAGGCATTAATTGTGTTTATATGATTAATTATGATGGTAATTAATCGATTATGTGCTGGTTTTATTTAATGTGTGGAAATGCATGGTCACATAGAAAGGATGACCCGGGAGTGCATTTCAGGTTGCATGTTGTGCATGTTGGGGAAAATTGCTATTAGCATGATTTATTTGCTTGGTTAGCAATTAATTGGAAATCATGAGTTTAATTGATATTTGGTGCATTTTGGATTAATGCTTTTAAAAATATCATGTTGGGGTGTTTTATACACCATGGGATTGTGGGATGCATTTTAATTATTTAACCCACTTTATTACCCCAACCCCCCACCATACATTTCACTATCACTTTTCAACTTTCCCAAATAACACCTCCCAAACCCTTCTTTTCTCTCATTTTCGTTCTTGAACTTAAGGGTGGAGAGAAATCCTCGCAAAAAGTGGATTTGTGGAGTTTATTGGGAGATTTGAGATCCCCAAGAGGTATGGGTACCTCATTGTTGATTTTGTAAGGTTTTGTTTAAGTTTGGTATGTTTTTGAAGGGTTTTATAATGGGTTTGTATGAGTTGGTGTTATTTTTGGGTGAGTGTTAGATTTATGGTTGTATGATGTTGTTTATTGAATATTTGTAGTGATTTGGTATGGTGGATGTTTGATTATTTGAGGTTGTTTGAGTTTGGGAAGGAGAAGGATGAATAGTGCCCGAAAATCGCATGTGCAGGACTCGGCGATCGATCGGCGCCACCAGCGATCGATCGCGAGTTGCAGGGCTGGAGATAGTGGACTTCAGCGATCGATCGCGAGTTTGGCGCGATCGATCGGCGCGAACTCAGCGATCGATCGCGGATTGAATTTTTTTGTTGGGCGAGGCAGTGTGGTCTCGCGATCGATCGGGGCTATATGGCGATCGATCGCGAGACACCAATTTGGGTGTTTTTGAATTTTTTTGTGGGATTTTTGGTATTGGACTATTATTGGGTTCTAAATTTGATTTGTATGAATGTGTAGAACCATCCCAGGTGGCAACACAGCCAAGGAACTGAAGTCCTATCATATCCTACTTTTTGGAAAGGTACGTAGAGGACGTACGGGCACCCAACGGTACATGTATCTAATATACTCATTGTTTATGCATTGTGGATGCGAGTATATATGTGATTATGCATTGTGGATGCAAATACATGTTGAATTATGCATGATGATTGTAGATGCATATGATTATTGGTGCACATCCCATGAGTCGTGGTCATCCCTTGATGATTTTAATGCTTGCCGCTATTTGTTTTGGTTCCGCTAAATGTGAAGCGAGGGGTGGGAGCGTCGCATGTCACATTTGAGCGTGGTTGTCATATAGGGCGAGGAAAGGATATTTGCCGCTCAATGTGAGGCGAGGGGTGGGAGTACCGCTTGTCCATTGAATCGAGGTTATTCTATGCCGCCTATATGTAAATAAGCGAGGGGCATTAAAATACATTGTGATGGACAGACTAGGGAATGGTGACCGGTATTTGATATTGATGAGATGGTATTGTGTTATGACATGTCTAGACCATTAAAAATAATCTATTGATTATACTCATGAGTTATGGTACAGGGACAAGCAAACTGGAAGCGTTTTGAAATGCATGGGAAAACAGGAAGTGTTTTAATTGTGTTTTATGCATTTACGCTTTATATTCATATTGTGTTGAATATGGATGATATTATTGCTCATGTTTGGGGGTTGTCCTTGTAGGTACACTTTTGGCATGATAGAATGGCTAAACGGGTTGAGGTGGTGAGCTTGTGGAGAATTCTTTTGACCCAGGCAGGACAGGATTATTTTTGTATAGTGTCTACTCTAGGAGTAGTGTAAAACTATAGTTGATGCATTCTTTTGATGGGGAATGTAATTAATCCATTGATAGTCCTCATTTTGACATGTAATTATTAAAGCTCATAGACTCAACACGATTAATTCACTCTGATCATTTATATTAGCTCTATTTATGCCTTTGATCCGCACTTAAGGATTAGGGTCCTTACACATTCATGATGCGTTCTTGTTAGTTGTATTAGAACTAAGGATGACTGTCCGATCTACAGTCGTAAGTATTGGTTGTTTTGCAGTCATGAGAGACTGACTTTTGGGATGACCCGCATAGAGGTACGTTTTGCCTCTTGGGTGATATGTTGGTTTTGGTATGTCGCTCTGTTTCATAGTTTGACGTGAGGTAAGTATCCTCGCGTTTATTAAGACGATTCTGATATGGTCAAGAATCGAGGTTATGGCTTCGTGTTGTTGTGTAGCCTGGGTGTTACGTGATACACCGGTGCTAATTTCGAGGACGAAATTCTTTTAGTGGGGGATATTGTGATGACCAGGGATTATAGATGTTAATCCCGGAGTGTCAATAACCCATAAAGTTGTTTTACGTGGCGATTTGGAGTTTAATCGTGGTGTTGGGCCTTCTGGGCTCGTTTAATTGGGTAGTTGGGATCATTGGATCCCGAGGTTGAGATTGTATTCTCATTTGGGTGAAAAACCTATGAGTTGGGTTTTAGTATGACTCGTGATATGGGGTGCTTTGTGTGGGCACCGGTAGGGGGTTTGGCTCGGACTTCGGAGATTTAAGGTACGTGCGAAGTACGAGCAATTCTTTATATGAGAACATTTGTGAAATGCATGATGTATTTTGATTGCATTGAATAATTGTGCGTATGGTTATATATTTATGTTGATATAGCCAAGGAACGACCAAATCTTGATATCGCGGCCACAAGCGTGCGTGACACTAGAGTAGGATATCTCTTACAAGGTATATGGGGTACTGGATGCATATGACTATTGTAGGGCATTGAGATGCCTGAGAATGATCGTGGAATCATGTATTCATTATAAGACATGCGAGATGTCTAAGTATAATGGAGAATTGGTAAAATAAATGCTAGGCATTTGAGCTATCTGTGATTGATAGCGAGGTTGAGAAATCAGTATTTGTTATTGAGATATCCATATTTGCCTGCATAATGAATTTGGAATCACTATATATTGACATTCGAGAATTAGGCATACGATGAGTTAAATCAATGTGTTGATTTACTGATTTTTGAGATTTGATGAGTTTGATGATTGTGAAAACAAGGACAGTACACGGAATCCCGGATGAGGACGTTGCCATCCAGGGAGTATCATTTAAAATTCATTAGTATTTACTTTTGCTGTAAATTATGAATTTCATTATTGTGATTATTGGATTTTGTGTGTTGATATGCTCACCCCGTTGGGGGCTGTCTCTGTTGGGGCAGGTGAACAGGTACATCGATGGCTTTGGAGTTGAAGTCGAGCTGTTGATTGGATTTACTCCCAGGATCGTGGTACCAGGGCTTGATGGAGCACGGTATCGTATAGAGTACTTATATACACCTGAGGGTTATATACATATTCATGATGCTCGCATGTGAGCACGATTATACTTGTATATGGGTTGTATATAAAGGCATGAGCCTTTCTCTCTTTCATTCTATGTTGCATGCAATTAGAGGTAGAATTGCTAAATGATATGAGAGTCATTGGTGTATTTTGTGGGTGTTGAAGCCCACTCTTGTTGTCCTATTGTGTGGTGCTTTCCCTGGCTTGGAATTTACTTAGTATTTCTGTATTTTATTAAGTATTGTGCTTCCCTGGCCGGGAATTATGTTATGTGTTGTGCTTTTATTTCGGGATAGCTCAATTTATGGGGAGACTCTGCCCAAATTTTTATAAAAGTCCACAATGTAAAAAGTGGTGAAAAGGGGATGGTAATGGGCGAACTTTATGAGTCTATATGTTGTTAGGATGATGATCTTATAACATTGAGTATTAAAGAAAATTTTGTAATTGCCATTCAATGGTAAAGCATCATCTGAATTTCCCGATTGATTTTTATTGAAAGCATGCGCCACACATAGTGGATTAATACACTAAACAAGGGTTAAGGGCTTGGGGTCCTTACAATATTCTAGCAAGCAACTCGAAATTTCAGCCAGAAAACTGTTCGAAAATCACACACAGTGCACACACAGTGAACGTGTGCGATTACTGTTCATATTAGGAGATTGGAATCCATTCGTGTAATACCTCGATCGATCAAGCACGTATACCAACACTGTAAGTGGGCTTTTGCTATTTATTCGTTTCGTTTTTGAAAAACTATAGTATGTTTTGAAATCTCGATCGATATGAACTATGTTGAAACTAAGAAAAGTATTAATTTGTATGCACCTTAAACTCGAAATCTAATTGGATTGGAATTCCCCATGACCCTGATGCAGTGGGGTGTAACCGTTAAAAGAACCTTATACGGTGGTTATCCGTTGTTTCTGGATTTTCCAGACCCTTTATTCGTGGGTAAGCCGATGTCATGACCTCATCTCTAGGAGGGATAAGTCTAGAGACTGATATCAGTACCAAGAGGAGATTAGATGCTTTACTGTGCTTAAGTATATGAAAAATTATGAACGATATGAGATGTCATGTTATGGCTCGTTGGAGCAATTATGTCAAGATACATTCATATCGGTTTATGTCAAGTTTTGATTCATGTTATGAAAATTATGAAGTATTTATTATTATATCATATCGATTGTCCCCCACTTGCTGAGTGTTTTCCAAAGCACTCAACCCCTTGCTCTACATCCCCAGATAAAGCTGAAGAAGAACACCAATTCTGGGGTTGGTGATGTAAGTAATCCATAAAGCATACAATGCAGCGGAATTTAAAATTTGGATTACTAGACACCTGATCTATACATAGGGATTCATATCGGATAAAGGTTTTACAAAAGTCTCACCCTTGTAGCGTGTTTGAGCAGATTCCACGGAGCAGCACCACGTCCAACGTCTCCTTCGAGTCACTAGCAAAACTTGTCAAGTTTTGCCTCAACGGTATCCACACGATCAAATCGGGTGAAGGGATAGTTTAAGAACAAGTTGCTAGACAAGTTCTTAAACCGGAACAAGAAACACACTCGATTCTAAATCGAAAGATGGCACACAATCACCCTAGTATCTCTTCGGTTATGAAGAAACCGAGAGCCAAGAAGATGGTGCGGCCGTGTGCTACTTTATTTTAGGTTGGAATGATATCAAAGTGTTAATCTAATTAATCACCATGTAATCCAATTATATATGATTTAATTAAAGGCTTTCATAAAGCCTCATGGGCTTAAGCCCACGATTTTAATTTAATCCTTATGATTATTAATTAAGACTCCTCTTAATTATTTAATTCATCCCATGAATTTAATTTCCCTTCTCAATTTAATCTTTTGTGCGACCCGATAGGATCTTGTAATGTTGGCAGTGACATAAAATCTCATTTTACGTTACAAGCAAAGAGCGGTGTCTAGCAACACATCAAGGCTACCCAAATTACAAGAATGTCAATGACTCGACATAACCTTTAGAACTTGTGATAATATTAACCATGTAACTTAATCCCTTTGTCCTTTGTGTTTAGATTGAACACGAGTCATGGAATAGTCATACTCGTATATTCAATCTTTATTTCTTGATCCCCAAGTAGAACAAGAATAAACGAATAAGCTCGATATCTCATATCGACTCATTCGAGCATGGCCATGCATTTTAGTTCTCACTTGATCAAGGGCCAAACACATCTCCTGTTATATAGGATGGACAAATCCTATCTCGATCAGTCAACATCCCTCTACATAATTCGTAGTGTATCCAATAGTCGCCTTTATAGTTTACCCTGTTACGGGTAACGTTTGACAATATCAAGATACATAACTCCTTATGTTGGGATCTCTGATGATCACAAGTCGTAAGGATTACATACATTATTACCACTTTGAGAATTGCATATGACGATCATATAACTATCCATGTTGCATTCTCATGGTGGGTCTGTCCAGTACATCGTTCTCTAACATGTACCCATGTGTTGATTTGATATCTCATATCAATGAACAGTTCATCAATCAACACATACTAGTCTCTACGTATTATCATTATCCCTATTCATGATAATACTTGACTAAGGACATCTTTAAGAATAATAAAATATTATTCTAAGGACATTAACATATATATTAATTCACATTGCACAGTTAAAAGAATAATATATAATAATGAATTGCCATTTATAAAATCATATTACATTGTATGTCATAAACAATCATCTAATGATATGTCTTAGGGCATATCCCTACAGGTGATTTGTCCGCTGCGTATTTCTTAAGACTCTAAGTTTATCATTAAGTACGATTTTATTTCGTTTAAGACGTTAAGTTTTAATTTCGCGTTTTTAATTCTGTTGTAAAGACAATGATTTCTTTGTTTATGGAATATAGACTGGTTTTTGGTTATTGTGATATTACGAGGCTTATTGATTCCAAGTTGTTTATGGAAATCAATGCCGGTGTTATTGACCCCGCAGCCATTGGTGTTTGAACAAACTGAAACCACCATCGTCGCCTTACTGCCCTTATGACAGGACATTCAATCATGTCAATACTCATGCCCCTTTCACGACTGAGGGGTTTCTTGTGATAAATGGGATACAACTCAGCTGCTGTGGCATTGACAAACTTCCGTTCGTCATGCTCTTGCTCAGAAGTGGTGGCCTTCACCTGTTTTTGCTTCGGTGAGGCCTCCTCCTGCTTTGACTTCTTTCTTGGAGCCATTTTCTTGCTAAGTTTTTTTTTCTCAGTTATTCCGCTTTTCTGCAATAAAACGCCACACCCAAAACACAACAATACCAACACCCCGCAACACAACAACAACTCCCCCAAACTTTGATTCTTCTTGACCGAATTTAACAACAACAGAGTAAATGCACCAAAGGATGAAAAGATACGAAATTTAAAACCAATTACCAAGAAAAATCTGATCTTTGATGAATTTGGCGTTTGGCTCGGAATTCTCTTTCGGATGCAATTCTACCCAATTCGGTTTGCAATACTTCAGATCTGCAAATAAAATCTCATCAGAAACAATTCTTACTTCAAAGATTTGAAGTAATTTGACATTTGGAGAGAAAATTGATGAGAGATGATGAAAAAGTGGAAGAGGCAATGTGGTCTTTGTTGGAGAAGAGAGGAAAAGGTTTTAAAGTTCTGTGCAGACTGTGCGTCGGTGCCCTTTTTTTCAAAATTTTATCTCGATCGATCGATCGAGAATATTTCTCGATCGATCTGTCAAGACAGTGAATCGCTTCGCCTTTAATACTTCTGGGCGATCAATCGAGATTTTGTCTCGATCGATCGCCAGCACCAGACTACCAAAATCAAATTTTTCTCAAAAATTTTCCTCTCGGGTTGCTTCGCCTACATCTTTATTGATCTTGTTTTTACACCTACAACAAAATCGCACGGATTCATTCACGGAACAACTAAAAACAAATTAAAAACAACCAAACTACAATGAAAAAGAAGAGGAAGAAAGTTCTTAATTTATAGTCTCAAGCTGGACTGTCACCTCCTTATCTGTTAACTTGATTGCTCCTTCGGATTCTTCACAGAATCACTCGGGAGCGCACCTTGTGTCCTTCCAGAAATCAACATTGAAAGCTGCCCTATCTGCACTTCCAGGTTCTTAATCGATGCATCCTGATTCTGCATCCTCACCTCAGTCGACGAAATCAGTTTGGCCATCAGCTCCTCCATACTCGGTTTTTGTGTGAACCCCGACTGTGCTTGTGGATTTAACACATTGTCTTGGTTTGAGCACCTCAGATTTGGGTGGTCCTCCACCCCGGGTTGTATGAGTTCGAGTATGGATTGTTTTGCTGCCTGTTCCCTATGAAATTCACAGCTTCAGTAGTTTGATTAAATTGGTTACCTTCTTGGCACTCAATGCTAAGATGACCGCCTCCACATAAATCACAGAAGACAGCTTGAGCTTGCATCGCTGCTGCACACATGCTATCTATCTTCCGGTTCATAGCTTCCAACTGAGCCGAAATGGCAGTAATCTCGTCCACTTGATGGACTGTGATACCCCGAAATAATTATAAGCAATTTGGGCATTAATTATGTTTATGTGATTAATTATGATAGTAATTGATTCATGTGTTGGGATGGATTATCTTGTGAAATGCTTAGTCACAGGGTAGGCGTGACCGGGGCTGCATCTCAGGGTGCATGTTATGCATGTTGGGAAATGGGGTGTTAACATGATTAAATTGTATTGGTTGTTAATTATGTGGAAATATGGATTTAGTGGAAGTTGGTGCATTTTTGTAAAATGCTTTAAAAATACCATGTTGGGGTATTTTATACATCATGATATTTAGTGGGGTGCAAATTTAATTAACAACTCTCAAGACCCCACTATACCCTTTTTCTTTCACTTTAACCCTTACTTTTTTAAATCCCCAACACTCTCAAACCCTACCATTTCCTCCTTATTTTCCAGTTGAGCTTCAAGGTGGAAGAGGAGTTCTTGCAAAAACTTTATTCTTGTGATTCTTGGTAAGATTTGAGGCCTAGGAGGATATATATCATTCCTTGTTGTTTTTATGTGGTTTATTTTGATTTTGGGTTGAGGTTTGAGTTTGAAAATGGGTTTGTTTTGTGATGGTATGATTTTTGGTTGGGTGTAAGATTTTGGGGTTGTTTAATGATGTGTATTGAAGGTTTAAAGTGTTTTAATATTTTTGAGTTGTTGGTATAAGTGTTGTTGAGGTTGGTGAAGGTTTTAATGTGCAAAAATGGTGATTTTCGATGTACAGGGGCTGGCGATCGATCGCCCGTTTTTGGCGATCGATCGCGAGCCAGCAGTAGGCTCCAGAAGCCTTTGGCGATCGATCGCCACTTTTGGGCGATCGATCGGTGAGGCTGGCGATCGATCGCGCCAAATGTGGCGATCGATCGCCGAAGACAAATTTTTTTCAGCAACGGACAGTGTGATCTCGCGATCGATCGGGACACCTTGGCGATCGATCGCGAGACACGCAAATGTGTGATTTTGATTATTTTGTGGAATTTTTGGATATTGGACTATAATTGGCTTCTAATATTGATTTGTATGGTTGTGTAGAACCATCCCAGGTACCAACAACGTCAAGGAGATAAAGTTATTCAACTTCTCCACTTTTGAGACTAAGGTACGTAGTGAGACGTACGGGCATCAGACGGTAAAACGTGTTACGCTTTTCATTATGTATATCATGGATATTGAGTCCTTACATGTGATGGAATATGTGAAATGATAGTGTTATATCATGATAATGGAATCAACTATTGTGTTTGATTATTGTGTGAGAATTGATGAATGTTCCGGTAGCTGTTATCTCCGAGCGAGGGAGGTGCTTGTTCTCTTCAATCTTGCCTATAAATAGCCCCCTCTTTCCATCAGATTGGACACACACAATTTTTAGGTTGAGAGTGTTAGAAATTAGGAGAAAGTTAAGAGTGTAGGAAATATGGTGGCAATAGAGAAAATTATGAGGAAAATTATCAAAGCTTGTCCGAAAATTCCGAAAATATTTCACAACACTCCTCACACACCCAGATCGTCTACTGTAAGGGAGGTGTTGAAAAATCACAAGCTGATGTTGCTCAGAAAATTCAAGAACACGAAGAACAATGTGCTGCCAAAATCTCAGAAACCCATTTCAAGGTAGCATATTCAAGCTTCACTTTCACAGCTTTTAAAATAGATTTCGAAAATGTTTTACAAACAAAGAGTGTTCCAAATATGTTTTACTTTACATATGTTCCGGCCGTTGGTCGTATAACTCATCGGAAACAGTATTTTCCGGCGAACGAATAACCATGGGTAATCATTTCAAAAACAAAAAATCTGGGCAAAATCGGTTAAGAATTTCAAAATAGTTTTTATACAAAAGTTGTAGATCGAAACGAGGCGAACCTGCTGTACAACCTTTAGCCGCGAGTGGCGGCTGGAGCACGGCCACGCGCCGGCACGGCGGCGCGTGTACTTCGCGCGCCGACAAGTTTATTGAAATTCCGAGCTCCGAACGTTGCTGAACTGATTTAAGACATTTCTGGAAAGTTTTGTGAAGGTTCGACTTAAACTTGATTTGTAATGAATTTTCAAGCGTTTGCTTAAAATTACCCGGATAAGTTACTTACAAAAATGTTTCTTAAAAATGTTAAACCATACCTTTAGGTTGATAATCATTATAAATTACCTTATATTATGTTCATAGGAATGTTATTGGCATTTGAGTTCAAAATCGAGCCAATCAAGTCAAGATAGCATCATGAGGTGAGGTGTATTACGGTTTTCTTTCTATATAGCATCTTTGGCATTTGGCCTGGAACATACTGTAAATGTTTATTCAATATCGTACCTTCCATTTATGTTATCATGTTGTTCATTATAACGTTTCATTGATCATATTGTCTGCATATGAAAGTACTGCATTTATCGCTAATCTATTCCCTTGAACGAATGAATGAATGAATGGAGCCATGGACATGAGTCCACTGGACAACGTGGCATCGGCCCGGAAAGTGAGTCCAATGAACAACGGATGAGAATCCGGGTATATGGTTCATCTGAACAACGCGCACCGTATCGGTCCGGAGAATGGTTCACCTCAATGAATGTTTGTATTGGATCGTATTCGAATATGTGGGGAAAAGTGCTACATCTAAATATCGGGTGGGAGACACCTCTTTAGCCCACGATATTCATTCTATTGTCCTAATTAGTCTTTGTTTCGTTGATCATATTTCCTGATCCGGATACGTGGGGAAAATTGCTACACCTTAATGTCGGGTGGGAGCCACCTCTTTAGCTCACGATATTCCTTCTCAAGTCGTAAACGTCATCGTTTCATTGAAATATTATTTGATCGCAGTGTTATCTCTTGTTACATGACATATCATATCGACATATTGCATTATTTGTTATTATATACATGAAAAGCTATTGTTATTCCCTCACTAAGTCTTTAAAGACTTAACCTCTGTTTTCTTTTTGTTATTTATCATGAGTTCCAAATACAGGAGAACGGAATCAAGGAGCAGAGGATAATAAGGGAAAATGGAAATGTTGGCTTATCAGTACTGATAGTATTTCTTCTTTGGTTAAGTATCAGATCATTAGAATGAGTTTGTCACGATTGTATTGTGTTAATAGATATTATGGACGCTTCCGCTAACGAAATATAATTAATTGTTATGCACACTTTCGCTAATGTAATATAATTAATTATTATGTGTGGTTCTTTTTGAAAGTATCCCTACATATGTACTTGTCTGTATTTATGATAGTGTGTGGTATCAGATAAGGGATAAAATAGCATGTCCCGAGTCGGGTCCCACAGAGGTGGTATCAGATCCCAGGCTTCAAGTCAATTCCGAAATATCTTTGGGTCATAGAATAAACTCTGTAAGAATTTTTTGCTTTGGGTTGTAAGATATTGATGAATTCAACTGGTTTATATTTCAGGGTAAAAGTCTAGTAAAAGTATGTTTAGATCGTCTTGGTAAGAAAGAGCAATCAATCATTAGTAACCTCAAGAGTTGAGTTTCACCTACATGTAAGTTTTGGGATCCATAAGATATAAGGTAACCATGGAATGTGCTATAGAATGAGCTCGAAAGTTTCTTCTATTGAGTCTATTATGATTGACACTTAGATCGAGTAAACCCAAGAATAACCAAGGAGGATTGACAGTTTAGCACCAAAACATTTTTTTCCCCGCAGTTGTCACTATTTCAATAATGGTGACTTAGTTTTATTCTAGTTATTAATTTTATTTTGTGCATTAAAGCATTAATATAATATTAACTCTTGATTTAAAATAAATTTGTTTTGAAACACAACCTTCACATTAATTTTATGACGTCGTTGAGAAATAATCCCTGGTCTAGGAAGCATCATCAAGTGCAAGACGAAATAACCCCTCCAGCAATGACGAAACCGCTACGCGACAGTTGGTTGGAAACCAAGGGAAGGAACATCATATTTCATAGCAAGAACAAGATCGAAGAAATGTGTTCGACATATCTCAACAACCCATGCAGTTCTTTCAGCAGCCACAACCAAGAAACTTTGGTGAGAGTAATCGATGTCTCGAGTAACAAGTGATCAGGCTCTTGAACGATTCCTTAGATTTAGACTACCTACGATTCAAGTCACCCCAGCACGTGGAATCATTAATCACCAAATTAGAGAAAGTTTTCCCCACTCTTGATTACTCCGAAGAACAAAATGTGAATTTTGCATTCTCCATTCGAAGAGGCGACACATAATTGATGGCATCAGTGGAGGAGAACGACACCTCGAAGACTTGGGCCAACTTCCCGTAGAAATTTAAAGGTAGGCATATAATTCAAATAATACTCAACACTCGAGAACAAGAATTTATGACTATCGCTTAAGGCACAGTGGCAGAATACGAAGTTGAATTTCAATAACTTACTACGATCCTCAATACATCAAAGATAAGCTCTGAAGGACGAAGAATTTTCCCAAGGCTTAAATTAGACATTTGTTGGGCAACTTATCTAGCGAACTTGTAGACTTTAGCTCCACCGCTATTTAAGCTCTACGACTTCGAGTGGAGACCAAAATCAAACCTCTGCCCTAAAAGAGAAGAGGATGAAGAAAACACAAAACCTCAAATTCCTTGGAAACAAGTAACAGGAAAAGAGGTTTAGAGAAGGAGACCTAACACAGCAAGCATGAAGAACCTTCGAGCAGAAGACTTCGAGAAGACCGATGGAAAAATCAAAAGGGATGTGGATATTGCAACAAAATCCAATCACACCGAAGAAATTATTGGAAAAGTGAAAATTCACGGATTGTAGAAACAACCAACTCGTATCTAAGATGATCGAGCGAAAGATAAAAAGCTCAAACCCAAGATTCCAGCATCCAATTGGCCGTAAGAGAGGAGAAAGTTCGAACCGAGGTAAATTTAGCTACCGGAGAGAAAAGTCCAAGCATAATCGTTATCTTGGATTGGATTTGAGTCTATTTCTTCCCTTTGAAGTTCACTCAATCTTTTCAGCCAGAGGTCTTTTGCGGCATAAGCTACTCCGGTCAGTTTCTTTGTCAATTTATACCTCATTTTGATCTGGTAAATGACTCATTTGAACTTGACATCAAAAATTTTTGTTGTTGATGATAGTCAGCTTCTTTGATTGCCTCTACCCTACTTTCATTCCTCCAGAGTGGACTAAAATAAAATAAAAAATATATATTCCTTCTCGGACCAATGACTTTCGCTTACTCCTTCATTCTTATCCAGATACTGATCATTATTATCGACACATCTGAGATCTCCAAATGTTCGGAAGTTCCTCTATTCAATCTTTAATTTTTCTAAAGAATACACGCTCATCAGAGAAAGAAGACACCAACCCAACAACCATAATTGATATCTCTTAAAGAAAGTCAAACTTTCATTAGACAATAACTGTCAGTCTACGAATATTAAGATCACTAGTTATGTACATTAGAAGATATTACTGATGAGCAATCAATAAATAGTATTTTGTTGATCTAACCTAGTTACTCGGAATGAATAAAATGATTTGTTAATTTATCCTAAGCTTATATTAAAATAAAACCATAACAATAATAGTAATAATAAATGATTTGAACTACGATATTAACTTCGACTAATGAAGACAGGACAGATCCAAATACCTAATCAACACCATAACAATCTTAGAATTCTTTTAGTTGTTTATTGGTCTCTTCATAGAGATGTAGAAATTACCTCAAACTATCTTCTGGATTAATGTTTAAATACGAATAAGAAAACCATATGCATAACCAGAAATAATAAATATAAAAATAATAATAATATTAATGATGATAAATAAGTAACTAAGGGTTCGAAGTGGTCGAGATTAATAACTCAGGGGTAAACTGAGGCTGCTTTATCAGAAACTGAAAAATCACAAGTGTCGTTTTCTCAACTTGACGTCAACAAGAAGATCCGTAGAGAATCATTGCTAGAAGATCAAATTGATGAAGGACATCGACGCGTAAACTACAGAAATCAAATGAAAATTGGATTTTGACCAAAATATTATTCATTAAACACTTTACTCGCAAACAAAATGTATAAATATAACTTGTATTAATATACTTTACACATAAATATAATAAATAGGAACAAGCATAATAAAAAGTTTAAACAATTATAAGTACCAAAAGAATAATCAAGAAATTTTTAATAAAGTGATTTACAATTTTTATTTTCTACTCTAATATATTTACAAGTAGAACATAGATAGATAAATTCATGGTAAAACAAACTTAAGTATTATTAAAATAGCAAAACATATTAAATAATGAATATAGTATTTAAAGGATTAAAATATTAATATTTAGCTTAACACTTGTCACTTCTTGGCCAAGACAAGTGTCACTCAAATTGTGGCTTGTTGTCTTCAATCTTGCCTATAAATAACCTCCTCTTTCCATCAGATTGGACACACACAATTTTTAGGTAGAGAGTGTTAGAAATTAGGAGAAAGTTAAGAGTGTAGGAAATATGGTGGCAATAGAGAAAATTATGAGGAAAATTATCAAAGCTTGTCCGAAAATTCCGAAAATATTTCACAACACTCCTTACACACCCAGATCGTCTACTGTAAGGGAGGTGTTGAAAAATCACAAGCTGATGTTGCTCAGAAAATTCAAGAACACGAAGAACAATGTCTTGCCAAAATCTCAGAAACCCATTTCAAGGTAGCATATTCAAGCTTCGCTTTCACAGCTTTTAAAATCGATTTCGAAAATGTTTTACAAACAAAGAGTGTTCCAAATATGTTTTACTTTACATATGTTCCGGTCGTTGGTCGTATAACTCATCGGAAACAGTATTTTCCGGCGAACGAATAACCATGGGTAATCATTTCAAAAACACAAAATCTGGGCAAAATCGGTTGCGAATTTCAAAATAGTTTCTATACGAAAGTTGTAGATCGAAACGAGGCGAACCTGTTGTACAACCTTCAGCCGCGCGTGGCGGCCGGAGCACGGCGACGCGTGTACTTCACGCGCCGGCAAGTTTATTGAAATTCCGAGCTCCGAACGTTGCTGAACTGATTTAAGACATTTCTGGAAAGTTTTGTGAAGGTTCGACTTAAACTTAATTTTTAATAAATTTTCAAGCGTTTGCTTAAAATTACCCGGATAAGTTTCTTACAAAAATGATTCTTAAAAATGTTAAACCATACCTTTAGGTTGATAATAATTATAAATTACCTTATATTATGTTCATAGGAATGTTATTGGCATTTGAGTTCAAAATCGAGCCAATCAAGTCAAGATAGCATCATGAGGTGAGGTGTATTACAGTTTTCTTTCTATATAGCATCTTTGGCATTTGGCCTGGAACTTACTGTAATTGTTTATTCAATATCGTACCTTCCATTTATGTTATCATGTTGTTCATTATAATGTTTCATTGATCATATTGTCTGCATATGAAAGTACCGCATTTATTGCTAATCTACTCCCTTGAATGAATGAATGAATGAATGAATGGAGCCATGGACATGAGTCCACTGGACAACGTGGCATCGGCCCGGAAAGTGAGTCCAATGAACAACGGATGAGAATCCGGGTATATGGTTAATCTGAACAACGCGCACCGTATCGGTCCGGAGAATGGTTCACCTCGGCTCGTAAATGAATGTTTGTATTGGATCGTATTCGAATATGTGGGGAAAAGTGCTACATCTAAATGTCGGGTGTGAGCCACCTCTTTAGCCCACGATATTCATTCTATTGTCCTAATTCTTCTTTGTTTCGTTGATCATATTTCCTGATCCGGATACGTGGAGAAAAGTGCTACACCTTAATGTCTGGTGAAAGCCACCTCTTTAGCTCACGATATTCCTTCTCAAGTCGTAAACGTCATCGTTTCATTGAAATATTATTTGATCGCAGTGTTATCTCTTGTTACATGACATATCATATCGACAGATTGCATTATTTGTTATTATATACATGAAAAGCTATTGTTATTCCCTCACTAAGTCCTTAAAGACTTAACCTCTGTTTTCTTTTTGTTATTTATCATGAGTTCCAGATACAGGAGAACGGGATCAAGGATCAGAGGATAATAAGGAAAAATGGAAATGTTGGCTTATCAGTACTGATAGTATTTCTTCTTTGGTTAAGTATCAGATCATTAGAATGAGTTTGTCACGATTGTATTGTGTTAATAGATATTATGGATGCTTCCGCTAACGAAATATAATTAATTGTTATGCACACTTTCGCTAATGTAATATAATTAATTATTATGTGTGGTTCTTTTTGAAAGTATCCCTACATATGTACTTGTCTGTATTTATGATAGTGTGTGGTATCAGATAAGGGATAAAATAGCATGTCCCGAGTCGGGTCCCACAGAGGTGGTATCAGATCCCAGGCTTCAAGTCAATTCCGAAATATCTTTGGGTCATAGAATAAACTCTGTAAGAATTTTTTGCTTTGGGTTGTTAGATATTGATGAATTCAACTTGTTTATATTTCAGGGTAAAAGTCTAGTAAAAGTATGTTTAGATCGTCTTGGTAAGAAAGAGCAATCAATCATTAGTAACCTCAAGAGTTGAGTTTCACCTACATGTAAGTTTTGGGATCCATAAGATATAAGGTAACCATGGAATGTGCTATAGAACGAGCTCGAAAGTTTCTTCTATTGAGTCTATTATGATTGACACTTAGATCGAGTAAACCCAAGAATAAACAAGGAGGATTGACAGTTTAGCACCAAAACATTTTTTTCCCCGCAGTTGTCACTATTTCAATAATGGTGACTTAGCTTTATTCTAGTTATTAATTTTATTTTGTGCATTAAAGCATTAATATAATATTAACTCTTGATTTAAAATAAATTTGTTTTGAAACACAACCTTCACATTAATTTTATGACGTCGTCGAGAAATAATCCCTGGTCTAGGAAGCATCATCAAGTGCAAGACGAAATAACCCCTCCAGCAATGACGAAACCGCTACGCGACAGTTGGTTGGAAACCAAGGGAAGGAACATCATATTTCATAGCAAGAATAAGATCGAAGAAATGTGTTCGACATATCTCAACAACCCATGCAGTTCTTTCAGCAGCCACAACCAAGAAACTTTGGTGAGAGTAATCGATGTCTCGAGTAACAAGTGATCAGGCTCTTGAACGATTCCTTAGATTTAGACTACCTACGATTCAAGTCACCCCAGCACGTGGAATCATTAATCACCAAATTAGAGAAAGTTTTCCCCACTCTTGATTACTCCGAAGAACAAAATGTGAATTTTGCATTCTCCATTCGAAGAGGCGACACATAATTGATGGCAAGTTAAAGAACATCAGTGGAGGAGAAAAGACACCTCGAAGACTTGGGCCAACTTCCCGTAGAAATTCAAAGGTAGGCATATAATTCAAATAATACTCAACACTCGAGAACAAGAATTTATGACTATCGCTTAAGGCACAGTGGCAGAATACGAAGTTGAATTTCAATAACTTACTACGATCCTCAATACATCAAAGATAAGCTCTGAAGGACGAAGAATTTTCCCAAGGCTTAAATTTAGACATTTGCTGGGCAACTTATCTAGCGAACTTGTAGACTTTAGCTCCACCGCTATTTAAGCTCTACGACTTCGAGTGGAGACCGAAATCAAACCTCTGCCCTAAAAGAGAAGAGGATGAAGAAAACACAAAACCTCAAATTCCTTGGAAACAAGTAACAGGAAAAGAGGTTTAGAGAAGGAGACCTAACACAGCAAGCATGAAGAACCTTCGAGCAGAAGACTTCGAGAAGACCGATGGAAAAATCAAAAGGGATGTGGATATTGCAACAAAATCCAATCACACCGAAGAAATTATTGGAAAAGTGAAAATTCACGGATTTTGGAAACAACCAACTCGTATCTAAGATGCTCGAGCGAAAGATAAAAAGCTCAGACCCAAGATTCCAGCATCCAATTGGCCGTAAGAGAGGAGAAAGTTCGAACCGAGGTAAATTTAGCTACCGGAGAGAAAAGTCCAAGCATAAACGTTATCTTGGATTGGATTTGAGTCTATTTCTTCCCTTTGAAGTTCACTCAATCTTTTCAGCCAGAGGTCTTTTGCGGCGTAAGCTACTCCGGTCAGTTTCTTTGTCAATTTATACCTCATTTCGATCTGGTAAATGACTCATTTGAACTTGACATCAAAAATTTTTGTTGTTGATGATAGTCAGCTTCTTTGATTGCCTCTACCCTATTTTCATTCCTCCAGAGTGGACTAAAATAAAAAATATATATATATTCCTTCTCGGACCAATGACTTTCGCTTACTCCTTCATTCTTATCCAGATATTGATCATTATTATCGACACATCTGAGATCGCCAAATGTTCGGAAGTTCCTCTATTCAATCTTTAATTTTTCTAAAGAATACACGCTCATCAGAGAAAGAAGACACCAACCCAACAACCATAATTGATATCTCTTAAAGAAAGTAAAACTTTCATTAGACAATAACTGTCAGTCTACGAATATTAAGATCACTAGTTATGTACATTAGAAGATATTACTGATGAGCAATCAATAAATAGTATTTTGTTGATCTAACCTAGTTACTCGGAATGAATAAAATGATTTGTTAATTTATGCTAAGCTTATATTAAAATAAATCATAACAATAATAGTAATAATAAATGATTTGAAATACGATAATAACTTCGACTAATGAAGACAAGACAGATCCAAATACCTAATCAACACCATAACAATCTTAGAATTCTTTTAGATGTTTATTGGTTTCTTCATAGAGATGTAGAAATTTCCTCAAACTATCTTCTGGATTAATGTTTAAATACGAATAAGAAAACCATATGCATAAGCAGAAATAATAAAAATAATAATAATCATAATATTAATGATGATAAATAAGTAACTAAGGGTTCGAAGTGGTCGAGATTAATAACTCAGGGGTAAACTGAGGCTGCTTTATCAGAAACTGAAAAATCACAAGTGTCGTTTTCTCAACTTGACGTCAAAAAGAAGATCCGTAGAGAATCATTGCTAGAAGATCAACTTGATGAAGGACATCGACGCGTAAACTACATAAATCAAGATGAAAAAGGCTAGGATGCTGAAGTAAGTACTACAAAGAAGATTTCTTCTGCCGTGACAAGGATGGAATCTGGGGACCAGATTCCTTGAAGGAGGGGAGATTGTAACACCACTAAAATCTCAATTACAAATATGTGACAAAAATAAATTGAAGCTATTATAAATGTTACTAAAATAATCATCTTAATATATTAAAAATGCATACATCAAAATAGATAATAAAAGAAAAAGATATAAAAGAAAGAATAAACAATATAACTATTTATTGGAAATTATATATTTGTGAAACATACCGATAACTAAAATCATTCACAAAGTGAATCCGTATATTACTTGTAATATTAAATTTACATAAAGAATTATATGAAAATATCTTTATATTCTTGAGTTCATATTTGATTTTGACCAAAATATTATTCATTAAAAACTTTACTCCCAAACAAAATGTATAAATATAACTTGTATTAAAATACTTTACACATAAATATAATAAATAGGAACAAGCATAATAAAAAGTTTAAACAATTATAAATACCAAAAGAATAATCAAGAAATTTTTAATAAAGTGATTTACAATTTTTATTTTCTACTCTAATATATTTACAAGTAGAACATAGATAGATAAATTCATTGTAAAACAAACTTAAGTATTATTAAAATAGCAAAATATATTAAATAATGAATATAGTATTTAAAGGATTAAAATATTAATATTTAGCTTAACACTTGTCACTTCTTGGCCAAGACAAGTGTCACTCAAATTGTGGCTTGTTCTCTTCAATCTTGCCTATAAATAACCCCCTCTTTCCATCAGATTGGACACACACAATTTTTAGGTAGCGAGTGTTAGAAATTAGGAGAAAGTTAAGAGTGTAGGAAATATGGTGGCAATAGAGAAAATTATGAGGAAAATTATCAAAGCTTGTCCGAAAATTCCGAAAATATTTCACAACACTCCTCACACACCCATATCGTCTTCTGTAAGGGAGGTGTTGAAAAATCACAATCTGATGTTGCTCAGAAAATTCAAGAACACGAAGAACAAAGTGCTGCCAGAATCTCAGAAACCCATTTCAAGGTAGCATATTCAAGCTTCGCTTTCACAGCTTTTAAAATCGATTTCGAAAATGTTTTACAAACAAAGAGTGTTCCAAATATGTTTTACTTTACATATGTTCCGGTCGTTGGTCGTATAACTCATCGGAAACAGTATTTTCCGGCGAACGAATAACCATGGGTAATCATTTCGAAAACACAAAATCTGGGCAAAATCGGTTGCGAATTTCAAAATAGTTTCTATACAAAAGTTGTAGATCAAAACGAGGCGAACCTGCTATACAACTTTCAGCCGCGCGTGGCGGCTGGAGCATGGCCACGCGCCGGCACGACAGCGAGTGTAGTTCACGCGCCGGCAAGTTTATTGAAATTCCGAGCTCCGAACGTTGCTGAACTGATTTAAGACATTTCTGGAAAGTTTTGTGAAGTTTCGACTTAAACTTGATTTTTAATGAATTTTCAAGCGTTTGCTTAAAATTACCCGGATAAGTTTCTTACAAAAATGATTCTTAAAAATGTTAAACCATACCTTTAGGTTGATAATCATTATACATTACCTTATATTATGTTCATAGGAATGTTATTGGCATTTGAGTTCAAAATCGAGCCAATCAAGTCAAGATAGCAACATGAGGTGAGGTGTATTACATTTTTCTTTCTATATAGCATCTTTGGCATTTGGCCTGGAACTTACTGTAAATGTTTATTCAATATCGTACCTTCCATTTATTTTATCATGTTGTTCATTATAATGTTTCATTGATCATATTGTCTGCATATGAAAGTACCGCATTTATCGCTAATCTATTCCCTTGAATGAATGAATGAATGAATGGAGCCATGGACATGAGTCCACTGGACAACGTGGCATCGGCCCGGAAAGTGAGTCCAATGAACAACGGATGAGAATCCGAGTATATGGTTAATCTGAACAACGCGCACCGTATCGGTCCGGAGAATGGTTCACCTCGGCTCGTAAATGAATGTTTGTATTGGATCGTATTCGAATATGTGGGGAAAAGTGCTACATCTAAATGTCGGGTGGGAGCCACCTCTTTAGCCCACGATATTCATTCTATTGTCCTAATTTGTCTTTGTTTCGTTGATCATATTTCCTGATCCGGATACGTGGGGAAAAGTGCTACACCTTAATGTCGGGTGGGAGCCACCTCTTTAGCTCACGATATTCCTTCTCAAGTCGTAAACGTCATCGTTTCATTGAAATATTATTTGATCGCAGTGTTATCTCTTGTTACATGACATATCATATCGACATATTGCATTATTTGTTATTATATACATGAAAAGCTATGTTATTCCCTCACTAAGTCCTTAAAGACTTAACCTCTGTTTTCTTTTTGTTATTTATCATGAGTTCCAGATACAGGAGAACGGGATCAAGTATCAGAGGATAATAAGGAAAAATGGAAATGTTGGCTTATCATCACTGATATTATTTCTTCTTTGGTTAAGTATCAGATCATTAGAATGAGTTTGTCACGATTGTATTGTGTTAATAGATATTATGGACGCTTCCGCTAACAAAATATAATTAATTGTTATGCACACTTTCACTAATGTAATATAATTAATTATTATGTGTGGTTCTTTTTGAAAGTATCCCTACATATGTACTTGTCTGTATTTATGATAGTGTGTGGTATCGGATAAGGGATAAAATAGCATGTCCCGTGTCGGGTCCCACAGAAAATGTGCTATTGTGGTAAATCAGGGAGCATATATATATATATATCTCGTGCAACTATTTATGTAATGTGTTCAGAGTTTTGTTGAATAGTGATGTATATGCTCATGGTGAGTTGTTCCTGTAGGTACATCTTTGGATTTGGAGGGCTATGGGCGGGTTGAGGCAGTGAGCTTCGAGGAGCATTGTGAATTAGGATTCAGGATTTTGTATAGTCTCTACTCTAGGAGTAGTATAAATCTATAGCGTTAACATTCATCATTGGGAATGTAATTAATTAACCTTTGAAGTTTTATTTCGGCCTGTAATCCTATTAGCTCAAGGCTACAACCGGAACCATAACTTGTCTTTTAATGCATGTTTAGCCCTATTTACTTGTTCATAACACTATTAAGGCAGAGAGGCCTTACATTAGTGGTATCAGAGCAGTGGTTAGAGAACCCGGGAATGAGCGAATGGTAGCCTTAGCAATAAGTTGGCTAGGTACTCTTTTATACATGTTTAGTGCATCATGAGTATATAAATGTTATACTAACATGTTGTGGTCATTGTTACTCATGTTTCTCTTGATGAATTATATGAACTGCTTTTGGTGTCATTGTTAACCCTTGTGTTGCAGTATGGCAGCAAATATCGACATAGGTGATGCAATAAGTGTCAATGCAAGTGTTGGGCGTACAAATCCCCTGCCACCGCCAGCTTTGGGCGAAGAGCCGTCCAAACAGCAGTTGTTGCCGGGAGAACTGAGTTTGACTCAATTTCTAGCATATCGATCCCCGACGTTTGAAGGGACTGAAACAGGGGAACGGTCCGAGGAATGGTTGGAGAGGATAGAACAGATATTTGTAGTAGCCCCGTGTGCAAAGACAGCCTGGATAAGGCTAGCAGAGTTTCAATTGGCCAAAAAGGCACTGATGTGGTGGAAGACCACAATGATTGAACAGGAGGCTCAGGGTCAGGAAATAAAGTGGACATTGTTTAGAACTCGATTTCTGACCCGATATTTTCAGCAGCTGCACGACAGGCTAAAGAGGATGAGTTTACTAATTTAAAGCAAGATACTATGCCGGTGTAAGGACCCCGTATACTTAACCCTTTATTAGTGTACTAATCATTAATGTGTGGCATAAACTTTCAATAAAATTATTCGGGAAACACAGATGATACCTTACCATTGAATGGCAACACAAAATTTTCTTTAACATACAGTGTTATAAGCTCTCATCCTAACAACAATAGACTCATAGAGCTTGCCCATTACACCACTTTTTACTTGTGGACTTTTATAAAAATTTGGGCAGAGTCTCCCCATAAATAGAGCTATCCCGAAATAAAAGTACAGCACATAACATAATTCCCGGCCAGGGAAAACATAATACTCATCAGAATACAGTAATGTCAAGTGAATTCCCAGCCAGGGAAGACACCACACACATGACAACAAAAGTGGGTTTCAACATCCACAATACACTAATGACTCTCTTATCATTTAGCAATTCTACCTCTAATTGCATGCAACATGGAATGAAAGAGAGAGAAAGGCTCATGCCTTTACATACAACCCATATACAAGCATAATCTTGCTCACATGCGAGCATCATGAATATGTATATAACCCTCATGGGCGTATGAGTACTTTATACGATACCGTGCTTCATCGAGCCCTGGTACCACGATCCTGGGAGTACATCCAATCAACAGCTTGAGCTCATATCCAAAGCCATCGATGTACCTGTTCACCTGCCCCAACAGAGACAGCCCCCAACGGGGTGAGCATACCAATTCCACAATTTCATAATCATAATGACATAATACATAATTTACGAAAATGTAAATATTGTGGAACATATGTGATACTTCCTGGATGGTATCATCCTCATCATAGCGTACCCCTGTAATAACCCTGTTCTCAAAACAGATAAATCATCAAATCCTGAATATGCAGTTAATCATCACATTGGTTAACCCTAGCCAGTTTCAAATTAACAACATTTCATAACATCTTACTTTAACTAGCAATGATTAGCAACATTCCATAACATCTTACTTTACCTAGCAATGATTAGCAACATTTCATAACATCTTACTTTATCTAGCAATAATTAGCAACATTTCATAACATCATTTCATAACATCTTTTCATAACATCGTTTCATAACATCTTTTCATAACATCTTTTCATAACATCGTTTCATAACATCTTTTCATAACATCGTTTCATAACATCTTTTCATAACATCGTTTCATAACATCTTTTCATAACATCGTTTCATAACATCTTTTCATAACATCGTTTCATAACATCTTTTCATAACATCTTACTTAATCTAGCAATGATCATAATTCTAGATATCGTATTGAGATTTTCTTAACTTCCGATATTGGTTAATCACTTCTCTGATTAACTACGTCTCTGTTCCTATTATTACCCATAGGGAATAAAATACAGATATCTTAGATATCTAATCAAATACCACATTTTCATTTCTTACTTCAAGGTAACGTCATACTATGGGTGTTTGCTCCGTAGCAACCACACCTCATCATTGGCTCGCTTCATAGCGGCACTGAGCATTCCACCATGTGAAACAACATATCGTAACCGAGTCCCGATACCATCATAGCAAAGCATTTCATGTATTTTAGATCATGCATCATACTTGTAAAACATCATTTAAACTATGCTCGTACGTTAAACGTACCTTAAATCCTCGAAGTCCGAGCCAAACCTTGCTCGAGTTCCATGCCCCGAGAAACGATGTGCTAAAACGATAAATAATTCACAATTATTTACGAACATGTAACCCATGCTCAAGCACATTCATAACCTTCAAAATATTGTCAACACTCGACAATAAATCATTTAAAAGACCCGGGGCAGGGTACATGCAGGGAGGGAAAACGAATGCGACATATCGAAAAATTGCCCAAGAACACCTTCAATAATTCGAACCCTAGCATCACAATTCGAACCCAACCAAGCATTATAAATCATCTAAAACATGTAATAAATGATCCCTAACATGAATCATCAACCCATAGCCAAAACCCCCAAATTCGAAATTAAATCCTTACCAAATTAGGGCAAATTCGAACCATAACATCTTAATTCGATCCCACTTAAGCATCATAATTCATTTAAACATGAATAAATCGAATCCTAACAAGCATTATCATCCTCATGCCAAAAATCCCCAAAATCGAATTCCAAGCCCTAAAATTCGAACATAATTTCGAGCCACAAATCACAATTAGGCAGGGAAGAACATCACAAACATGGAAAAAGGGGTAAGGAACGTTACCCAAACGAAATCGGAAGAAAAACGACCAAAATCCGATGAACCCTAGAAATTGGGGATCGCCACTCTTTCTCAAAATTCGACCTCAAATCGCGATGAAACTTTCAATTGCCGGAGGGGAAATGAGCGCCTGGACGAGACGAAGCCGTGGGTAGGTCGGACGCGCCGATCGGCGGCGGGACGGTGGCGGCCGAAGCGCTTTTGCGCGCGGGCAGGGGCTGGCAGACGGGTTCGGCGGGGGAGAGAGAGAGAGAGAGATTGGAGGGCTGAAATGGAATTTTAATGAAATATCTCGGGTTCAACTGGTATTTATAGCAAAATACCCCGAAAAACTAATAACCCCACAAATACATCGTGATTCCTTAAAAATCATCTGTTTTCAAAAACTCTCTCTCTAACTCCAAAACCCTCTACCGGTGCTCACATAGCACCCGAGATCCCGAGACACATCAAAAACCCAACTCTTAGGTTTTTCACCGTAATGTGAATACAATCTCAACCTCTGGATCCAACGATCCCAACTACCCAAATAACCGAGCCCAGAAGGCCCAACATCGCGATTAAACTCCAAACGTAAAACCACTTTAGGGATTATTAACATTACGGGATTAACATCTATAATCCCTGGTCATCACAATATCCCCCACTAAAAGAATTTCGTCCTCGAAATTAGCACTGGTGTATCACGTAACACCCAGGCTACACAACAACATGAAGCCATAACCTCGATTCCTGACCATATCAGAATCGTATTAATAAACGCGAGGATACTTACTTCTCTTCAAACTCTGAAACAGAGCGACTTACCAAAACCAACATATCACTTAAGAGGCAAAACGTACCTCGATGCGGGTCATCCTAAAAGTCAGTCTCTCATGACTGAAAAACAACCTATATTTACGACTGTAGATCGGACAGTCATCCTTCGTTCTAATACAACCAGTAAGAACGCATCCTGAATGACACATCAACCGTGAGAACGTTGACCTCGTGTCAAACTCTGGAGTGGAACAGACTTCCAAATCCATCATAACGTCAAAGAGCGTCAGCACAGCTCAACGCTAATAATCCAAAAGCAGTTAGTCAACTGAAACTGTAAGGATTCGAATCGTTCCTGATTCCATCGTAGATTTCATTCCTTGACATCTCTTATCATGACTCACGATGTCCAACATACATCGTTACGAGGGAAACACTAGTATTCCACGGTGTACACATACCAAACCTGGTTTCCACTTTCAAACCTCCTCTATCGAATTAGCAGTCGCATCATTGCAGCTCAAATACATGGATTCTCAGATCGAATCAACGACGACTTGACGACTCTCTCGTTGGTACTTCACATCAGGAGCTGTCCCAGACAAGTCTCCCCAAGATTTAAACATAAACATATATACGTTTCAGTGAGGCATACTCAACCTCAACTTCAAATGACGTGGTGACTACCAGAGTCCACCACAATCCACTTCGTATTTCCTTACGATTTGCCAAACTTGGTTCCAACGAGCAGTATAACGGCTCTAGCAAGCCCATCATGGTGCTGCACACACGCGGCAGACAAACTAATCGCTGTCTCACTAGGTTCACCTCAAACCTACCAATCAGATGGACGTTTCCACACGGCATACCATACCATGGGAAGAACAATCAATAGAGTAGTGGGTCTTTACCCAACATTCCTCCAATGCTGATATACCCTGGACACTTCAATGTCCCCATGTACTTAACATAACCTGATCCTACTCCCTTAGGACCCATCTTACATCCTCATGGGTGGTGTGACCATGTCTACCACATGTCATATCAATAGAAAGCGAGTAATTCCTCCACGATTACTCCTATCGTCAAAAACATGGCCAAAAAGCCAATCCAACGAGCATACCTCAAGGGTATCACCACTCGTAATATGATTGCCTCAAACAATTTCTGCGGTACAATCACATGTACAGCGTGTCCATCCATTCTTCGAGCAACCCGCTCGGTATAAGGGTCACGTCAATCGGTGACGCACACGTCTCCTTGTGCCCGACACTGGTACCCAAGGCATACAACTGAAAACGTATACTTAACACATTGCTCATCGTAACGATGATGCATGTCTAATAAGACATCTCCTGCACTATCGTCATCGCCATCCCGTGACGACACATGCCTACTCATGGCATCTAAGGTATCGTCAACTAGTGACGGTACAAGTCAACAATGACATCTAAATGACCTAGTCAACTCGTGACGGTCCATGTACATCAACATATGTCATCCATCATCATGCTAGTAAATAGTCATAATAAAACATGCATATCAACGCATACCAGCAATAATAATGCTAATAAAATAGCAATATCTCATACCTCATCGCTGACAAGATAGCGGCATACCTATCTCCGTCGCTCCATAATAATACGTAATCAGCACCCATCGCTCGAAGGCGGCCAAAATCCTGTGCTGAATATATAGCGGTACAGTCCATCGCTATAGAATCGACGGCATGATACCTCGTCATATAATAGGTGGCATGAAACCTCGCTATACACCTGAGCATGAATCATCGTCCACATAATAGCGGAAAGAGGCATCGCTATCAATACATCTGGCGGAAAGAACCATCGCCAATCAATATAACGGAATGAGGCATCGCTATCATACATCTGGCGGAAAGAACCATCGCCAATCAATATAGCGGAATGAGGCATCGCTATCGTACATCTGGCGGAAAGAACCATCGCCAATCAATATAGCGGAATGAGGCATCGCTATCATACATCTGGCGGAAAGAACCATCGCCAGTCCTCATAAAAGAATGAGTCATCGTAAATCCTCATAATAATATCGTATGGCCTCTTACCATATGGGGCACCTTACCCCGTGGCACCTTACCACAATAACATCGCATGGCTACTTACCATGTGGGGCACCTTACCCCGTGGCACCTTACCACAATAACATCGCATGGCTACTTACCATGTGGGGCACCTTACCCCGTGGCACCTTACCACAATAACATCGTATAAACATCATCATATAAACATCGTATGCACATCATCATATAAACATCGTATAAACATCATCATTATAATCTTATTCCTCATAATCATCATCATAATCATTATCATAAATATCATATCATCTTTACTTATCATAAGCATTATCATAACTTACTTATCATTATCATCATCATAAACATCATATCGTCTTTACTTATCGTAAATATCATCATAAACTTACTTATCACAATCATCATCATAAACATCATATCATCTTTACTTATCATAAACATTATCATAACTTACTTATCATTATCATCATCATAAACATCTTATCATCTTTACTCATCGTAAACATCATCATAAACTTACTTATCATTATCATCATAAACTTATTTGTAATAACATCATCGTAAACATCTTGTCATCTTTATTCATCATAGACATCATCATCATAAACATCGTAATTACTTCTGTAATCATAGCATAGTCATAGTGTAAGAATATGTTACCGTCCGATGCCCGTACGCGTCTTACGTACCTTCCTCGCTTGAACATTACATGAACAAACGCATTAGTATATTCAATAATAATTGAGACCATACCGAAGTATTCCACTGTCGGTTGTCTACCCAGTCTGTCCTCAGACAATACATCATATCTTTCTTTTCCCTGATTTTCTTCCAAAATCAGATTTCTTGGCACGTAGCATATAGAGTGTTAGACATCGCTATTGATGCCATCCTATCGTGTTCCACACGATTCCTGCAACCACAATGGTTAGCAATACCACTTTTCATATCATATAAGCACATAAACAATTAGTCATGTCGTATAACATTAATGCCATCATGCATAAATATGTGCTATCAATAACTTCCTAGGCCCTCAACAGCCCCAATGAGCAACCACTGCTCTGATACCACTAATGTAAGGACCCCGTATACTTAACCCTTTATTAGTGTACTAATCATTAATGTGTGGCATAAACTTTCAATAAAATTATTCGGGAAACACAGATGATACCTTACCATTGAATGGCAACACAAAATTTTCTTTAACATACAGTGTTATAAGCTCTCATCCTAACAACAATAGACTCATAGAGCTTGCCCATTACACCACTTTTTACTTGTGGACTTTTATAAAAATTTGGGCAGAGTCTCCCCATAAATAGAGCTATCCCGAAATAAAAATACAGCACATAACATAATTCCCGGCCAGGGAAAACATAATACTCATCAGAATACAGTAATGTCAAGTGAATTCCCAGCCAGGGAAGACACCACACACATGACAACAAAAGTGGGTTTCAACATCCACAATACACTAATGACTCTCTTATCATTTAGCAATTCTACCTCTAATTGCATGCAACATGGAATGAAAGAGAGAGAAAGGCTCATGCATTTACATACAACCCATATACAAGCATAATCTTGCTCACATGCGAGCATCATGAATATGTATATAACCCTCATGGGCGTATGAGTACTTTATACGATACCGTGCTTCATCGAGCCCTGGTACCACGATCCTGGGAGTACATCCAATCAACAGCTTGAGCTCATATCCAAAGCCATCGATGTACCTGTTCACCTGCCCCAACAGAGACAGCCCCCAACGGGGTGAGCATACCAATTCCACAATTTCATAATCATAATGACATAATACATAATTTACGAAAATGTAAATATTGTGGAACATATGTGATACTTCCTGGATGGTATCATCCTCATCATAGCGTACCCCTGTAATAACCCTGTTCTCAAAACAGATAAATCATCAAATCCTGAATATGCAGTTAATCATCACATTGGTTAACCCTAGCCAGTTTCAAATTAACAACATTTCATAACATCTTACTTTAACTAGCAATGATTAGCAACATTCCATAACATCTTACTTTACCTAGCAATGATTAGCAACATTTCATAACATCTTACTTTATCTAGCAATAATTAGCAACATTTTCATAACATCATTTCATAACATCTTTTCATAACATCGTTTCATAACATCTTTCATAACATCTTTTCATAACATCGTTTCATAACATCTTTTCATAACATCGTTTCATAACATCTTTTCATAACATCGTTTCATAACATCTTTTCATAACATCGTTTCATAACATCTTTTCATAACATCTTACTTAATCTAGCAATGATCATAATTCTAGATATCGTATTGAGATTTTCTTAACTTCCGATATTGGTTAATCACTTCTCTGATTAACTACGTCTCTGTTCCTATTATTACCCATAGGGAATAAAATACAGATATCTTAGAATCTAATCAAATACCACATTTTCATTTCTTACTTCAAGGTAACGTCATACTATGGGTGTTTGCTCCGTAGCAACCACACCTCATCATTGGCTCGCTTCATAGCGGCACTGAGCATTCCACCATGTGAAACAACATATCGTAACCGAGTCCCGATACCATCATAGCAAAGCATTTCATGTATTTTAGATCATGCATCATACTTGTAAAACATCATTTAAACTATGCTCGTACGTTAAACGTACCTTAAATCCTCGAAGTCCGAGCCAAACCTTGCTCGAGTTCCATGCCCCGAGAAACGATGTGCTAAAACGATAAATAATTCACAATTATTTACGAACATGTAACCCATGCTCAAGCACATTCATAACCTTCAAAATATTGTCAACACTCGACAATAAATCATTTAAAAGACCCGGGGCAGGGTACATGCAGGGAGGGAAAACGAATGCGACATATCGAAAAATTGCCCAAGAACACCTTCAATAATTCGAACCCTAGCATCACAATTCGAACCCAACCAAGCATTATAAATCATCTAAAACATGTAATAAATGATCCCTAACATGAATCATCAACCCATAGCCAAAACCCCCAAATTCGAAATTAAATCCTTACCAAATTAGGGCAAATTCGAACCATAACATCTTAATTCGATCCCACTTAAGCATCATAATTCATTTAAACATGAATAAATCGAATCCTAACAAGCATTATCATCCTCATGCCAAAAATCCCCAAAATCGAATTCCAAGCCCTAAAATTCGAACATAATTTCGAGCCACAAATCACAATTAGGCAGGGAAGAACATCACAAACATGGAAAAAGGGGTAAGGAACGTTACCCAAACGAAATCGGAAGAAAAACGACCAAAATCCGATGAACCCTAGAAATTGGGGATCGCCACTCTTTCTCAAAATTCGACCTCAAATCGCGATGAAACTTTCAATTGCCGGAGGGGAAATGAGCGCCTGGACGAGACGAAGCCGTGGGTAGGTCGGACGCGCCGATCGGCGGCGGGACGGCGGCGGCCGAAGCGCTTTTGCGCGCGGGCAGGGGCTGGCAGACGGGTTCGGCGGGGGAGAGAGAGAGAGAGAGATTGGAGGGCTGAAATGGAATTTTAATGAAATATCTCGGGTTCAACTGGTATTTATAGCAAAATACCCCGAAAAACTAATAACCCCACAAATACATCGTGATTCCTTAAAAATCATCTGTTTTCAAAAACTCTCTCTCTAACTCCAAAACCCTCTACCGGTGCTCACATAGCACCCGAGATCCCGAGACACATCAAAAACCCAACTCTTAGGTTTTTCACCGTAATGTGAATACAATCTCAACCTCTGGATCCAACGATCCCAACTACCCAAATAACCGAGCCCAGAAGGCCCAACATCGCGATTAAACTCCAAATCGCTACGTAAAACCACTTTAGGGATTATTAACATTACGGGATTAACATCTATAATCCCTGGTCATCACAGCCGGTGTCAGGCTATGCTCTCCACTACTGTTCTTTACTTAGGTATGTACCTCATATCACCACCAGCACTCAAGCGAAGATGAGGAACTTCATGAAGGGCTTGAGGCCGGAGTTGTATGATAGGGTGATCACTTATGGCCCTACTTGTTTTGATGACGCCCTTGCACGGGCTGAGCTAGCAGAATTGGGAGTAGGTGCATATCCGACTGTAGCACCACCTCCAGCACCACCACAGAGATCGACCCCTGAAAACTTGAAACCAAGGGGCGACCACTTTAAGCCAAGGGGGAACTCATCAGCTTCCAGATTTAGTGGAAGATGGCCGGATGCTCGTGGAAGGGGAAATCGTGGAAGTGATGCCCCGCCTCATAGGGGACAATCTCAAGCTGGCAGTTTTGGGAAAGTTAAGTGTTTTCTGTGCGGAGGACCCCACTCGGTGAAAGGATGCTCCGCTTGTTATGAGTGTGGTAAACATGGTCATTTGGCCCGGAATTGTCCTAACCGGGGAGGGCCACAGAACACTATGGGAAGACCTTTAGACAGGGCAGTGCAACAAAGACCACCATTTGCACCGAGACCATTGGGAGGTCAGCCGTTGAGGCCACCTCAAGGGCAAGTGTATGCTCTGACCAGGGAACAGGTTACAGCGGCTCCAGAGGAAGTGATAGCGGGTACGTGTCATTATCTTTACGCACCCTGCTTTTATTTTGATAGACACAGGTGCGTCACACTCCTTTGTGTCGACGAGTTTTGTGGAGAGGCACCGTATATGCACGTCTCCGTCACCCACGCCTCTTCTGGTTTCGACACCCGTTGGAAAGAGTATGATTGCAGATCGGTTCGTCGTTGACGGCCTCATTTATTTTGAGGGCAACGAGTTGAAGTCAGATTTGATTGTTCTGGGGATGTCAGACTTCGACTGCATTGTGGGTATTGATGTGCTGAACAGATATCAGACAGTGGTGGACTGTAGGCTGAGAACAGTGCGGTTCAGATCTGATTTGGGGGTTCAGTGGACTTTTTATGGGGATGGTTCCCGCTCAAGAATCCCATTAATATCGGCCTTAAAGATGACTCAGTTATTGGAACGTTGGCATATGGGTTATCTTATTTATGCCATTGACATTGCTGGAAAGAAAGAAGAGTTAAGGGTTGGAAAGAAAGAAGAGTTAAGGGTCGAAGATATACTCGTAGTCGCCGAGTTTGCCGATGTATTCCCAGAGGAGATTCCTGGATTTCCACCGGCTAGGGAAGTCGAGTTTGGGATCGAATTACTACCAGGGACATCAGCTATTTCTCGTGCCCCTTACAGGATGGCACCGACAGAGTTAAGGGAGTTGAAAGAGCAACTTCAGGAACTCCTTGACATGGGTTACATACGCCCCAGCGTATCGCCTTGGGGTGCGCCAGTGTTATTTGTGAAAAAGAAAGATGGATCGATGCGTATGTGCATCGATTACAGACAATTGAACAAGGCCACAGTGAAGAATAAGTACACTCTTCCGCGGATCGATGACTTATTTGATCAGTTGCAGGGCACGAGGTTGTATAGTAAAATTGATTTGAGGTCAGAGTACCATCAGATTCGAGTTAGAGAGGAAGATGTGCAGAAGACAGCTTTCCGAACCCGTTATGGTCATTATGAGTTTTTGGTCATGCCGTTTGGAGTGACAAATGCCCCAGCTGTCTTTATGAGCTTGATGAACCGAGTGTTCCAACCATATCTTGATCAGTTTGTCATAGTGTTTATTGACGACATACTCATCTACTCTCGGAGTGAGGAAGAGCATAAGAATCATTTGAGAACAGTGCTTCAGATTCTTAGGGACAATCAGTTGTACGCCAAGCTCAGCAAGTGTGAATTTTGGTTGAGCAGCGTGGTGTTTTTGGGGCATGTGATCTCTAGTGATGGGATATATGTGGATCCCAGGAAGGTGGAGGCAGTGATTGGTCTGCGCCTACATCTGTGCCCGAGATCCGGAGCTTCCTTGGTTTGACAGGTTATTACCGACGTTTCGTCGAGGGTTTGTCTAAGATCGCTAAGTCGTTGACGCAGTTGACTCAGAAAGGGGTTCCGTTTTTATGGTCTGAGGCATGTGAGCAGAGCTTCCAAGAGTTGAAGCACCGGTTGACTACAACACCTGTATTGGTGATTCCTTCGGAGAACGAGAGGTTTGCTTTGTACACGGATGCATCACTGCAGGGTTTGGGCTGTGTACTGATGCAGGATAAGCACGTGGTGGATTATGCTTCAAGACAGTTGAAGCCTCATGAGACCAGGTACCCGGTTCATGATTTAGAACTGGCGGCTATCATTTTCGCCTTGAAAATTTGGCGGCATTACCTATATGGTACTTATTTTACCATTTACACGGACCATAAGAGCTTGAAGTTCCTACTCACCCAAGCGGAACTGAATATGAGATAGAGGAGGTGGATGGACTTGCTCAAGGACTATGACTATGAGATAGAGTACCATCCAGGGAAGGCGAACCTGACAGCTGACGCCTTGAGTAGGAAGGTGAAGTATACCGCGGAGGATGTTATTCAGTTATCAGCCATGATGACTTCTTGTTGTCATCTGGGGTATGACTTTGATGTAGATACATCACCAGTACATGTATCGACCCTGTTGGCGGAGCCGGACATCTTTGAATCTATCAGGAAAGCTCAAATGACAGACGTTGAGGTGCAGAGATGGTTATCATATTTATGTCTGGGTCAGTCATCAAAGTTCAGAGTGGCAGAAGATGGTTCCTTGAGGCTTGGTAACCGTTGGGTAGTGTCGAGGGCACCTGAGTTGCGTCAAGGGATCTTGCATCGTGCTCATAGCAGCAGGTTTAGCATACATCCAGGTGGGAGAAAGATGTACAAGGACTTGTATGACCAGTTTTGGTGGAGGCGGATGAAAAGAGACGTCATCATATTTGTCAAGAAGTGCCTGATTAGTCAACAAGTAAAAGCGGAGAGGTAGAGGCCCGGTGGCGAGTTGAAGAGTTTAGAGATACCGGAGTGGAAGTGGGAACACATATCTATGGACTTCGTGACCCACTTGCCAAGGACTGCCTCGGGATTTGATGCGATCTGGGTGATCGTGGATAGATTGAAGAAAGTGGCTCACTTCATCCCTTATTGCATGTCGTACACATACTTAAAGATGGCCCAGTTGTATGTACGGGACGTGGTAAGGTTGCACGGGATTCCAGTTTCGATTGTGTCGGACAGAGACCCACGGTTCACATCGCATTTTTGGGAGAGTCTTCAGTCAGCTTTGGGTACGGAGGTGAGACTGAGTACATCTTATCACCCTCAAGCAGACGGCCAGACAGAGCGTACCATACAGATGCTCGAAGATATGTTGAGGGCATGTGTACTGGAGTTTGATACTCCCTGGCAAGAGTCAGTGCCACTGGTAGAGTTCTCTTATAATAACAGCTACCAGGCGAGCATTCAGATGGCTCCATTCGAGGCTCTTTACGGTCGACGTTGTAGATCACCGTTGTACTGGGAGGACTTGACTAGTAAGACGGTCGGAGGACCGGACTTGATTCAAGAAATGGAACAGAAAATCAAAGTGATCCGTCAGAAAATGAAAGCGGCCCAGGATAGGCAATCGGCTTATGCTAATAAACGGCGGTGACCATTGGAATTCCAAGTGGGAGATAAGGTCTTTTTGAAGATTTCACCTTTCAGAGGTGTAGTTCGTTTTGGTATGCGCGGGAAGTTGTCTCCGAGGTATGTTGGACCATATGAGATATTGCAGCGTATCGGTACTTTGGCTTACCTTTTAGCTCTACCGCCGTCCTTGTCTGGTATACATGATGTCTTCCATGTCTCTATGTTGCGAAAGTATGAGCCAGATCCATCTCATGTTTTACAGCCCTCAGAGGTTCAGTTGGGTTCAGATGTGTCCTACGTAGAACGACCAGTTAGAATTCTGGATCGAGAGGATCGCAGAATTCGAAGCAAGGTTATACCTGTAAGTAATCCCTTGTAGCGTACAACGCAGCGGAATAAAATTTTGGATTACTAGAACAATGGATCTATACATAGGATTTCATATCGGATAAAGGAATACGAAGGTCTCACCCTTGTAGCGTGTTTGAGCAGATTCCACGGTGCACTACGTCCAACGATCCCGAGTCACGAGCAACACCTCCAAGGTCTTGCCTCAACGGTATCCACACGATTAAACGAACAAGGGACGTTTAAGAACAAGTTGCTAGACTTATTCTTGAACCAAAACCAACCCCACGATTCAAAAACGTTTAAACGGCAGCCGTTCCTATCACTATTCACGTCGGCCGTGAAGATGAAGGAGGAAGGAGGCGGCGGCCGTGAGGTTTAGGCTTGAGAGCTTTTAGGTTTTGATGATTGTGATGTCAAGGAATGAGTTAATCTAATTAATCACCTTGTTATGATTATAAACAATTTAATTAAAGGCTTTCACAAAGCCTCATGGGCTCAAGCCCATGATTTAATTAAATCCTCACAATTATTTAATTAAGACTCTTCTTAATTAATTAATTCATCCAATGAATTTAATTCCCTATATCGATTTAATCTTTTGTGCGACCCGATAGGATCTTGTAATGTTGGCAGTGACATAAAATCTCATTTTACGTTACAAGCAAAGAGTGGTGTCTAGCAACACATCGAGGCTACCCAAATTACAAGAATGTCAATGACTCAACATAACCTTTAGAACTTGTGATAATATTAACCATGTAACTTAATCCCTTTGTCCTTTGTGTTTAGATTGAACACGAGTCATGGAATAGTCATACTCGTATATTCAATCTCTATTTCTTGATCCCCAAGTAGAACTAGAATAAACGAATAAGCTCGATATCTCATATCAACTCATTCGAGCATGGCCATGCATTTTAGTTCTCACTTGATCAAGGGCCAAACACATCTCCTGTTATATAGGAGGGACAAATCCTATCTCGATCAGTCAACATCCCTCTACATAATTCGTAGTGTATCCAATAGTCGCCTTTATAGATTACCCTGTTACGGGTAACGTTTGACGATATCAAGATACATAACTCCTTATGTTGGGATCTCTGATGATCACAAGTCGTAAGGATTACATACATTATTATCACAATGAGAATTGCATATGACGATCATATAACTATCCATGTTGCATTCTCATGGTGGTCTGCCCAGTACATCGTTCTCTAACATGTACCCATGTATTGATTTGATATCTCATATCAATGAACAATTCATCAATCAACACATACTAGTCTCTACGTATTATCATTATCCCTATTCATGATAATACTTGACTAGGGACATCTTTAAGAATAATACAATATTATTCTAAGGACATTAACATATATATTAATTCATATTGCACAGTTAAAAGAATAATATATAATAATGAATTGACATTCATAAAATCATATTACATTGTATGTCATAAACAATCATCTAATGATATGTCTTAGGGCATATCCCAACAATTCTCCCACTTGCACTAAGACCACTCAGACATATACCTAATGCCTAGAGATCTAGTATGAAGATCATGCTTCTGCTGTGACAGTGGCTTCGTCAATGGGTCAGATACATTATCATCTGTTGGTACTTTGCATATTTTAACATCTCCCCTTTCAACGATTTCTCGAATGAAATGGAAACGCCTAAGTATGTGCTTGGATCTTTGGTGAGATCTTGGTTCCTTAGCCAATGCGATCGCTCCATTGTTGTCACAATAGAGTTCTATCGGATCTTTAATGCTAGGCACCACTCCAAGTTCAGAAATGAACTTCCTCATCCAAACCGCTTCCTTTGCTGCATCCGAGGCTACAATATACTCAGCTTCCGTTGTAAAACGGCTACTGTTTCTTGCTTTGAACTCTTCCAGCTCACAGCACCTCCATTTAGGCAATACACATCTCCAGATTGCGATCGAAAATCATCTTTGTCAGTTTGGAAGCTTGCATCAGTGTAACCCATTACATTGAGCTCTTCCTCACCTCCATAAATCAAGAATGTATCCTTAGTCCTTCTCAAGTACTTCAGGATGTTCTTGACAGCAATCCAGTGACCTTCACCTGGATCAACTTGATATCTGCTCGTCATGCTCAAAGCATACGATACATCGGGACGAGTACATATCATGGCATACATGATAGATCCAATAGCTGACGCGTATGGAATCTTACTCATGCGTTGTCTCTCATCTGGTGTTGAAGGACACTGTTCCTTTGAGAGATAAATACCATGTGTCATAGGCACGAATCCTTTCTTGGATTCTTGCATGCTAAACCTTTTAAGCACCTTGTCTATGTATGTACTTTGACTTAGACCAAGAAGCCTTCTCGATCTATCTCTATAGATCTTGATTCCTAATACATAGGTGGCTTCTCCCAAGTCTTTCATCGAAAAGCAATTCCCTAGCCAAATCTTTACAGATTGCAAGGCAGGGATATCATTTCCAATAAGAAGTATGTCATCTACATACAACACTAGGAAAATGATTACGCTCCCACTGACCTTCTTGTAGACACAAGGTTCATCTTCATTTTTGATAAAACCAAACTCTTTGATTGCATCATCAAATCGAAGATTCCAACTCCGAGAAGCTTGCTTCAATCCATAAATGGATCATTGTAGCTTGCATATCTTTCCAGCATCCTTTGGATCCACAAAACCCTCGGGTTGTGTCATGTACACATCCTCGAGCAGATTTCCATTAAGGAAAGCTGTTTTGACATCCATCTGCCAGATTTCATAATCATGAAATGCAGCTATTGCAAGTAAGATCCTTATGGATTTAACCATGGCCACTGGTGAAAAGGTTTCATCATAGTCAATACCATGAATTTGTTTGAATCCTTTTGCAACCAGCCGACCTTTATATGTTTGTACGTTACCATCCATATCGGTCTTTTTCTTGAAAATCCATTTGCACCCTATGGGTCGTACCCCTTCAGGTGGATCAACCAAAGTCCATACTTGGTTTGCATACATGGATTCGATCTCAGATTTCATGGCCTCTTGCCATTTCTCAGAATCAGTGCCCATTATAGCTTGTTGATAAGATGACAACTCATCCTCGTCAATAAGTAGTAAGTCACCTTGTTGAGTCACAAGAAATCCATATCTCTGTGGCTCCTGGTGTTCTCTTACAGACCTACGCTGGGCTTGTGTCTCTTGAGCAGGTGCTTCTTCCACAACAGCTTGCGGTGCCTGCTCTGTTTCCATCTCAATCTCAGGTTCAGTGTTTTCTTGTGGTTGAACTTCACTAAGTTCTATTTTTGTCCCACTGGTTTTTCTAGAAATAACTTCTCTTTCAAGAAATACACCAGTCCGAGCAACAACTACTTTGTTCTCGGTGGGATAATAGAAATAATATCCTTTCGTTTCCTTAGGATACCCCACAAAAAACACTTATCAGATTTGGGTCCAAGTTTGTTAGTGGCGTGACGTCTAACGAAAGCCTCACAACCCCAAATCTTCATAAAAGACATACTTGGACGCTTCCCAGTCCATATCTCATATGGTGTCTTTTCCACTGATTTAGATGGAACACGGTTCAGTAAGAAATCGCTGTTTCTAGAGCGTGTCCCCAAAACGATATCGGAAGATCTGCATGACTCATCATTGATCTAACCATGTCCAACAAGGTTCGATTTCTCCTCTCAGATACACCATTCCATTGTGGAGTATACGGAGGAGTGAGTTGTGGGACTATCCCACATTCCTTCAGATAGTCATGAAACTCTTGGCTTAAGTATTCACCTCCTCGATCTGATCGAAGGATTTTGATACTTTCGCCAAGTTGGTTTTGTACTTCATTCTTGAAATCTTTGAACTTTTCAAAGGTTTCGTGCTTATGCTTCATTAGGTACACATACCCATATCTACTGAGGTCATCAGTAAATGTAACGAAGTATTGAAAACCACCTCTAGCTTGTGTACTTATTGGTCCACATACATCACTATGTATTAGTCCCAATAAAACATTTGCCCTTTCAACATGTCCCTTGAAAGGGGCTTTAGTCATCTTGCCCATTAAACAAGATTCACATGTTTCATATGATTCAAAATCAAATGAATCTAATATTCCATCCTTATGAAGTTTAGATATGCGGTTCTCGTTTATGTGGCCCAAGTGACAGTGCCAGAGATAAGTCGGATTACAATCATTATTTTTAATCCTTTTAGTATTTATGTTATAGATAGGCATATCAAGATTTAATACATAAAGACCATTCACCATTTGTGCACAAGCATAAAACATATCATTTAAATAAATAGAACAACAGTTGTCCTTTATTATAAATGAAAAATCGTACTTGTCTAAACAAGAAATAGAAATTATGTTTTTAGTAATAGATGGCACAAAATAACAGTCTTTTAAAATCAACAATAAACCAGAAGGTAAAGCTAAACAATAATCTCCTATAGCTAATGCAGCAACTCTTGCTCCATTTCCAACTCGGAGATCAACTTCACCTTTCGCCAACGTCCTACTCCTTTTTAGATCCTGCACATTTACACAAATGTGAGATCCACATCCAGTATCTAATACCCATGATGAAGAAGTAGATAAATTGACTTCTATAACAAAAATACCTGAAGTGGAAGTCACACTTCCTTTCTTTAGATCCTCCAGATATACTTTGCAGTTTCTTTTCCAATGGCCGGTCTCACCGCAATGGAAACAGTTCCCTTCCTTTGCTATCCCTCCTTTTGGTTTCAGTGCATAAGACTTTGGCTTAGAATTAACAAAGACCTTCTTTGCTTTCTTATTGCCTTTAGCTTTGGCCTTTCCTTTGCCCTTATTCACAATTAGAACATTTGTGGCCTTAGTCTTCTTTGTATTTGCTTCATATGTTCTCAACATACCAAGCAATTGTGGTAGAGTCTTTTCCATGTCAGTCATATTGTAATTTACTACAAATTGACTGAAGCTCTCAGGCAACGATTGCAAGATCACATCGGTGGCCAACTCTTGGTCCAATGGAAAACCCAGCTTGTCCAGATTCTCAATGTTCCCAATCATCTTGAGCACATGAGTTCCAACTAGGCTTCCCTCTATCATCCTGCACTGAAATAACGCCTTAGAGACGTCATACCTCTCTTGTCTTGCTTGCTGTTGGTACAATTGCTTAAGGTGCTCGATCATATCAAACGCCTCCATTTCCTCATGTTGCTTCTGAAGCTCAGAGTTCATGGTTGCAAGCATAAGGCACCCAACATCAAGTGCGTCACTTTGATGCTTCTTATAAGCATCTTTTTCGGCTCTTGTAGCCGTTAGGGGAGGTTCCTCAGCGGGCAAGGGTTCCTCTAGGACATATTGTTTCTTTTCTTGTTTGAGGACTATCCTCAAGTTCCTATGCCAGTCTAGGAAATTTGTCCCATTTAATTTGTCCTTCTCAAGGACCGATCGTAGTGATAAAGTGCTAGTAACGTTGTTAGTTGCCACGGATATCTACAATATAAATATGCAAAATAAGTTTATGATTTAATCATTTAACATGGTCTTATATTAAATGATACTCCCACTATTTTGTTTTAAAAAATATCAACCCTCAAAACCTTTAGTGGGCCAAGATCCATATTTCGCCTAATCTTGAGTTAGCTTTGGCTAATCGCCCAAGACTCGGTTATTTAGGTAGACAACACTTTGTCAATTACATCACATATAATTCTTGGATAGTTGGACGAACAACGCTTTGTTCAATTCATCAAATGAATTATTATCCAACCCATGCCTCTAAGTTCCCAATCCTATTGAGATAACTTAGTTAAGTCGTACCCAATTTAAAGTATAACGGATATCACTTTTATCCTTTCGCGCCTTACTAAGATTGCCATGGTGCTTTGCTTTGGCAAACCAACACATGTACAATCGAAGTTATTGACGAGTACTTTTAATTTTTGGAAGACATCTAAAACTTAATATTTTAGAGGGATTTATTGATCTCATGATTAGTTTGATAATTTAAAATATGTCCACTACATATAGTTGTATACATATCTTCATATATGTGTAATACAATTATCAATCTAAAACATAAGATAAATCATGCATCAACATACATAATTAAACGTGACATGGTTATAGCCCCTACTAACGATTCTCTCAAGCCAATGAGAAAATCCTAAGAGTCAACCTAAGGTAACTTCACAAGCACCTTCCTTTGGCTCCAATTTGTGAATGGCCTCCTCATCCCGGCACGATGCTCCATCTTCATTGATCACCATCAATAAAATAAACTACACTATTTACAAGATATAGAATTCCTCGATTTACATTCGAGGGGAACATAGGGGAGGGATTACATTTAGAAAAATAGAGAAGGCACGACACGCAGGTCGTATTATATATTACAAACATCCACAAATCCTATCTAATAGGTCAAAGGGCTATAACTACGCACCATGCTCAAACAACACATAGAGCATGCATTAACATTTAATTAATTAAATTCTAAACATTTTAAATTTAATTCTAATTAAAACTGTAAAATAATTTTTGAAAAATTATCGTACGCTCGGGACATCACATGCCACAAACTTAAGCGACTAAGACACGAACCACCATGGTTCGAACCACAAAAGCACACGGCTGGACCAATAATGGGCCTAGGGTTCGTAACCCTAGCCCATGGCCGAGCCAAGCTCGAGCGGCGGCGGCGCTAGGGTTCCAAACCCTAGCCGCCACGCACCACCTTGGGTTTTCATTGAGCCATCTTCTTTGAAACGCCGGAATTTGATAGCCACGAGTCACGGTCAGGCCATGCACGGGGTTGGCTCAACCATCTCGAGCTAAGGGTTCGAAAAACCATGCTCTCATGTGGTAAAGATACTAATCCATGCATGCGTGAACCATTATCGAGCCAAAGATTCAAAACTCATCCATGTCTCAAAACCTTAGCATAAGAGGCGATGATGGCCGAGCCCATGCACGGCTACTAGGGTTCGAAACCCTAGCCGTCATGAGCTAGCCGTCACGTGCCAATGGGTTCTAAACCCTAATTAATTTTCGACACTTCCATGCACAATTATTAGCCACAACGACTAAGCCATCTCGAGCCAAGGGTTCGAAAACCCTAGCCCTCATGTGGCTAGCCGTGGTGTCATTTGTGATGGTGATGGCCGAAAATTTGCCAAATAAATTTGATTATTCGCCAATTATATCAAATACAATTTTACGATGATTTTCACAAACTAAATATTAACATGTCATATATGTTCATACAGTTTTAAATAGCATGCAATATTAATTCTAATATGATTAAACTATTTAACCATATAAATCCGATATGAGCCTTGTACACGGCTCTGATACCACTGTAAGTACTCCCTTGTAGCGTAAAACGCAGCGGAATAAAATTTTTGGATTACTAGAACAATGGATCTATACATAGGATTTCATATCGGATAAAGGAATACGAAGGTCTCACCCTTGTAGCGTGTTTGAGCAGATTCCACTGTGCACTACGTCCAACGATCCCGAGTCACGAGCAACACCTCCAAGGTCTTGCCTCAACGGTATCCACACGATTAAACGAACAAGGGACGTTCAAGAACAAGTTGCTAGACTTATTCTTGAACCAAAACCAACCCCACGATTCAAAAACGTTTAAACGGCAGCCGTTCCTATCACTATTCACGTCTGCCGTGAAGATGAAGGAGGAAGGAGGCGGCGGCCGTGAGGTTTAGGCTTGAGAGCTTTTAGGTTTTGATGATTGTGATGTCAAGGAATGAGTTAATCTAATTAATCACCTTGTTATGATTATAAACAATTTAATTAAAGGCTTTCACAAAGCCTCATGGGCTCAAGCCCATGATTTAATTAAATCCTCACAATTATTTAATTAAGACTCTTCTTAATTAATTAATTCATCCAATGAATTTAATTCCCTATATCGATTTAATCTTTTGTGCGACCCGATAGGATCTTGTAATGTTGGCAGTGACATAAAATCTCATTTTACGTTACAAGCAAAGAGCGGTGTCTAGCAACACATCGAGGCTACCCAAATTACAAGAATGTCAATGACTCGACATAACCTTTAGAACTTGTGATAATATTAACCATGTAACTTAATCCCTTTGTCCTTTGTGTTTAGATTGAACACGAGTCATGGAATAGTCATACTCGTATATTCAATCTCTATTTCTTGATCCCCAAGTAGAACTAGAATAAACGAATAAGCTCGATATCTCATATCAACTCATTCGAGCATGGCCATGCATTTTAATTCTCACTTGATCAAGGGCCAAACACATCTCCTGTTATATAGGAGGGACAAATCCTATCTCGATCAGTCAACATCCCTCTACATAATTCGTAGTGTATCCAATAGTCGCCTTTATAGATTACCCTGTTACGGGTAACGTTTGACGATATCAAGATACATAACTCCTTATGTTGGGATCTCGGATGATCACAAGTCGTAAGGATTACATAAAGTATGGATTTAATAAAGTTGGTTGCATTTTTGTACAATGCTTTTAAAATACCATGTTAGGGTATTTTATACATCATTTTAATTTTTGGGTACAATTTAATTAACCCATATACCCCATTATACCCTCTTTCCCCTCACTTTATCCTTTTCACTCTAAAATCCCCAAATTCATCCCAACCCTATCATTTCATCCCATTTTCTTCCAAGCCAAGGAGGATGAGGAGAAATCCTTGCACACTCTCCATTTGTTGAAATCTTAGTAAGATTTTGGATCCTCAAGAGGTATGGAACCAATCCTAAAGTTTTTATGAAGTTAGGATTTGAAATGGGATGATTTTGAAGTGATTTATATGGGTTTATTTTGTGTATGTGTTGTATGTTGTTGGGGTATGATTTTGAAGTGTTTATGTGGGTTTTAGTGAGTTATGATGATGTTGGTGTTGTTGGAAAGTTTGGGTTTGTATGGTATGAGTTTGAGCTTTGAAAATGCACAAAAATGGCGAGAAATCGCGCACCAACAGGTGGCGATTGATCGCCTGAAATGAGGCGATCGATCGTCGATGGCCAGTAGCCATTTCACGTAGCAGGCTATCGATCGCCTAAAATTAAGCGATCGATCGCCGCAAGGCAAAAGAGCGAGGCGATCGATCGCCTCAAGTAGCGATCGATCGCCACTGTGTAAAACATGAAAATGATTATTTTTGTTGAACTTTTGGTATTTGGCTATTGTTTAGCTTCTAATATCGATTTGTATGGTTGTGTGGAACCATCCCAGGTGCCAACAACATCGAGAAGATAGATTTCTTCAATTTCTCCACTTTTGGAATTAAGGTACGTAAGAAGCGTACGGGCATCGGACGGTAACACACTACTAACTATGACTATGCATTGATTGCATAAGTATTTATGATGACTATGATGATAATTGTGATAAGTAAGTTTATGATGATGATGTTTATGATGATGATTGTGATAAGTAAGTTTATGGTGATGATGTTTATGATGATGATTGTGATAAACAAGTTTAAGATGATGATGTTTATGAAGATGATATGATAAGTAAGTATATAATAAATATTATACGATGTTTATAAAAGGGTAAGATGCCCATATGGTAAGATGCCATACAATGTTTTTATGTGGTAAGATGCCACGGGGTAAGATGCCCATATAGTAAGAGGCCATACGATGTTATTATGTGGTAAGATGCCACGGGGTAAGATGCCACGGGGTAAGATGCCCATATGGTAAGAGGCCATACGATGTTATTATGTGGTAAGATGCCACGAGGTAAGATGCCCATATGGTAAGAGGCCATTCAATGTTGTTATGTGGTAAGATGCCACGGGGTAAGATTCCCATATGGTAAGAGGCCATACGATGTTATTGTGTGGTAAGATGCCACGGGGTAAGATGCCCATATGCATGAAGGTAAATCAGGGTCAACAAAAAGAAGTTAACGAATAACCAGCAAGTTACTTAACCAAGACTTCGTACATATACTGTTATATTTTTTTATGATGCTTATATGATGATGATGTTATAAGATGATGATGTTATAAGATGATGAAGTTATAAGAAGATGATACTATTAGATGATGATACTATAAAATGATGATGCTTATATGATGATGATGTTATGAGATGATGATATTATAAGATGATGATGCTATAAGATGATGATGCTATGAGATGATGATGTTATAAGATGATGATATTTATAAGATGATAATGCTTATATGATGATGATGTTGTAAGATGATGATATTTATAAGACGATGATTTTAATCATTCATGTCAAGAATAAATGATTATATGCATGGCTATGAAACAGGGACAACCAAAGAGGGTTAATGCAATTAACCAGGAAGTATATGTTACCAATTATTTTTCATGCATTTATTTATATGCCATTGCCTTATGATGTTAAGTAATGATGGACATGCTCATGATGGGTTGTCCCTGTAGGTACACTTTTGGATCGAAGGGCTAAGGGTCTGGTTGAGGCAGTGAGCTAAAAGGAGCATGAAAGAAGATAGGATGCAGGACTTTTGGATAGTCTCTACTCTAGGAGTAGTATAAGTCTATCGCTTTAACATTCATTATTGAGAATGTAATTAGTTAAGTTTTGAAATTTCATTGTTGGCCTGGAATCTTATTAGTTCAAAGCTACAACCGGAACCCTAAGACGTTATTAATGCATGTTTAGTCCATAATTTGTGTATTAAGATGATGTTAAGGTAGGAAGACCCTACATTAGTGGTATCAGAGCAGTGGTTAGAGAACCCGGGAATGAGTGAAGGGTAGCCTTAGCAATAAGTTGGCTAGGTGCTTACTTTTAAACATGTTTTATGCATATGTTGCATATGAAGTATATGAAGTTGTACTAACATGTTTTTTTTCTCTAACGATGTAATATATGAACTGCTTTTGGGTATTGTTGTTAACCCTTGTGTTGCAGCATAGCAGCAGATGCTGAAGTAAGTGATGCGATTTCATATGCACTTCTCCGTCGCCCATGCCTCTTGTAGTCTCGACACCCGCTGGAAGAAGTTTTATAACTGATCAGATTGTTTATGACGGCCTCATCTATTTCGAGGGTAAGCTGAGGACAGACTTGATTGTTCTGGGAATGTCAGACTTTGAATGCATTGTGGGCATCGATGTGCTGAACAAGTATCAGGCAGTTGTGGACTGCAGACAAGGACTGTCCGATTCAGGTCTGATATGGGAGTCCAATGGACATTCTATGGGGATGGTTCCCGTTCAAGGATTCCGTTCATATCTGCTGTCAAGATGACACAGTTATTGGAACGAGACCATAAATGATATCTCATCTATGTTGTTGATATTACTGAAAAGAGGGAAGAGTTAAAGGTTGAGGATGTGCCCGTAGTGGCGGTGTTTCCTGATGTATTTCCGGAAGAGATTCCCGGATTCCCACCGACGAGAGAGGTCGAGTTTGGGATTAAGTTACTACCAGGGACGTCTACCATTTCTCGTGCCCCGTATAGGATGGCACCAGCGGAGCTAAGGGAGTTAAATGTTCAGTTGCAGGAGCTCCTTGACAAGGGCTATATACGCCCTAGCATATCGCCCTAGAGTGCACCAGTCCTATTTGTCAAAAAGAAAGATGGTTCGATGCGGCTGTGCATCGATTACAGACAACTGAACAAAGCCATAGTGAAGAATAAGTATCCGCTTCCGAGGATTGATGATTTGTTTGATCAGCTGCAAGGTACGAGGCTCTACAGTAATATCGATCTGAGATCGGGGTATCATCAGATTCGAGTTCGAGAGGATGATGTACAGAAGACAGCTTTCAGGACTAGATATGGGCACTACGGATTTTTAGTCATGCCTTTTGGGGTGACGAATGCCCCAGCTTTTTATGAGCCTGATGAACAGGGTGCTCCAACCATATTTGGATCAGTTCGTCATAGTTTTGATTGACGATATGCTTATTTACTCTCGAGCTGAGGAGGAACACGTGAAGCACTTGAGAACAGTACTCCAGATCCTTAAGGATCATCAGCTATATGCAAAGCTTAGCAAGTGCGAGTTCTGGTTGAACAGTGTGGTATTCTTGGATCATGTTATATCTAGCAGTGGGATATCTGTGGATCCCAGGAAGATTGAAGTTGTGATGGAGTGGGCTGCACCCACTTTTGTACCTGAGTTGCGGAGCTTTCTGGGTTGGCAAGATATTACCGACGTTTCGTCTAGGGTTTCTCAAGGATTGCCAGACCCCTGATGCAGCTGAATCAGGAAGGAGTGCCGTTCTATTGGTCCGAAGCTTGTGAGGAAAGCTTACAAGGATTGAAGCGTCTTTTGACTACGGCACCTATATTGGTGATTCCTTCTGAGAATAAGAGGTTTGCCTTGTACACGAATGCATCACTGCAGGGTTTGGACTGTGTGTTGATGCAAGATAAGCATGTGGTGGCTTATGCATCGAGGCGGTTGAAATGAGGCTAGGTACCCAGTCCATGATTTGGAGCTGGCAGTCATTATTTTTGCCTTGAAGACTTGGAGGCATTATTTGCATGGTACGTCGTTTACCATCTACACGGACCATAAGAGCCTGAAGTTTTGTTCACACAGGCTGAGTTGAATATGCGACAAAGAAGATGGATGGACTTACTCAAAGATTTTGATTGTGAAATTGAGTACCATCCAGGTGAAGCGAATTTCTTAGCAGACGCCTTAAGTAGGAAGGTGAAGAGTACTGCTGAGGATGTCATGAATTTATCAGCTATGATGACTTCTTGTTGCCATCTGGGCCATGATTCGATGTGGACACGTCGCCGGTGCGAGTGTCGACCTTATTGGCTGAGCCGGACATATTTGAGGCTATTAGGAAAGCCCAGAGGTCAGATGATGAGGTTCAGAGGTGGTCGTTTTTAATACTTCGAGGTCATCCATCAAAGTTTAGAGTGGCTGAGGATGATTCTTTAAGACTCGGCAACCGCTGGATGATCCCAAATACGCCGGAGTTGCGTAAAGGAGTATCGGAACGGGCTCATAGTAGTCGGTTCAGTATCCACCCAGGAGGAAGGAAAATGTATAGGGACCTAATTGGTCAGTTCTGGTGGAGACGCATGAAGCATGATGTGATCGCTTTCGTTAAAAGATGTTTGATCTGCCAACAGGTAAAGGCAGAAAGGCAGAGGCCTGGTGGCGAGCTGAAGAGCTTGAAGGTACCTAAGTGGAAGTGGAGGCATATCACTATGGACTTTGTGACCCACTTGCCAAGGACGGCCTCTGGATTTGATGCGATCTGGGTGATCGTGGATAGGCTAACGAATGTAGCTCACTTCATCCCCTACTGTATGACTTTCACGTATCTAAAGATGACCCAATTATATGTGTGGGATGTGGTGAGGTTGCATGAGGTTCCAGTCTCGATTGTGTCTGACAGAGACCCAAGGGTTACTCCACATTTCTGGGAGGGTCTTCGGACAGCTTTGGGCACAGATGTGAGACTGAGTACATCTTATCACCCTCAGTCAGATGGCCAGACAGAGCATACCATTCAGACGCTCGAAGATATGTTGAGGGCATGTGTTTTGGAGTTTGATACTCCATGGCAGGATGCAGTGCCATTGGTGGTCAGGCGAGCATTCAAATGGCCCCTTTTGAAGCACTTTACGGATGATGATGTAGGTCACCGCTGTATTGGGACGACTTGACTAGTAAAGCGGTCGGAGGACCGGATATGATTAAGGAAATGGAAGAAAAGATTAAGTTGATACGCCAAAAGATGAAAGCGGCCCAGGATAGGCAGGCAGCCTATGCCAATAAGCTACGACGACCGCTAGAATTCTGAGTGGGAGATAAGGTCTTCTTGAAAATCTCACCCTTCAGGGGTGTAGTTCGTTTTGGTATGCGGGGAAAGTTATCCCCGAGGTATGTTGGTCCATATGAAGTATTGCAGCGTATCGGTATTTTGGCCTACTGTTTGGCTCTACCGCCGTCTTTATCTGGGATTCATGATGTTTTCCACGTTTCTATGCTACGGAAGTATGAGCCAGACCCGTCTCATGTTTTATAGCCTACTGAAGTGCAGTTGGACTCAGATGTATCCTGCGTTGAACGACCGGTCAGAATTCTGGATCACGAGGATCGCAGATTACGAAGCAAGATTATACCGATGGTCAAAGTTCAGTGGGATCGTCGGAGTGTCGAGGAGGCTACGTGGGAGATGGAGCGGCATATGGTACAGCACTACCCGGAACTATTCTCTGGTATGTGATTTATGTTTAGTTTCTTTTGGGGTAAGTGCATGCGATTTCGAGGACGAAATCTTATAAGTAGGGGAGTAATGTGATGTCCCGGAAATGATTAATTGCAATTAAGGCATTAATTATGTTTATATGATTAATTATGTGGATAATTGATTTACGTGTTGAAATTAATTATCACGATGAAATGCTTAGTCACATGATAAGTATGACCCGGGGGGGGTTACGTTTCAAGGTGCATGTTATGCATGATAGGAAGTGGGGTGTTAACATGATTTAATTATGTTGATTGTTAATTATGAGGAAAGTATGATTTAATAAAGTTGGTTGCATTTTTGTACAATGCTTTTAAAATACCATGTTAGGGTATTTTATACATCATGTTAATTTTTGGGTACAATTTAATTAACCCATATACCCCACTATACCCTCTTTCCCCTCACTTTACCATTTTCACTCTAAAATCCCCAAATTCATCCCAACCCTATCATTTCATCCCATTTTCGTCCAAGCCAAGGAGGAGGAGGAGAAATCCTTGCACACACTCCATTTGTTGAAATCTTAGTAAGATTTTGGATCCTCAAGAGGTATGGAACCAATCCTAAAGTTTTTATGAAGTTTGAATTTGAAATGGGATGATTTTGAAGTGATTTATATGGGTTTATTTTGTGTATGTGTTGTATGTTGTTGGGGTATGATTTTGAAGTGTTTATGTGGGTTTTAGTGAGTTATGATGATGTTGGTGTTGTTGGAAAGTTTGGGTTTGTATGGTATGAGTTTGAGCTTTGAAAATGCACAAAAATGGCGAGAAATCGCGCACCAGCAGGTGGCGATCGATTGCCTGAAATGAGGCGATCGATCGCCGATGGCCAGTAGCCATTTCACGTAGCAGGCGATCGATCGCCTAAAATGAAGCGATCGATCGCCGCAAGGCAAAAGAGCGAGGCGATCGATCGCCTCAAGTAGCGATCGATCGCCACTGTGTAAAACATGGAAAATGATGATTTTTGTTGAACTTTTGGTATTTGGCTATTGTTTAGCTTCTAATATCGATTTGTATGGTTGTGTGGAACCATCCCAGGTGCCAACAACATCGAGAAGATAGAGTTCTTCAATTTCTACACTTTTGGAATTAAGGTACGTAAGAAGCGTACGGGCATCGGACGGTAACACACTCCTAACTATGACTATGCATTGATTGCATAAGTATTTATGATGACTATGATGATGATTGTGTAAGTAAGTTTATGATGATGATGTTTATGATGATGATTGTGATAAGTAAGTTTATGATGATGATGTTTATGATGATGATTGTGATAAACAAGTTTAAGATGATGATGTTTATGAAGATGATATGATAAGTAAGTTTATAATAATGTTATACGATGTTTATAAAAGGGTAAGATGCCCATATGGTAAGATGCCATACAATGTTATTATGTGGTAAGATGCCACGGTGTACGATGCCCATATGGTAAGAGGCCATACGATGTTATTATGTGGTAAGATGCCACGGGGTAAGATGCCCATATGGTAAGAGGCCATACAATGTTATTATGTGGTAAGATGCCACGGGGTAAGATGCCCATATGGTAAGAGGACATACGATATTATTATGTGGTAAGATGCCACGGGGTAAGATGCCCATATGGTAAGAGGCCATACAATGTTATTATGTGGTAAGATGCCACGGGGTAAGATGCCCATATGGTAAGAGGCCATACGATGTTATTGTGTCGTAAGATGCCACGGGGTAAGATGCCCATATGCATGAAGGTAAATCAGGGTCAACAAAAAGAAGTTAACGAATAACCAGCAAGTTACTTAACCAAGACTTCGTACATTTACTGTTATATATTGTTATGATGCTTATATGATGATGATGTTATAAGATGATGATGTTATAAGATGATGAAGTTATAAGAAGATGATACTATAAGATGATGATGCTTATATGATGATGATGTTATGAGATGATGATATTATAAGATGATGATGCTATAAGATGATGATGCTATGAGATGATGATGTTATAAGATGATGATATTTATAAGATGATAATGCTTATATGATGATGATGTTGTAAGATTATGATATTTATAAGACGATGATTTTAATCATTCATGTCAAGAATAAATGATTATATGCATGGCTATGTGTGATATCCCCGAAATGATTAATTGCAATTTGGTGCATTAATTGTGTTTATATGATTAATTATGGTGGTAATTAATTATGTGTTGGAATTATTATGTGGAAATGTTTAGTCACATGGTAGATGTGATCGGGTTGCATTTCCGGGTGCATGTTGAGCATGTTGGGAATTATGGTTGGAAGCATGATTTATTTGCCTTGGTTAGCAATTAATTAGAAATCATGTGTTTAATTGATATTTTGGTGCATTTGGTTTAATGCTTTGGAAAATATCATGTTGGGGTGTTTTACACACCATGAATTGTGGATTGCTTTTTTTTAATTAACCAACCCTTATAACCCCACACCTTTACCAATTCATTCACTTTACCAAAATCAAATCCACAAACCCTTCTTCCTTCCATTTTCGAACTCAAGCTTTGGGGTGAAGAGAAACCTTTCAAAAATCTTGATTTGTGGAGATTGTTGGGTGATTTGAGGTCCCAAGAGGTATGGATACCTCATGGTTAATTTTGTTGTGTTTTATTTAAGTTTGGGTTGATTTTGAAGGATTTAAAATGGGTTTGTTTTTGGGGTTGTTGTTGTTTTGGTTATATGTTGAGTTTATACTTGTTTTGAAGTATATTTTGGTGGTTTATGTTGTATTTGATGTTGTTGATTTGTTGGGTTAAGTGTTGGTATGGATTGGAAGGATTTTTGGGTGCAAAAATGGCAAAAATCGCATGTCTGTGCGAGGCGATCGATCGCCTGAAAAGAGGCGACCGATCGCCAAGAGGCAGTAGACTTTTTGCGGGTTAGGCGATCGATCGCCTAAAATGAGGCGACCGATCGCCGAGAGGCAGTAGCCAAATCAAAGGAATGGCGATCGATCGCCATGTTTGAGGCGACCGATCGCCGCAGTGAAAATTTTGAGGCGACCGATCGCCTGAGGGAAGCGATCGATCGCCGCCTGTGGATTTTTGGGAAATGATTTATTTTGTCAAATTTTTGGTATTTGGCTATTATTTGGCTTCTAATATGGGGTTGTGTGATTGTGTAGAACCATCCCAGGTAGCAACGCAACCAAGGAACTGAAGCCATATCAAATCCACTTTTGGAAAGGTACGTAGTGGACGTACGGGCACCCAACGGTACATGTATCTTATATACTCATTGTTTATGCATTGTGGATGCGAGTATATATGTGGTATTGCATTGTGGATGCAAATACATGATGATTATAGATGCATATGATTATTGGTGCACATCCCATGAGTCGTGGTCATCCCTTGATGATTTTAATGCTTGCCGCTATTTGTTTTGGTTCCGCTAAATGTGAAGCGAGGGGTGGGAGCGCCGCATGTCACATTTGAGCGTGGTTATCATATAGGGCGAGGAAAGGGTATTTGCCGCTCAATGTGAGGCGAGGGGTGGGAGTCTCGCATGTCCATTGAAGCGAGGTTATGCTATGCCGCCTATATGTAAATAAGCGAGGGGCATTAAAATACATTGTGATGGACAGACTAGGGATTGGTGATCAGTATTTGGTATTGATGAGCTGGTATATGTCATGACATGTTTAGACCATTAAAAAATAATCTGTTGATTATACTCATGAGTTATGGTACAGGGACAACCAAACGGGAAGCGTTTGAAATGCATGGGGAAAACAGGAAGTGTTTTATTATAATTATGCATTTACGCTTTATCTTCATATTGTGTTGAATATGAATGATTATTATTGCTCATGTTTGGGGGTTGTCCTTGTAGGTACAAGTTTGGCATGATAGAAGGGCTAGACGGGTTGAGACAGTGAGCTTGAGGATGCTTTTGTGAATTGAAGGACAGGATTATTTTTGCCTAGTGTCTACTCTAGGAGTAGTGTAAAACTAGTTGATAACATTCATTTGATGGGGAATGTAATTAATCCATGTTTGGAAGTCCTTATTTTTGGCATGTAATGCTTAAGCTCATAAACTCAACACGTTATTTCTCACTCTGATTATTTATTTAGCTCTATTATGCCTTGGTTCCGCATTTAAGGATTAGGGTCCTTACATTAGTGGTATCAGAGCAGTGGTTTGAGAACCCGGGAACGAGTGAAGGGTAGCCTTAGCATGATTGGCTAGGTGCTTACATTTGAAGCATGTTTATGCATGTGGTGCATATTAATGTATATCCTGTTATACTAACGTGCTTATTCTCATTCCTGTTATCTAACGGCATAACATATATATTGCTTTGGAATTGTTGTTAACATTTGTGTTACAGCATGGCTGCTAATGAGGAGGTTGGAGATGTTGGTAGTGTGAACGCAAGTATTGGTCAGGCAAACCCCCTACCTCCACCGGCCGTAGGCATGGAACCCGTAGCTCAGTTATTACCACAGGGTGAGATCAGTCTGACGCAATTTCTGTCTTACCATCCGCCCCGGTTTGAGGGGACGGAGTCCGGAGAAGAGGCTGAAGAGTGGCTGGAAAGACTTGAACAGATCTTTGTATCGGCTCCTTGTGCTGTTACAGCTTGGCTGAGGCTGGCGGAGTTTCAGTTAGCAAAGAAACCTCTCATGTGGTGGAGGAGCACGGTGATGGAGCTAAGAGCACTGGGTGCTGTGATTGATTGGACACTCTTCAGGACTAGGTTTCTGAACCGGTACTTCTCCGCAGCGGCGAGACAGACGAAGGAGGACGAATTTACAAGTTTGAAGCAGGGGAACATGACAGTGGCAGACTATGCCACACGTTACTCTTCGTTGCTGAGGTACGTTCCCCACATTGCCACCAATGGGCACGCTAAGATGAGGAACTTTATGAAGGGGTTGCGACCGGAGCTCTATGACCGGTTATCACCAATAACCCAACTTCGTTTGATGATGCTCTCACAAGGGCGGAGCTTGCCGAGCTTGGGGTGGGAGCTTATTCTAGTGCTATGCCACCACCGATACCGCAACAGAGGCAGACTAATGACAGCTTGAGGCCCCGAGGAGAGCCATTTAAACCTCGTGGTGCCTCTTCATCTTCGCGATTTGGTGGAAAGAAGTACTTTGGTCAGAAACAGGATAACAAGAAGAATTGGTCGGCCAATCGAGGGTCTTCACAAGGAAATAGGCCGGGAGAGCCTAGATGCGACAATTGTGGAGGGCCACATTCTTCAAACAAGTGTCCTGCCTGTTATATCTGTGGCAAGATGGGCCACATCGCTCGGTATTGCCCCACCCGGGGAGGACAGTCAGAGTTTCAGGGCAACAGGCCGAGATTTGATGATAGGACAGTGCAGCAGAGGCAGCAGTTTGGGCCTCGACCATCGGGAGGTCAGACAATGGGACCACCCCAGGGGCAGGTGTATGCACTGACCAGGGAGCAGGCCCAGGCAGCCCCAGAGGAGGTGATCGCCGGTACGTGTCATTTATTTACGTACCCTGTTTTTATTTTGATCGATACAGGTGCCTCCCACTCTTTTGTATCGGTGGGTTTTGTGGAAAGACACAATATGCGCACGTCTTCTTTACCCACGCCTCTCTTGGTCTCGACACCCACTGGAAGAAATGTCGTTGCTGATCAGTTTATGGCAGACTGCCTCATTTATTTTGAGGGCAACGAATTGAGGTCAGACTTGATTGTGCTGGGTATGTCAGACTTCGACTGCATCTTGGGTATTGATGTTCTGAACAGATATCAGGCAGTGGTAGATTGCCGACAGAGGATAGTAAAGTTCAGACCTGAGTTGGGCAGTCAGTGGACCTTCTATGGCAACGGTTCTCGTGCGAAGATTCCATTGATTTCAGCGATCAAGATGACTCAGTTGTTGGAACGTGGCCACACGGGCTATCTCATTTATGCCGTGGACACGTCTGGGAAGAGTAAAGAACTAAGAGTTGAGGATGTACCAGTGGTAGCAGAGTTTGCTGATGTATTCCCAGAAGAGATCCCAGGATTCCCACCGGCTAGAGAAGTTGAGTTTGGGATCGAGCTGTTGCCAGGGACATCCGCTATCTCTCGTGCACCTTATAGGATGGCACCGGCTGAGTTGAGAGAGTTGAAAGAACAGTTGCAGGATCTCCTGGACAAGGGATATATACGCCCGAGCGTGTCGCCTTGGGGCGCACCAGTTCTCTTTGTGAAGAAGAAGGACGGCTCGATGCGGTTGTGCATCGATTACCGGCAACTGAATAAGGCTACAGTGAAGAACAAGTATCCTCTTCCAAGGATCGACGATCTGTTTGATCAGTTGCAAGGTACCAGGGTGTATAGCAAGATTGATTTGAGATCCGGGTATCATCAGATTCGAGTCAGAGAGGAAGATGTGCAGAAGACAGCATTCCGGACCCGATATCGACATTATGAGTTCCTAGTGATGCCGTTCGGCGTGACGAATGCTCCAGCAGTCTTTATGAGTCTGATGAACAGAGTGTTTCAGCCGTATCTTGATCAGTTCGTCATTGTGTTTATTGACGACATTCTCATCTACTCCCGGAGTGAGGAAGAGCATGTGAAACACTTGAGTACAGTGCTTCAGATTCTCAGAGAGCATCAGTTGTATGCTAAGCTCAGTAAGTGTGAATTTTGGCTGAGCAGTGTAGTGTTTCTGGGGCATGTCATATCGAGCAGCGGGATATCTGTAGATCCCAAGAACATTGAGGCTGTGATGGAGTGGGCTGCCCCCACTTCTGTGCCTGAGATTCGGGGCTTCCTTGGTTTCGCCGGGTATTATCGACGCTGTAAGGACCCTAATCCTTAAATGCGGAATCAAGGCATAATAGAGCTAATATAATGATCAGAGTGAGAAATAACGTGTTGAGTGTATGAGCTTAAGCATTACATGCCAAAAATAAGGACTACAAAAGAATGGATTAATTACATTCCCCGTCTAATGAATGTTATCCACTAGTTTTACACTACTCCTAGAGTAGACACTAGGCAAAATAATCCTGTCCTTCAATTTCCAAAAGCATCCTCAAGCTCACTGTCTCAACCCGTCTAGCCCTCCTATCATGCCAAACGTGTACCTACAAGGACAACCCCCAAACATGAGCAATAATAATCATTCATATTCAACACAATATGAAGATATAGCGTAATGCATAATCAATATAAAACACTTCCTGTTTTCCCATGCATTTTAAACGCTTCCCGTTTGGTTGTCCCTGTACCATAACTCATGAGTATAATCAATAGATTATTTTTCAATGGTCTAAACATGTCATGACATCATACCATCTCAACAAAACCAAATATTGGTCACCATTCCCTAGTCTGTCCATCACAGTGTATTTTAATGCCCCTCGCTTATTTTCATATGGGCGGCATAGGATAACCTCGCTTCAATGGACATGCGGTACTCCCACCCCTCGCCTCACAGAGAGCGGCAAATACCCTTTCCTCGCCCCATATGACAACCACGCTCAAATGTGACATGCGGCGCTCCCACCCCTCGCTTCACATTTAGCGGAACCAAAACAAATAGCGGCAAGCATTAAAATCATCAAAGGATGACCACGACACATGGGATGTGCATCCAATAATCCTCATATGCATCTATCATCAATATGCATAAATCAACATGTATATGCATCCACAATGCAATACCACATATATACTCTCATCCACAATGCATAAACAATGAGTATATAAAATACATGTTACCGTTGGGTGCCCGTACGTCCACTACGTACCTTTCCAAAATGTAGGGTATGGTAGGACTTCAATGCCTTGGCTGTGTTGCCACCTGGGTTGGTTCTACACATTCACAAATATCAATATTAGAACCCAATAATAGTCCAATACCAAATTCCTACAAAAAAATCCAAAAAACCAAATTTTGGCTTTCGCGATCGATCGCCCCTCACGGCGATCGATCGCCAATCCTCACTGTCCGAGAATCAAAAATTTGCACCCTTCGGCGATCGATCGCCACCCCTGGCGCGATCGATCGCCAGACCCGCCGATCGATCGCCCAAGAGTGGCGATCGATCGCCAATTGCTTGAAAAGCCCACTGCCTGGGCGCGATCGATCGCTTGGAAAGGGGCGATCGATCGCCAACCTCTGTTACCCGAAAAACTCCATTTTTGCACCTCAAAACCATTCCAACCCACCCCAACACTTAAACCAACCATCCAACAACATAAATATCAACATAAATCACCAAAACATACTTCAAAACAAGTATAAATCTAACCCTTAACCAAAACCACAACAACCCAACACAAACCCATTTTAAAACCATTCGAAACCAACCCAAACTTAAACAAAACACAACAAAATCAACCATGAGGTATCCATACCTCTTGGGGACCTCAAATCACCCAATATACTCCACAAAATAAGATTTTGCAAGGGCTTCTCTTCACCCCAAGGCTGGAACTCGAAAATGAGGGGAAGGGTTTGTGTGGGAAATGATTTGGTAAAGTGAAAGTGATTTGGATGAGGTGGGGTTGGGTATAAAAGTGTTGGGTTTAATAAAATGCATACCAAAATAATTCTATGGTGTATAAAACACCCCAACATGATATTTTTCAAAGCATTTACTCATAATGCACCAAATATCAATTAAACACATGATTTCCAATTAATTGCTACCAAAGGCAAATAAATCATGCTTCCAATAATATTTACCCAACATGCACCACATGCACCCTGAAATGCAACCCCGGGTCACCCTATTCACATGACCATGCATTTCCATAAGGTAAATAAATTCCAACACATAATTAATTACCACATAATTAATCATAATAATCGTAATTAATGCCCAAATGCAATTAACCATTTCGGGGATATCACAGACGCTTTGTCGAGGGCTTTTCGAAGATTGCCAAGCCGCTGACGCAGTTGACTCAGAAGGGAGTGCCTTTCTTTTGGTCAGAAGCTTGTGAGGAGAGCTTCCAGGAATTAAAGCACCGGTTGACGACGGCGCCAGTGTTAGTGATCCCTACGGAGAACTCCAGATTTGTTCTGTATACTGACGCATCACTTCAGGGCCTTGGGTGTGTTCTGATGCAAGATAAGCATGTGGTAGCTTATGCATCGAGGCAGTTGAAGCCGCATGAGACCAGATATCCAGTTCATGACTTGGAATTGGCGGCTATCATCTTCGCCCTGAAGATTTGGAGGCATTATTTGTATGGTACTTCGTTTACCATTTACACGGATCACAAGAGCCTCAAGTTTTTATTCACTCAGGCTGAGCTGAACATGAGGCAGAGGAGGTGGATGGACCTACTCAAGGACTATGATTGTGAGATAGAGTACCATCCCGGGAAAGCTAATTTGACGGCAGACGCTTTGAGCCGGAAAGTGAGGAGTTCTGCTGAGGACGTCATCCATTTGTCGGCCATGATGACCTCCTATTGCCATCTGGGCTATGATTTTGACATTGATGCATGACCTGTGTATGTATCGACTTTGTTAGCTGAGCCAGATATCTATGAGAACATCAGGAGAGCTCAGAGGTCAGACGATGAGGTTCAGAGGTGGTTATCTTTAGTACATCTTGGTCAGCCAACAAAATTCAGAGTGGCCGACGACGGATCCTTGAGATTGGGTAACCGTTGGGTGGTTCCGAGTACGCCGGAGTTGCGTAAAGGAATCTTGGAGCGAGCTCATAGTAGCAGACTGAGCATCCACCCAGGCGGGAAAAAGATGTATAAAGATCTACGTGGTCAGTTTTGGTGGAAAAGGATGAAATCTGATGTCGTCGCTTTTGTGAAGAGGTGTTTGATCTGCCAGCAGGTTAAGGCAGAGAGACAGAAACCTGGCGGCGAATTGAGAAGCTTGGAGATACCGAAGTGGAAGTGGGAACACATTTCCATGGACTTCGTGACTCATTTGCCGAGAAGTGCTTCAGGCTTTGATGCTATTTGGGTGATTGTGGACAAATTGACTAAGGTAGCCCACTTTATCCCCTATAGCATGACATTCACCTTTTTGAGGATGGCGCAATTGTATATTAGAGATGTGGTGAGATTGCATGGGATCCCCGTTTCCATAGTGTCAGATCGAGATCCGCGATTCACATCTCATTTCTGGGAAGGCCTTCAGTCAGCCTTGGGAACTGAAGTCAGGTTGAGCACTGCTTATCATCCTCAGACGGATGGCCAGACCGAGCGCACAATCCAGACGCTCGAGGACATGTTGAGAGCTTGTGTTTTGGAGTTCGATGCCTCTTGGCAGGATTCAGTGCCTTTGATAGAGTTTTCTTATAACAATAGCTACCAGGCGAGTATTCAGATGGCTCCGTTTGAAGCTCTTTATGGCAGACGGTGTAGATCACCCTTGTGTTGGGATGATTTGGACCGCAGATCGGTCGGAGGACTGGAGTTGATTCGGGAGATGGAAGAGAAGATAAAGACGATAAGGCAGAAAATGAAAGCGGCCCAGGACAGACAGGCAGCTTATGCAAATAAACGGCGGAGACCGTTGGAATTTCAGTTGGGAGATAAGGTCTTTTTGAAGATCTCGCCTTTCAGAGGCGTTGTACGATTTGGGATGCGCGGGAAATTATCTCCGAGGTATGTTGGACCGTACGAGATTTTGCAGCGCATTGGCACCTTAGCTTACCGACTGGCCTTGCCGCCTTCTTTATCTGGTATACATGATGTGTTTCATGTATCGATGCTGCGGAAGTATGAGCCAGATCCGTCGCATGTTTTACAGCCTTCCGAAGTTCAATTAGAGTCCGATGTGTCTTATGTGGAACGGCCTGTTAGAATTCTGGATCGAGCAGACCGCAGACTTCGGAATAAAGTGATACATATGATCAAGGTTCAGTGGGATCGCAGGGGTGTCGAGGAGGCTACGTGGGAGACGGAGCGGCATATGGTGCAACACTACCCGGAACTATTCTCCGGTATGTGTTTATGTTTAGTTTCCTTTTGGGGTAAGTGCATGTGATTTCGAGGACGAAATCTTATAAGTAGGGGAGTATTGTGATATCCCCGAAATGATTAATTGCAATTTGGTGCATTAATTGTGTTTATATGATTAATTATGGTGGTAATTAATTATGTGTTGGAATTATTATGTGGAAATGTTTAGTCACATGGTAGATGTGATCGGGTTGCATTTCCGGGTGCATGTTGAGCATGTTGGGAATTATGGTTGGAAGCATGATTTATTTGCCTTGGTTAGCAATTAATTAGAAATCATGTGTTTAATTGATATTTTGGTGCATTTGGTTTAATGCTTTGGAAAATATCATGTTGGGGTGTTTTACACACCATGAATTGTGGATTGCTTTTTTTTAATTAACCAACCCTTATAACCCCACACCTTTACCAATTCATTCACTTTACCAAAATCAAATCCACAAACCCTTCTTCCTTCCATTTTCGAACTCAAGCTTTGGGGTGAAGAGAAACCTTTCAAAAATCTTGATTTGTGGAGATTGTTGGGTGATTTGAGGTCCCCAAGAGGTATGGATACCTCATGGTTAATTTTGTTGTGTTTTATTTAAGTTTGGGTTGATTTTGAAGGATTTAAAATGGGTTTGTTTTGGGGTTGTTGTGGTTTTGGTTATAGGTTGAGTTTATACTTGTTTTGAAGTATATTTTGGTGGTTTATGTTGTATTTGATGTTGTTGATTTGTTGGGTTAAGTGTTGGTATGGATTGGAAGGATATTTGGGTGCAAAAATGGCAAAAATCGCATGTCTGTGCGAGGCGATCGATCGCCTGAAAAGAGGCGACCGATCGCCAAGAGGCAGTAGACTTTTTGCGGGTTAGGCGATCGATCGCCTAAAATGAGGCGACCGATCGCCGAGAGGCAGTAGCCAAATCAAATGAATGGCGATCGATCGCCATGTTTTGAGGCGACCGATCGCCGCAGTGAAAATTTTGAGGCGACCGATCGCCTGAGGGAAGCGATCGATCGCCGCCTGTGGATTTTTGGGAAATGATTTATTTTGTCAAATTTTTGGTATTTGGCTATTATTTGGCTTCTAATATGGGGTTGTGTGATTGTGTAGAACCATCCCAGGTAGCAACGCAACCAAGGAACTGAAGCCATATCAAATCCACTTTTGGAAAGGTACGTAGTGGACGTACGGGCACCCAACGGTACATGTATCTTATATACTCATTGTTTATGCATTGTGGATGCGGGTATATATGTGGTATTGCATTGTGGATGCAAATACATGTTATGCATGATGATTATAGATGCATATGATTATTGGTGCACATCCCATGAGTCGTGGTCATCCCTTGATGATTTTAATGCTTGCCGCTATTTGTTTTGGTTCCGCTAAATGTGAAGCGAGGGGTGGGAGCGCCGCATGTCACATTTGAACGTGGTTATCATATAGGGCTAGGAAAGGGTATTTGTCGCTCAATGTGAGGCGAGGGTGGGAGTCCCGCATGTCCATTGAAGCGAGGTTATCCTATGCCGCCTATATGTAAATAAGCGAGGGGCATTAAAATACATTGTGATGGACAGACTAGGGATTGGTGATCAGTATTTGGTATTGATGAGCTGGTATATGTCATGACATGTTTAGACCATTAAAAAATAATCTGTTGATTATACTCATGAGTTATGATACAGGGACAACCAAACGGGAAGCGTTTGAAATGCATGGGGAAAACAGGAAGTGTTTTATTATAATTATGAATTTACGCTTTATCTTCATATTGTGTTGAATATGAATGATTATTATTGCTCATGTTTGGGGGTTGTCCTTGTAGGTACACGTTTGGCATGATAGAAGGGCTAGACGGGTTGAGACAGTGAGCCTGAGGATGCTTTTGTGAATTGAAGGACAGGATTATTTTTGCCTAGTGTCTACTCTAGGAGTAGTGTAAAACTAGTTGATAACATTCATTTGATGGGGAATGTAATTAATCCATGTTTGGAAGTCCTTATTTTTGGCATGTAATGCTTAAGCTCATAAACTCAACACGTTATTTCTCACTCTGATTATTTATTTAGCTCTATTATGCCTTGGTTCCGCATTTAAGGATTAGGGTCCTTAGACTATGAAACAGGGACAACCAAAGAGGGTTAATGCAATTAACCAGGAAGTATATGTTACCAATTAATTTTCATGCATTTATTTATATGCCATTGCCTTATGATGTTAAGTAATGATGGACATGCTCATGATGGGTTGTTCCTGTAGGTACACTTTTGGACCGAAGGGCTAAGGGTCGGGTTGAGGCAGTGAGCTAAAAGGAGCATGAAAGAAGATAGGATGCAGAACTTTTGGATAGTCTCTACTCTAGGAGTAGTATAAGTCTATCGCTTTAACATTCATTATTGAGAATGTAATTGGTTAAGTTTTGAAATTTCATTGTTGGCCTGGAATCTTATTAGTTCAAAGCTACAACCGGAACCCTAAGACGTTATTAATGCATGTTTAGTCCATAATCTGTGTAATAAGATGATGTTAAGGTAGGAAGACCCTACATTAGTGGTATCAGAGCAGTGGTTAGAGAACCCGGGAATGAGTGAAGGGTAGCCTTAGCAATAAGTTGGCTAGGTGCTTACTTTTAAACATGTTTTATGCATATGTTGCATATGAAGTATATGAAGTAATACTAACAAGTTTTGTTTCTCTAACGATGTATTATATGAACTGCTTTTGGGTATTGTTGTTAACCCTTGTGTTGTAGCATAGCAGCAGATGCTGAAGTAAGTGATGCGATTTCATATGCACTTCTCCGTCGCCCATGCCTCTTGTAGTCTCGACACCCGCTGGAAGAAGTTTGATAACTGATCAGATTGTTTATGACGGCCTCATCTATTTTGTGGGTAAGCTGAGGACAAACTTGATTGTTCTGGGAATGTCATACTTCGAATGCATTGTCGGCATCGATGTGCTGAACAAGTATCAGGCAGTTGTGGACTGCAGACAAGGAATGTCCGATTCAGGTCTGATATGGGAGTCCAATGGACATTCTATGGGGATGGTTCCAGTTCAAGGATTCCGTTCATATCTGCTGTCAAGATGGCACAGTTATTGGAACGAGACCATAAAGGATATCTCATCTATGTTGTTGATATTACTGAAAAGATGGAAGAGTTAAAGGTTGATGATGTGCCCGTAGTGGCGATGTTTCCTGATGTATTTCCGGAAGAGATTCCCGGATTCCCACCGACGAGAGAGGTCGAGTTTGGGATTAAGTTACTACCAGGGACGTCTACCATTTCTCATGCCCCGTATAGGATGGCACCAGCGGAGCTAAGGGAGTTAAATGTTCAGTTGCAGGAGCTCCTTGACAAGGGCTATATACGCCCTAGCTTATCGCCCTGGAGTGCACCAGTCCTATTTGTCAAAAAGAAAGATGGTTCGATGCGGCTGTGCATCGATTACAGACAACTGAACAAAGCCATAGTGAAGAATAAGTATCCGCTTCCGAGGATTGATGATTTGTTTGATCAGCTGCAAGGTACGAGGCTCTACAGTAATATCGATCTGAGATCGGGGTATCATCAGATTCGAGTTCGAGAGGATGATGTACAGAAGACAGCTTTCAGGACTAGATATGGGCACTACGAATTTTTAGTCATGCCTTTTGGGGTGACGAATGCCCCAGCTGTTTATGAGCCTGATGAACAGGGTGCTCCAACCATATTTGGATCAGTTCGTCATAGTTTTGATTGATGATATGCTTATTTACTCTCGAGCTGAGGAGGAACACGTGAAGCACTTGAGAACAGTTCTCCAGATCCTTAAGGATCATCAGCTATATGCAAAGCTTAGCAAGTGCGAGTTCTGGTTGAACAGTGTGGTATTCTTGGATCATGTTATATCTAGCAGTGGGATATCTGTGGATCCCAGGAAGATTGAAGTTGTGATGGAGTGGGCTGCACCCACTTTTGTACCTGAGTTGCGGAGCTTTCTGGGTTGGCAGGATATTACCGACGTTTCGTCTAGGGTTTCTCAAGGATTGCCAGACCCCTGACGCAGCTGACTCAGGAAGGAGTGCAGTTCTATTGGTCCGAAGCTTGTGAGGAAAGCTTCCAAGAATTGAAGCGTCGTTTGACTACGGCAGCTATATTGGTGATTCCTTCTAACAATATGTAGGGTCTTCCTACCTTAACGTCATTTTAATAGCGTATTATGAACTAAACATGCATTAGAGACATCTTAGAGTTCTGGTTGTTATGTGAGCTCAATGTAATTACAGGCCAGAATGAAACTTCAATAGTTAGTTAATTACATTCCACAAAAAGAATGTTAAGGCTAACAAAATCCTGTATCTATCTTCTTATGCTCCTTTAGCTCACTATCTCAACCCGACCCTTGGTCTCGATCCAAAAGTGTACCTACAGGAACAACCCATCGTGAGCATGTACATCGTTACTTAACATCATGAGTTAATGGCATATAAAAAAATGCATGGAAATAATTGATAACATATACTTCCTGTTTAATAGTACTATCCTTCCTTGGTTGTCCCTGTTTCATAATTACGCATATAATCATTAGTTCAAGACATGAATGATTAACATCATACTTCGTATAAAAGTTCACAACAATCCATGTTAATTAGAAATGGGACTGTCCGGGTTCTATTATGACAGCGGCACAATTGGTCCCCTCGCTCGACATAACACATCTTATGATACCCATCGCTACGCCTTGATAGCGGATGTATCTCTTATTCAGCGGATGATACCCATCGCTACGCCTTGATAGCGGATGTACCCCATCGCTCAGCGGATGATACCCATCGCTACACCTTGATAGCGGATGTACCCCATCGCTCAGTTATGTGAGCGGCAAGACCTTCCTCGCTTGCCCATAATAGTCACCGGACATTCAACCACTCTAAGTAGCATAGTCAAACATGCGTCATCATCTTATAAGAATCATCATTTCAAACATCATCATCATATCATAATTGTCATCGTAACGTTATATCATCTTCGTTTATCACAACATCATCATAATCATCATAATCATCATCATAAATACTTATGCAAATTGATGCAAAGTCATGGTTTAGGGATAGGTTACCGTTGATGCCCGTACGTTTCTTACGTACCTTTTCAAAATGTGGTGAAGTCGTAGTACTTTATCTTCTCGAAGTTGTGGGTCCTTGGGATGGTTCTACACAACCATACAATTCAATATTAGAAGCTAATTATAGTCCAATATACAAAATCCCCACAAAAATGCCAAAAACACACTTTTGTGTGTCTCGCGATCGATCGCCAAGTCGTCCCGATCGATCGCGAGATCACACTGCCCGCATCAACAATTTTATGCATTCGGCGATCGATCGCCACCTTTGGCGCGATCGATCGCCAAGCTCACCGATCGATCGCCCAAAAGTGGCGATCGATCGCCAAAGGCTTCTGGAGCCTACTGCCTGCTCGCGATCGATCGCCAAAAACGGGCGATCGATCGCCGGCCTCTGTTCAACGAAAATCTCCATTTTTGTACCTTTAAACCTCACCAACCTCAACCATCATTTACCAACATCTTAAAAACATTAAAACACTCAAAACCTTCATTACACACCATAAAACCATTAAAAATCCAACATCTCACCAAGAATCACACCAACCCAAACAAACCCATTTCAAACCCTTTTTAAAACCCTTCCAAAACTTAACAAACATTTCAAGAACATCAATAAGTGCTATATAAACATCATAGGCACTAAATCTTACCAAGAAATGCAAGAAGGAAGCTTTTACAAGAATTTCTTCCCACCTTTAGGGTTAATTTCGAAAATGAGGGGAAAGGGGATTTGGGAAAGTGATTTTGGGAGTTGAGTGTAAAAGGGTGAGGTGAGGTAGGAATGGTGATTTAAGTATTAAATCCTAAGATTTAACTTGCACCCCAATAAACAACATGATGCATATGAAATACATTAACATGGTAAACATTTATAAAATGTAACCAACATCATTAAATCCATATCATCCTCATAATTAAAATCAACATCCTTAAATCATGTTAATTCTTCATTTCCACACATAACTTAATTGTCGTAATAATTCATCATATAAACATAATTAATGTCCAGGTTACCATTAATTAATTTCGGGGCATCACATTACTCCCCTACTTATAAGATTTCGTCCTCGAAATCGCATGCACTTACCCAAAAAGAAACTAAACATAAATCATACCAGAAAATAGTTCCGGATAGTGCTGCACCATATGCCGTTCCGTCTCCCACGTAGCCTCCTCGACACCCCGGCGATCCCACTGAACTTTGACCATCGGTATAATCTTACTTCGTAGCCTGCGATCCTCACGATCTAGGATTCTAACCGGTCGTTCAACATAGGATACATCTGAACTCAACTGAACCTCCGAAGGCTGCAATACATGAGACGGATCGGGTTCATACTTTCTCAACATGGAAACGTGGAAAACATCATGAATACCGGATAAGGACGGTGGTAGAGCCAAACGGTAGGCCAAAGTACCGATGCGCTGCAATATCTCATACGGTCCCACATACCTCGGAGATAACTTTCCCCGCATACCAAAACGGACCACACCCCTGAAGGGTGAGATTTTTAAGAAAACCTTATCTCCGACTTGGAATTTGTGACATCCCCGAAATGGTTAATTACATTTGGGCAATAATTGTGCTTATATGATTAATTATGTGGTAATTAATTATGCATTGGATTTATTTATTATGCGGAAATGCATGGTCATGTGGTTAGGGTGACCCGGGGTAGCATTTCAGGGTGCATGTGGTGCATGTTGGGTAAATATTATTGGAAGCATGATTTATTTGCCTTGGTTAGCAATTTATTAGAAATCATGTGTTTAATTGATATTTGGTGCATTATGAGTAAATGCTTTGAAAAATATCATGTTGGGGTGTTTTATACACCATGGAATTGTTGGTATGCATTTTAATTAAATAACTCACTCTTTATACCCAAACCCACCTTTACCATCCAATTCGTTTCACTTTACCAAAACAACACCCAAACCCTTCCCCTTCACATTTTCGAGTTTGAGCTCAAGGGTGAAAAGAAGTTCTTGCAAAATCTTGTTTTTGTGGAGATTATTGGGTGATTTGAGGTCCCCAAGAGGTATGGATACCTCATTGTAAATTTTGTAAGGTTTTGTTTAAGTTTGGGTTGATTTTGAAGGGTTTTAAAATGGGTTTGTGTTGGGTTGTTGTGGTTTTGGTATTAATTTGGTTGGATGTTGCATATTTGAGTTTATCTAGATGTTTATTGTTGGTTTTGAGAAGTTGGGTGTGGTTGTTGTTGAGTTATGTGGGTTTGTTTGAGTTTGGGAAGGAGAAGGGTGAATAGTGGCCGATTCTCGCTTGCCCAGAGCTCGGCGATCGATCGGCGCCTTCTCGCGATCGATCGCGAGCCACAGAGCTGAGGCAGAGAGCTTCAGCGATCGATCGCGAGATGGGCGCGATCGATCGGCGAGGCCGCGATCGATCGGCGCTAGCTCCGCGATCGATCGCTGATTGTTGGATTTTGTTGGGCGAGGCAGTGTGATCTCGCGATCGATCGGGGCTTGATGGCGATCGATCGCGAGACACCAAAAATGGTGTTTTTGGTTATTTATGTGGGATTTTTGGATATTGGACTATATTTAGCTTCTAATATCAATTTGTATGGTTATGTAGAACCATCCCAGGTACCCACAACTTCAAGGAGATAAAGTCCTACAACTTCTCCATTTTTGGAATTAAGGTACGTAAGAGACGTACGGGCATCGGACGGTAAACCATACTCCTATATTATGATCATACTATGATTGTATAAGAATTTACGATGCTATGATGATGTGTATGATGAATAAAGATGATAAGATACTTGATAAGTAAAGATGATTTTATGATGAATAAAGATGATAAGATACTTGATAAGTAAAGATGACTTTATGATGAATAAAGATGATAAGATGCTTGATAAATGAAGATGATATGATGTTTATAATGATGATTATGATAAGCAAGTTATGATGATGATGATTATGATGATGAAGCTTATGATGATGATTTTGATAAGTAAGTTTATGATGATGGGATACGATGTTATTATGTGGTAAGACGCCACGGGGTAAGATGCCCATATGATAAGAGACTATACTCCCATATTATGACTATGAATGCATAAGAATTTACGATGCCACGATGATGTGTATAATGCATGAAGATGATAAGACGTTTAAGATGATGTTATGATAAGTAAGTTCACGATGAAGATGATTTGATAATGAATCAAGATGATAAGATATTTACGATGATGTTATGACGAATAAAGATGATTTTATGATGAATAAAGATGACAAGATGCTTATAATGATGTTATGATAAATGATGATGATATCATGTTACTATAACGATTATGATGAGACGATGACGTCTATAAGATGATAATGTTTATATGATAATGATGTTTACAAGATGATGATGTTTATGAGATGCTACGATGTTTATGATGAATATGAAACTATGTTCTTAAGAATGGTTGAATGTCCGGTGGTTATTATGGGCAAAGCGAGGAAGGTCTTGCCGCTCACATAAACGAGCGATGGGGTACATCCGCTATTAAGGTGTAGCGATGGGTATCATCCGCTGAGCGATGGGGTACATCCGCTATCAAGGTGTAGCAACGGGTATCATCCGCTGAATAAGAGATACATTCGCTATCAAGGCGTAGCGATGGGTATCATAAGATGAGTTATGTCGAGCGAGGGGGCCAATTGTGCCGCTGTCATAATAGCACCCGGACAGTCTCATTTCTAATTAACATAGTTTGTTATGAGCATATTGTGAAGTATGATGTTTAATCATTTATGGCAAGAACTAATGATTTTATGCATGACTATGAAACAGGGACAACCAAAGAGGGTTAATACGATTAACCAGGAAGTATATGTTATCAATTACTTTCATGCATTTATTTATATGCCATTTCCTTATGATTATTAAGTAACGATGCATATGCTCATGATGGGTTGTTCCTGTAGGTACACCTTTGGACTAATGGACTAAGGGCCGGGTTGAGGCAGTGAGCTTTGAGAAGCATGGAAGAAGTTAGGATGCAAGAACTTTTGGATAGTATCTACTCTAGAAGTAGAATAATTCTATCGCCCTAACATTCTTTTGCGAATGCAATAAGTTAAGTTTGAAATTTCATTCTCGGCCCATAATTTTACTAGCTCTAAGCTACAACTGAAACCCTAAGACGTTATAAATGCATGTTTAGTCCCTAATAGGTGATTAAGACGATGTCAAGGTAGGAAGGCCCTACATTAGTGGTATCAGAGCAGTGGTTAGATAACCCGGGAACGAGTGAAGGGTAGCCTTAGCAATAAGTTGGCTAGGTGCTTACTTTTAACATGTTTTATGCATATGTTGCATATGAAGTATATGATGTGGTACTAACATGTTTCGCTTCTCTAACGATGTATTATGTGAACTGCTTTTGGGTATTGTTGTTAACCCTTATCTTGCAGTATGGCAGCAAATGTCAACAAGTTTTGTGGAAAGGCACCACATATGTACTTCTCCGTCGCCCACGCCTCTTGTAGTCTCGACCACCGCTGGAAGAAGTTTGATAACTGATCAGATTGGTTAAGACGGCCTCATTTATTTTGAGGGTAACGAGCTGAGGACAGACTTGATTGTTCTGGGAATGTCAGACTTCGATGTGGGCATCGATGTGCTGATCAAGTATCAGGCAGTTGTGGACTGCATACAAGGACTGTCCGATTCAAGTCTGATATGGGAGTCCAATGGACATTCTATGGGGATGGTTCCCGTTCAAGGATTCCGTTAATATCTGCTGTTAAGATGGCACAGATATTGGAATGAGACCATAAATGATATCTCATCTATGTTGTTGATATTACTGAAAAGAGGAAAGAGTTAAAGGTTGAGGATGTGCCCGTAGTGGCAGTGTCTCCTGATGTATTTTCGGAAGAGATTCCCGGATTCCCACCGATGAGAGAGGTCGAGTTTGGGATTAAGTTACTACCAGGGACGTCTACCATTTCTCGTGCCCTGTATAGGATGGCACCAGCGGAACTAAGGGAGTTAAATGTTCAGTTGTAGGAGCTCCTTGACAAGGGCTATATACACCCTGGGGTGCACCAGTTTTATTTGTTAAGAAGAAAGATGGTTCAATGCGGCTGTACATCGATTTCAGACAACTGAACAAAGCCATGATGAGGAATAAGTATCCACTTCCGAGGATTGATGAATTGTTCAATTAGCTGCAGAATACGAGGCTCTACAGTAAGATCGATCTGAGATCGAGGCATCATCAGATTCGAGTTCGAGAGGATGATGTACATAAGACAGCTTCCAGGACTAGATGTGGGCATTACGGATTATTAGTCATGCCTTTGGGGTGACGAATGCCCTAGCTGTTTTATGAGCCTGATGAACAGAATGCCCCAACCATGTTTGGATCAGTTCGTCATAGTTTTCATTGACGATGTGCTTATTTACTCTCGGACTGAAGAGGAACATGTAAAGCATTTGAGAACAGTACTCCAGATCCTTAGGGATTGCCAGACCCCTGACACGGCTGACTCAGAGAGGAGTGTCGTTCTTTTGGTCCGAAGCTTGTGAGGAAAGCTTCCAAGAATTGAAGCGTTGTTTGACTACGACACCTATATTGGTAATTCTTTCTGAGAATAAGAGGTTTGCCTTGTACACGAATGCATCTGACTTGTACATCGAGGCGGTTGAAACCACATGAGGATAGGTACCCAGTCCACGATCTGGAGCTAGCAGCCGTTATATTTGCCTTGAAGATTTGGAGGCATTACTTGCATGGTACGTCGTTTGCCATCTACACGGACTATAAGAGCCTAAAGTTTTGTTCACACAGGCTGAGTTGAATAGGCAACAAAGAAGATAGATGGACTATTCATGTAAAGCAAATTTGACAGCAGACGCCTTAAGTTGGAAGTGAAGTGTACTGCTGAGGACGCTATGTGTTATCAGCGATGATGACCTCTTGTTGCCGATTTTGATGTGGACGCGTCGCCAGTGCAAGTGTCAACCTTGTTGACTGAGCCAGACATATTCAAGATTACCAGGAAAGCCCAGAGGTCAGAGAATGAGGTTCCGAGGTGGTCATTATTGGTACTTCGGGGTCAGCCATCAAAGTTAGAGTGGCTGAGGACGATTCCTTGAGATTGGACAACCGATGGGTTGTCCCAGATACGCCAGAGTTGCTTAAAAGAATGTCAGAACGAGCTCATAGTAGTCGATTCAGTATCCACCTAGGAGTAAGGAAAATGTATAAGGACCTAAGTGGTCAGTTCTGGTGGAGACGCATGAAGCACGGTGTGATCACTTTCGTTAAAAGATGTTTGATCTGCCAACAGGTAAAGGCAGAAAGGCAGAGGCCTGGTGGCGAGCTGAAGAGCTTGAAGGTACCTAAGAGGAAGTGGAGGCATATCATTATGGACTTTGTGACCCACTTACCAAGAACGGCCTCTGGATTCGATGCGATCTGGGTGATCGTGGATAGGCTAACGAAGGTAGCTCACTTCATCCCCTACTGTATGACTTTTGCGTACCTAAAGATGACCCAATGATATGTGCGGGATGTGGTGAGGTTGCATGGGGTTCCAGTCTCGATTGTGTCTGACAGAGACCCAAGCTTTACTCCACATTTCTGGGAGGGTATTCAGACAGCTTTGGGCACAGAAGTGATACTGAGTACCGCTTATCACCCTCAGTCAGGCGGCCAGACAGAGCGTACCCTTCAGACGCTCGAGGACATGTCGAGGGCATGTGTTTAGGAGTTTGATACTCCGTGGCAAGATTCAGTGCCAATGATGGAGTTCTCCTATATTAACAGCTATCAGACGAGCATTCAAATAACTCCTTTTGAAGCTCTTTACGGACGACGATGTAGGTCACCGCTGTATTGGGAAGACTTAACTAGTAAAGCGGTCGGAGGACCGGATATGATTAAGGATATGTAAGACAAGATTAAGTTGATACGCCAAAAGATGAAAGCGGCCCAGGATAGGCGAGCGGCCTATGCCAATAAGCGGCGACGACCGCTGGAATTCCAAGTAGGAGACAGGGTCTTCTTGAAAATCTCACCCTCCAGAGGTGTAGTTCATTTTGGTATGCGGGAAAGTTATCCCCGAGGTATGTTGGGCCATATGAAGTATTGCAGCGTACCAGTACTTTGGCTTACTGTTTGGCTCTACCGCCGTCTTTATCTGGGATGTATGATGTTTTCCATGCCTCTATGTTACGGAAGTATGAGCCAGACCCGTCTCATGTATTACAGTCTACTGAAGTGTAGTTGGACTCGGGGGTATCCTACGTTGAACGACCGGTCAGAATTCTGGATCGTGAGGATCGCAGACTACGAAGTAAAGTGATACCTATGATCAAGGTTCAGTGGGATCGCAGGGGTGTCGAGGAGGCTACGTGGGAGACGGAGCGGCATATGGTGCAGCACTACCCGGAACTATTCTCTGGTATGAGTTTATGTTTAGTTTCTTTTGGGGTAAGTGCATGTGATTTCGAGGACGAAATCTTATAAGTATGGGAGTATTGTGACATCCCCGAAATGGTTAATTACATTTGGGCAATAATTGTGCTTATATGATTAATTATGTGGTAATTAATTATGCATTGGATTTATTTATTATGCGGAAATGCATGGTCATGTGGTTAGGGTGACCCGGGGTAGCATTTCAGGGTGCATGTGGTGCATGTTGGGTAAATATTATTGGAAGCATGATTTATTTGCCTTGGTTAGCAATTTATTAGAAATCATGTGTTTAATTGATATTTGGTGCATTATGAGTAAATGCTTTGAAAAATATCATGTTGGGGTGTTTTATACACCATGGAATTGTTGGTATGCATTTTAATTAAATAACTCACTCTTTATACCCAAACCCACCTTTACCATCCAATTCATTTCACTTTACCAAAAACAACACCCAAACCCTTCCCCTTCACATTTTCGAGTTTGAGCTCAAGGGTGAAAAGAAGTTCTTGCAAAATCTTGTTTTTGTGGTGATTATTGGGTGATTTGAGGTCCCCAAGAGGTATGGATACCTCATTGTAAATTTTGTAAGGTTTTGTTTAAGTTTGGGTTGATTTTGAAGGGTTTTAAAATGGGTTTGTGTTGGGTTGTTGTGGTTTTGGTATTAATTTGGTTGGATGTTGCATATTTGAGTTTATGTAGATGTTTATTGTTGGTTTTGAGTAGTTGGGTGTGGTTGGTGTTGAGTTATGTGTGTTTGTTTGAGTTTGGGAAGGAGAAGGGTGAATAGTGGCCGATTCTCGCTTGCCCAGAGCTCGGCGATCGATCGGCGCCTTCTCGCGATCGATCGCGAGCCACAGAGCTGAGGCAGAGAGCTTCAGCGATCGATCGCGAGATGGGCGCGATCGATCGGCGAGGCCGCGATCGATCGGCGCTAGCTCCGCGATCGATCGCGGATTGTTGGATTTTGTTGGGCGAGGCAGTGTGATCTCGCGATCGATCGGGGCTTGATGGCGATCGATCGCGAGACACCAAAAATGGTGTTTTTGGTTATTTATGTGGGATTTTTGGATATTGGACTATATTTAGCTTCTAATATCAATTTGTATGGTTATGTAGAACCATCTCAGGTACCCACAACTTCAAGGAGATAAAGTCCTACAACTTCTCCATTTTTGGAATTAAGGTACGTAAGAGACGTACGGGCATCGGACGGTAAACCATACTCCTATATTATGATCATACTATGATTGTATAAGAATTTACGATGCTATGATGATGTGTATGATGAATAAAGATGATAAGATACTTGATAAGTAAAGATGATTTTATGATGAATAAAGATGATAAGATACTTGATAAGTAAAGATGACTTTATGATGAATAAAGATGATAAGATGCTTGATAAATGAAGATGATATGATGTTTATAATGATGATTATGATAAGCAAGTTATGATGATGATGATTATGATGATGAAGCTTATGATGATGATTTTGATAAGTAAGTTTATGATGATGGGATACGATGTTATTATGTGGTAAGACGCCACGGGGTAAGATGCCCATATGATAAGAGACTATACTCCCATATTATGACTATGAATGCATAAGAATTTACGATGCCACGATGATGTGTATAATGCATGAAGATGATAAGACGTTTAAGATGATGTTATGATACGTAAGTTCACGATGAAGATGATTTGATAATGAATCAAGATGATAAGATATTTACGATGATGTTATGACGAATAAAGATGATTTTATGATGAATAAAGATGACAAGATGCTTATAATGATGTTATGATAAATGATGATGATATGATGTTACTATAACGATTATGATGAGACGATGACGTCTATAAGATGATAATGTTTATATGATAATGATGTTTACAAGATGATGATGTTTATGAGATGCTACGATGTTTATGATGAATATGAAACTATGTTCTTAAGAATGGTTGAATGTCCGGTGATTATTATGGGCAAGCGAGGAAGGTCTTGCCGCTCACATAAACGAGCGATGGGGTACATCCGCTATCAAGGTGTAGCGATGGGTATCATCCGCTGAGCGATGGGGTACATCCGCTATCAAGGTGTAGCGACGGGTATCATCCGCTGAATAAGAGATACATCCGCTATCAAGGCGTAGCGATGGGTATCATAAGATGAGTTATGTCGAGCGAGGGGGCCAATTGTGCCGCTGTCATAATAGCACCCGGACAGTCCCATTTCTAATTAACATAGTTTGTTATGAGCATATATGTGAAGTATGATGTTTAATCATTTATGGTAAGAACTAATGATTTTATGCATGACTATGAAACAGGGACAACCAAAGAGGGTTATTACGATTAACCATGAAGTATACGTTACCCATTTACTTCATGCATTTATTTATATGCCATTTCCCTATGATATTGAGTAATGATGAATATGCTCACGATGGGTTGTTCCTGTTGGTACACATTTGGATTTGAAGGGCTATGGTCGGGGTTGAAGAAGTGAGCTTCGAGATGCCTTACGAATTAGGATTCAGGATTTGGTATAGTCTCTACTCCAGGAGTAGTATAATTCTATAGCGCCATTCATTTGAGAATGTAATTAATTTGCTTGAAGTTTTATTTTGGCCTGTAATTCTAATAACTCGCGTAATAACCGGAGCCCTAAGAGATCATAAATGCATGTTTAGCCCCTAATATGTTATTAATACGATGTTAAGGTAGGAAGGCCCTACAGAATTCTAGCGGTCGTCGCCGCTTATTGGCATAGGCCGCTTGTCTATCTTGGGCCGCTTTCATCTTTAAGCGTATCGTCTTTATCTTTTCTTCCATATCTCTAATCATATCCGGCCCTCCAACCGCCTTACTAGTCAAGTCCTCCCAATAAAGCGGTGATCTACATCGTCATCCGTACAGAGCTTCAAAAGGGGCCATTTGAATGCTCGCCTGATAGCTGTTATTGTAGGAGAACTCTACCAGTGGTATAGATTCTTGCCACGGAGTGTCAAACTCCAAGACACATGCCCTCAGCATATCTTCGAGCGTCTGTATGGTACGCTCTGTCTGACCGTCTGTCTGAGGGTGATAGGCTGTACTCAGTCTTACCTCTGTGCCCAACGCTGATTGGAGACCCTCCCAGAAATGTGAAGTGAACCTCGGGTCTCTGTCAGACACTACTGAAACTGGAATACCGTGCAACCTCACTACATCCCGTACATACAATTGGGCCATCTTTAGATACATGAAAGTCATATTGTAAGGGATGAAATGAGCTACTTTCGTCAGCCTATCCACGATCACCCAGATCGCATCAAATCCAGAGGCCGACCTTGGCAAGTGAGTTACGAAGTCCATAGATATATGTTCCCACTTCCATTTAGGTACCTCTAAGCTCTTCAACTCACCACCAGGCCTCTGTCTTTCTGCTTTTACTTGCTGGCAGATCAGACACCTCTTGACAAAAGCAATTACTTCACGCTTCATGTGTCTCCACCAAAATTGACCACATAGGTCCTTGTACATCTTTCTTCCTCCTGGGTGGATACTGAACCGGCTACTGTGAGCCCGTTCTAAAATTCCTTTACGTAATCCCGGCGCATTTGGGACCACCCATCGGTTGCCCAATCTTAAAGAATCATCTTCAGCCACTCTAAACTTTGTTGGCTGACCTCGAAGTACTATCGATGTCCATCTCTGAACTTCATCATCCGACCTCTGGGCTTTCCTGATTGCCTCAAATACATCCGGCTCAGCCAATAAGGTCGACACTCGCACCGGCGATGTGTCCACATCAAAATCATAGCCTAAATGGCAATAGGAAGCCATCATAGCTGATAAGCTCATAGTATCCTCTGCGGTGCTCTTCACTTTTCGACTTAAGGCATCTGCTATCATATTTGCCTTACCCGGATGGTACTCTATTTCACAATCATAATCTTTGAGTAAGTCCATCCATCTTCGTTGCCTCATATTCAGTTCTGCTTGGGTGAATAAGAATTTCAAGCTCTTATGGTCTGTAAAGATGGTAAACGTCGTACCATAAAGATAATGACGCCAAATCTTCAAGGCGAAGATGATGGCTGCCAGCTCCAGGTCATGGACTGGGTATCTGGTCTCATGAGGCTTCAGCTGCCTCGAAGCATAAGCCACCACCTGCTTATCTTGCATCAACACACAACCCAAACCTTGCAATGATGCATCCGTGTACAAAGCAAACTTCTTATCCTCAGAAGGGATTACCAATACTGGCGCTGTCGTCAAGCGACGTTTCAACTCTTGGAAGCTCTCCTCACAAGCTTCGGACCAATAGAACGAAACTCCCTTCTGAGTCAGCTGGGTCAACGGTTTAGCGATCTTAGAGAATCCCTCGACAAAACGTCGGTAATAGCCCGCTAAGCCGAGGAAACTTCGTATCTCGGGCACCGAAGTGGGTGCAGCCCACTCCATAACAGCTTCAATCTTACGGGGATCCACAGATATCCCACGGCTGGATATTACATGACCCAAGAACACCACACTGTCCAACCAAAACTCGCACTTGCTAAGCTTTGCATATAATTGATGATCCCTAAGGATCTGAAGTACTGTCCTCAAGTGCCCAACATGTTCTTCTTCAGTCCGAGAGTAGATGAGTATATCGTCAATGAAAACTATGACGAATTGGTCCAAAAATGGCTGGAACACCTTGTTCATCAAACTCATGAAAACGGCCGGGGCATTTGTCACCCCAAAAGGCATGACTAGGAATTCATAGTGCCCATACCTAGTCCTGAAGGCTGTCTTCTGAACATCATCTTCCCTTACTCGAATCTGATGGTACCCCGACCTCAGATCGATCTTACTGTAGAGCCTCGTACCCTGCAACTGATCAAATAAATCATCGATCCTCGGAAGTGGATACTTGTTCTTTATTGTGGCTTTGTTCAGCTGTCTGTAATCGATGCACAAACGCATCGAGCCATCTTTCTTCTTGACAAACAAAACTAGTGCACCCCAGGGCGATACGCTAGGTCGTATATAGCCCTTGTCAAGGAGTTCTTGCAACTGAACCTTTAACTCCTTTAACTCTGTTGGTGCCATTCTGTACGGGGCACGAGAAATGGCTGACGTCCCCGGTAATAATTCGATTCCAAACTCGACCTCTCTCGCCGGTGGGAATCCAGGAATCTCTTCAGGAAATACATCAGGAAATTCCGCCACTACGGGCACATCTTCAATCTTTAGTTCTTCCTTCTTCCCAGAAATATCAATAGCATAGATGAGATATCCTGTATGGCCTCGTTCCAATAATTGTGTCATCTTGACCGCGGATATTAACGGAATCTTTGAACGAGAACCATCTCCATAGAACGTCCACTGAACTCCTTCTCCTAGATCTGAATCGGACAGTCCTTTGCCTGCAGTTCACAACCGCTTGGTACCTATTCAGAACATCAATACCCAATATACAGTCGAAGTCTGACATTCCCAGAACGATTAAATCCGACCTTAACTTGTTATCCTCAAAATAAATGAGGCCATCATAGACAATCTGATCAGCAATCAAAGGAGTGTGACGCACCTGTGTCGATCAATATAAAGGCAGGGTGCGTAAATAAAAGACACGTACCCGCTATGACCTCCTCCGGAGCCGATGTAGCTTGCTCCCTCGTCAATGCATACACTTGCCCTTGAGGTGGCCCCGTAGGCTGACTTCCAAGCTGCCTCGGTACATATGGGGGCCTGTGTGGTGCCGCTCTGTCTGTCGACCTCCCAGTAGAATTTTGCTGCCTTCCCCTGTTGGGACATTGTCGAGCAAAGTGGCCTCTCTCGCCGCCAACATAACATCCGACACAATTCTTCGTCAAATGGGGCTGTCCACAAAGAGAGCATTGTACCTCTCCAACACTGCCTCCTCCCCGAGACTGTCCTCCTCTTGGTGGAGCGTCATTCCTGCGGTTTCCCTTCCATCGGTTATCGGGCCTCCTACCACTGAATCTGGACGCTGAAGTGTTCCCCCCAGACTTGAACCGATCACCCCTTGGCCTTAAGTTGTCGGGAGTAGATCTCTGAGGGGGCGCTGGAGGTGGCACAGCATCAGGGTATGCGCCAACCCCTAGTTCGGCCAACTCAGCCCGGGTAAGTGCATCGTCAAAGCAGGTAGGGCCATATGTGATCACCCTATCATAAAGTTCTGGCCTTAAACCCTTCATGAAGTTCCTCATTTTAGCTTGAGTGTCGGCAGCGATATGAGGTACATATCTGAGTAGAGAACAGTAGTGGAGGGCATAATATGACACCGGCATAGTACCTTGCTTCAACTTATTAAACTCATCCTCTTTAGCTTGACGTGCAGCAGCTGAAAAGTATCGGGCCAGGAATCTAGTTCTAAACAGCTTCCAGTTTACCTCTTGACCCTGTGCCTCCTGTTCAATCATGGTGGTCCTCCACCACATCAGTGCTTTCTTGGCTAATTGGAACTCTGCTAGCCTTATCCATGCCGTCTTTGCACACGGGGCATCCACAAATATTTGTTCCATCCTTTCTAGCCATTCTTCGGCTCGTTCCCCTGTTTCAGTCCCTTCAAAAGTCGGGGGCCGATACGCTAGAAACTGAGTCAAACTCAACTCTCCCGGCAATAACTGTTGCTCGGACGGCTCTTCGCCTAAGGCTGGCGGGGGTAGGGGATTCGTGCGCCCCGCACTAGCGTTCACACTTACAGCATCACCAATGTCGATATTTGCTGCCATACTGCAACACAAGGGTTAACAACAAGATCCAAAAGCAGTTCATATATACATCGTTAGAAAACCATAACATGTTATCACAACAGTCATATACTTCATGTGTAACATAGCATGCCAAAAGTAAGCGCCTAGCCAACCTACTGCTAAGGCTACCCTTCACTCATCCCCGGGTTATCTAACCACTGCTCTGATACCACTAATGTAGGGTCTTCCTACCTTAACGTCATTTTAATAGCGTATTATGAACTAAACATGCATTAGAGACATCTTAGAGTTCTGGTTGTTATGTGAGCTCAATGTAATTACAGGCCAGAATGAAACTTCAATAGTTAGTTAATTACATTCCCCAAAAAGAATGTTAAGGCTAACAAAATCCTGTATCTATCTTCTTATGCTCCTTTAGCTCACTATCTCAACCCGACCCTTGGTCTCGATCCAAAAGTGTACCTACATGAACAACCCATCGTGAGCATGTACATCGTTACTTAACATCATGAGTTAATGGCATATAAAAAAATGCATGGAAATAATTGATAACATATACTTCCTGTTTAATAGTACTATCCTTCCTTGGTTGTCCCTGTTTCATAATTACGCATATAATCATTAGTTCAAGACATGAATGATTAACATCATACTTCGTATAAAAGTTCACAACAATCCATGTTAATTAGAAATGGGACTGTCCGGGTTCTATTATGACAGCGGCACAATTGGTCCCCTCGCTCGACATAACACATCTTATGATACCCATCGCTACGCCTTGATAGCGGATGTATCTCTTATTCAGCGGATGATACCCATCGCTACGCCTTGATAGCGGATGTACCCCATCGCTCAGCGGATGATACCCATCGCTACACCTTGATAGCGGATGTACCCCATCGCTCAGTTATGTGAGCGGCAAGACCTTCCTCGCTTGCCCATAATAGTCACCGGACATTCAACCACTCTAAGTAGCATAGTCAAACATGCGTCATCATCTTATAAGAATCATCATTTCAAACATCATCATCATATCATAATTGTCATCGTAACATTATATCATCTTCGTTTATCACAACATCATCATAATCATCATAATCATCATCATAAATACTTATGCAAATTGATGCAAAGTCATGGTTTAGGGATATGTTACCGTTGATGCCCGTACGTTTCTTACATACCTTTTCAAAATGTGGTGAAGTCGTAGTACTTTATCTTCTCGAAGTTGTGGGTCCTTGGGATGGTTCTACACAACCATACAATTCAATATTAGAAGCTAATTATAGTCCAATATACAAAATCCCCACAAAAATGCCAAAAACACACTTTTGTGTGTCTCGCGATCGATCGCCAAGTCGTCCCGATCGATCGCGAGATCACACTGCCCGCATCAACAATTTTATGCATTCGGCGATCGATCGCCACCTTTGGCGCGATCGATCGCCAAGCTCACCGATCGATCGCCCAAAAGTGGCGATCGATCGCCAAAGGCTTCTGGAGCCTACTGCCTGCTCGCGATCGATCGCCAAAAACGGGCGATCGATCGCCAGCCTCTGTTCAACGAAAATCTCCATTTTTGTACCTTTAAACCTCACCAACCTCAACCATCATTTATACAAACATCTTAAAAACATTAAAACACTCAAAACCTTCATTACACACCATAAAACCATTAAAAATCCAACATCCCACCAAGAATCACACCAACCCAAACAAACCCATTTCAAACCCTTTTTAAAACCCTTTCAAAACTTAACAAACATTTCAAGAACATCAATAAGTGCTATATAAACATCATAGGCACTAAATCTTACCAAGAAAGGCAAGAAGGAAGCTTTTACAAGAATTTCTTCCCACCTTTAGGGTTAATTTCGAAAATGAGGGGAAAGGGGATTTGGGAAAGTGATTTTGGGAGTTGAGTGTAAAAGGGTGAGGTGAGGTAGGAATGGTGATTTAAGTATTAAATCCTAATATTTAACTTGCACCCCAATAAACAACATGATGCATATGAAATACATTAACATGGTAAACATTTATAAAATGTAACCAACATCATTAAATCCATATCATCCTCATAATTAAAATCAACATCCTTAAATCATGTTAATTCTTCATTTCCACACATAACTTAATCGTCGTAATAATTCATCATATAAACATAATTAATGTCCAGGTTACCATTAATTAATTTCGGGGCATCACATTACTCCCCTACTTATAAGATTTCGTCCTCGAAATCGCATGCACTTACCCAAAAAGAAACTAAACATAAATCATACCAGAAAATAGTTCCGGGTAGTGCTGCACCATATGCCGTTCCGTCTCCCACGTAGCCTCCTCGACACCCCGGCGATCCCACTGAACTTTGACCAGCGGTATAATCTTACTTCGTAGCCTGCGATCCTCACGATCTAGGATTCTAACCGGTCGTTCAACATAGGATACATCTGAACTCAACTGAACCTCCGAAGGCTGCAATACATGAGACGGATCGGGTTCATACTTTCTCAACATGGAAACGTGGAAAACATCATGAATACCGGATAAGGACGGTGGTAGAGCCAAACGGTAGGCCAAAGTACCGATGCGCTGCAATATCTCATACGGTCCCACATACCTCGGAGATAACTTTCCCCGCATACCAACGGACCACACCCCTGAAGGGTGAGATTTTTAAGAAAACCTTATCTCCGACTTGGAATTTGTGACATCCCCGAAATGGTTAATTACATTTGGGCAATAATTGTGCTTATATGATTAATTATGTGGTAATTAATTATGCATTGGATTTATTTATTATGCGGAAATGCATGGTCATGTGGTTAGGGTGACCCGGGGTAGCATTTCAGGGTGCATGTGGTGCATGTTGGGTAAATATTATTGGAAGCATGATACAGTGCCATTGGTGGTCAGGCGAGCATTCAAATGGCCCCTTTTGAAGCTCTTTACGGATGACGATGTAGGTCACCGCTGTATTGGGAGGACTTGACTAGTAAAGCGGTCGGAGGACCGGATATGATTAAGGAAATGGAAGAAAAGATTAAGTTGATACGCCAAAAGATGAAAGCGGCCCAGGATAGGCAAGCAGCCTATGCCAATAAGCGACGACGACCGCTAGAATTCCGAGTGGGAGACAAGGTCTTCTTGAAAATCTCACCCTTCAGGGGTGTAGTTCGTTTTGGTATGCGGGGAAAGTTATCCCCGAGGTATGTTGGGCCATATGAAGTATTGCAGCGTATCGGTATTTTGGCCTACCGTTTGGCTCTACCGCCGTCTTTATCTTGGATTCATGATGTTTTCCACGTTTCTATGCTACGGAAGTATGAGCCAGACCCGTCTCATTTTTCACAGCCTACTGAAGTGCAGTTGGACTCAGATGTATCCTGCGTTGAACGACCGGTCAGAATTCTGGATCACGAGGATCGCAGATTACGAAGCAAGATTTTACCGATGGTCAAAGTTCAGTGGGATCGTCGGAGTGTCGAGGAGGCTACGTGGGAGACGGAGCGGCATATGGTACAGCACTACCCGGAACTATTCTCTGGTATGTGATTTATGTTTAGTTTCTTTTGGGGTAAGTGCATGCGATTTCGAGGACGAAATCTTATAAGTAGGGGAGTAATGTGATGTCCCAATGATTAATTGCAATTAAGGCATTAATTATGTTTATATGATTAATTATGTGGATAATTGATTTACGTGTTGAAATTAATTATCACGATGAAATGCTTAGTCACATGATAAGTATGACCCGGGGGGGTTACGTTTCAAGGTGCATGTTATGCATGATAGGAAGTGGGGTGTTAACATGATTTAATTGTGTTGATTGTTAATTATGAGGAAAGTATGGATTTAATAAAGTTGGTTGCATTTTTGTACAATGCTTTTAAAATACCATGTTAGGGTATTTTATACATCATGTTAATTTTTGGGTACAATTTAATTAACCCATATACCCCACTATACCCTCTTTCCCCTCACTTTACCCTTTTCACTCTAAAATCCCCAAATTCATCCCAACCCTATCATTTCATCCCATTTTCGTCCAAGCCAAGGAGGAGGAGGAGAAATCCTTGCACACTCTCCATTTGTTGAAATCTTAGTAAGATTTTGGATCCTCAAGAGGAATGGAACCAATCCAAAAGTTTTTGTGAAGTTTGGATTTCAAATGGGATGATTTTGAAGTGATTTATATGGGTTTATTTTGTGTATGTGTTGTATGTTGTTGGGGTATGATTTTGAAGTGTTTATGTGGGTTTTAGTGAGTTATGATGATGTTGGTGTTGTTGGAAAGTTTGGGTTTGTATGGTATGAGTTTGAGCTTTGAAAATGCACAAAAATGGCGAGAAATCGCGCACCAGCAGGTGGCGATCGATCGCCTGAAATGAGGTGATCGATCGCCGATGGCTAGTAGCCATTTCACGTAACAGGCGATCGATCGCCTAAAATTAAGCGATCGATCGCCGCAAGGCAAAAGAGCGAGGTGATCGATCGCCTCAAGTAGCGATCGATCGCCACTATGTAAAACATGGAAAATGATGATTTTTGTTGAACTTTTGGTATTTGGCTATTGTTTAGCTTCTAATATCGATTTGTATGGTTGTGTGGAACCATCCCAGGTGCCAACAACATCGAGAAGATAGAGTTCTTCAATTTCTCCACTTTTGGAATTAAGGTACATAAGAAGCGTACGGGCATCGGACGGTAACACACTCCTAACTATGACTATGCATTGATTGCATAAGTATTTATGATGACTATGATGATGATTGTGATAAGTAAGTTTATGATGATGATGTTTATGATGATGATTGTGATAAGTAAGTTTATGATGATGATGTTTATGATGATGATTGTGATAAACAAGTTTAAGATGATGATGTTTATGAAGATGATATGATAAGTAAGTTTATAATAATGTTATACGATGTTTATAAAAGGGTAAGATGCTCATATGGTAAGATGCCATACAATGTTATTATGTGGTAAGATGCCATGGGGTAAGATGCCCATATGGTAAGAGGCCATACGATGTTATTATGTGGTCAGATGCCACGGGGTAAGATGCCCATATGGTAAGAGGCCATACGAAGTTATTATGTGGTAAGATGCCACGGGGTAAGATGCCCATATGGTAAGAGGCCATACAATGTTATTATGTGGTAAGATGCCACGGGGGTAAGATGCCCATATGGTTGTAAGTAATCCTATGAGCATACAACGCAGCGGAATAAAATTTTTAGGATTACAAACCAGCAGATCTATACATAGGTTATCATATCGGATTAATGAATACGAAGGTCTCACCCTTGTAGCGTGTTTGAAGCAGAATCCACGGAGCAGCACCACGTCCTACGCCTTCTCCGAGTCACTAGCAAAACTCAATGAGTTTTGCCTCAACGGTATCCACACGATCAAATCGAGTGAAGGGATAGTTTAATAACAAGTTGCTAGACAAGTTATTAAACCGGAACCAAAAACCACACTTGATTCACAATCAAAATTGGCACAAGATCACCAAGAACCACTCGGCTATGAAGTGGCCGAGAGCTCAAGATGGTGCGGCCGTGTGTAGCTTAGGTTTTTGTGTTATGAAGTTGTCTTACCCATTAAAACACCTTGCAATCATATTTTATATAATTAATTAAAGGCTTTCATAAAGCCTCATGGGCTTAAGCCCATGATTTAATTAATCATTATGATTATTAATTAAGACTCCTCTTAATTATTTAATTCATCCCATGAATTTAATTTCCCTTCTCGATTTAATCTTTTGTGCGACCCGATAGGATCTTGTAATGTTGGCAGTGACATAAAATCTCATTTTATGTTTCAAGCATTGAGACGTATCTAGCAACACATCAATGCTACCCAAATTACAAGAATGTCAATGACTCGACATAACCTTTAGAACTTGTGATAATATTAATCATGTAACTTAATCCCTTTGTCCTTTGTGTTTAGATTGAACACGAGTCATGGAATAGTCATACTCGTATATCCAATCTTTATTTCTTGATCCCCAAGTAGAACTAGAATAAACGAATAAGCTCGATATCTCATATCGACTCATTCGAGCATGGCCATGCATTTTAGTTCTCACTTGATCAAGGGCCAAACACATCTCCTGTTATATAGGAGGGACAAATCCTATCTCGATCAGTCAATATCCCTCTACATAATTCGTAGTGTATCAAATAGTCGCTTTTATAGATTACCCTGTTACGGGTAACGTTTGACGATATCAAGATACATAACTCCTTATGTTGGGATCTCTAATGATCACAAGTCGTAAGGATTACATACATTATTATCACTATGAGAATTGCATATGACGATCATATAACTATCCATGTTGCAATCTCATGGTGGGTCTGTCCAGTACATCGTTCTCTAACATGTACCCATATGTTGATTTGATATCTCATATCAATGAACAATTCATCGATCAACATATACTAGTCTCTACGTATTATCATTATCCCAATTCATGATAATACTTGACTAGGGACATCTTTAAGAATAATACAATATTATTCTAAGGACATTAACATATATATTAATTCACAATGCACAGTTAAAAGAATAATATATAATAATGAATTGCCATTCATAAAACCATAAACATTGTAAGTCTTAAACAATCATCTAATGACTTGTCTTAGGGCATATCCCAACAAATCTCCACTTGCACTAAGACCACTCAGACATATACCTAATGCCTAGAGATCTAGTATGACGATCATGCTTCTGCTGTGACAGCGGCTTCGTCAATGGGTCAGATACATTATCATCTGTTGGTACTTTGCATATTTGAACATCTCCCCTTTCAACGATTTCTCGAATGAAATGGAAAAGGCTAAGTATGTGCTTGGATCTTTGGTGAGATCTTGGTTCCTTAGCCAATGCGATCGCTCCATTGTTGTCACAATAGAGTTCTATCGGATCTTTAATGCTAGGCACCACTCCAAGTTCAGAAATGAACTTCCTCATCCAAACAGCTTCCTTTGTTGCATCCGAGGCAGCAATATACTCTGCTTCCGTTGTAGAATCGGCTACTGTTTCTTGCTTTGAACTCTTCCAGCTCACAGCACCTCCATTCAGGTAATACACATATCCAGATTGCGATCGAAAATCATCTTTGTCGGTTTGGAAGCTTGCATCAGTGTAACCCATTACATTGAGCTCTTCCTCACCTCCATAAATCAAGAATGTATCCTTAGTCCTTCTCAAGTACTTTAGGATATTCTTGACAGCAATCCAGTGACCTTCACCTGGATCAACTTGATATCTGCTCGTCATGCTCAAAGCATACGATACATCGGGACGAGTACATATCATGGCATACATGATAGATCCAATAGCTGACGCGTATGGAATATTACTCATGCGTTGTCTCTCATCTGGTGTTGAAGGATACTGTTCCTTCGAGAGATAAATACCATGTATCATAGGCACGAATCCTTTCTTGGATTCTTGCATGCTAAACCTTTTAAGCACCTTGTCTATGTATGTACTTTTACTTAGACCAAGAAGCCTTCTCGATCTATCTCTATAGATCTTGATTCCTAATACATAGGTGGCTTCTCCCAAGTCTTTCATCGAAAAGCAATTCCCTAGCCAAATCTTTACAGATTGCAAGGCAGGGATATCATTTCCAATAAGAAGTATGTCATCTACATACAACACTAGGAAAATGATTACGCTCACACTGACCTTCTTGTAGACACAAGGTTCATCTTCATTTTTGATAAAACCAAACTCTTTGATTGCATCATCAAAACGAAGATTCCAACTCCGAGAAGCTTGCTTCAATCCATAAATGGATCGTTGTAGCTTGCATATCTTTCCAGCATCCTTTGGATCGACAAAACCCTCGGGCTGTGTCATGTACACATCCTCAAGCAGATTTCCATTAAGGAAAGCTGTTTTGACATCCATCTGCCAGATTTCATAATCATGAAATCCAGCTATTGCAAGTAAGATCCTTATGGATTTAACCATGGCCACTGGTGAAAAGGTTTCATCATAGTCAATACCATGAATTTGTTTGAATCCTTTTGCAACCAGCCGACCTTTATAGGTTTGTACGTTACCATCCATATCGGTGTTTTTCTTGAAAATCCATTTGCACCCTATGGGTCGTACCCCTTCAGGTGGATCAACCAAAGTCCATACATGGTTTGCATACATGGATTCCATCTCAGATTTCATGGCCTCTTGCCATTTCTCAGAATCATTGCCCATTATAGCTTGTTGATAAGATGACGGCTCATCCTCATCAATAAGTAGTAAGTCACCTTGTTGAGTCACAAGAAATCCATATCTCTGTGGCTCCTGGTGTACTCTTACAGACCTACGCTGGGCTTGTGTCTCTTGAGCAGTTACTTCTTCCACAACAGTTTGCGGTGCCTGCTCTGTTTCCATCTCAATCTCAGGTTCAGTGTTTTGTTGTGGTTGAACTTCACTAAGTTCTATTTTTCTCCCACTGGTTTTTCTAGAAATAAATTCTCTTTCAAGAAATACACCAGTCCGAGCAACAACTACTTTGTTCTCGGTGGGATAATAGAAATAGTATCCTTTTGTTTCCTTAGGATACCCCACAAATAAACACTTATCAGATTTGGGTCCAAGTTTGTTAGTGGCGTGACGTCTAACGAAAGCCTCACAACCCCAAATCTTCATAAAAGACATACTAGGACGCTTCCCAGTCCATATCTCATATGGTGTCTTTTCCACTGATTTAGATGGAACACGGTTCAGTAAGAAAATCGCTGTTTCTAGAGCGTGTCCCCAAAACGATATCGGAAGATCTGCATGACTCATCATTGATCTAACCATGTCTAACAAGGTTCGATTTCTCCTCTCGAATACACCATTCCATTGTGGAGTATACGGAGGAGTGAGTTGTGGGACTATCCCACACTCCTTTAGATAGTCATGAAATTCTTGGCTTAAGTATTCACCTCCTCGATCTGATCGAAGGATTTTGATACTTTTGCCAAGTTGGTTTTGTACTTCATTCTTGAAATCTTTGAACTTTTCAAAGGTTTCATGCTTATGTTTCATTAGGTACACATACCCATATCTACTGAGGTCATCAGTAAATGTAACGAAGTATTGAAAACCACATCTAGCTTGTGTACTTATTGGTCCACATACATCACTATGTATTAGTCCCAATAAAACATTTGCCCTTTCAACATGTCCCTTGAAAGGGGCTTTAGTCATCTTGCCCATTAAACAAGATTCGCATGTTTCATATGATTCAAAATCAAATGAATCTAATACTCCATCCTTATGAAGTTTAGATATGCGGTTCTCGTTTATGTGGCCCAAGCGAAAGTGCCAGAGATAAGTCGGATTACAATCATTATTTTTAATCCTTTTAGTATTTATGTTATAGATAGGCATATCAAGATTTAATACATAAAGACCATTCACCATTGTGCACTAGCATAAAACATATCATTCAGATAAATAGAACAACAGTTGTCCTTTATTATAAATGAAAAACCATACTTGTCTAAACAAGAAATAGATATTATGTTTTTAGTAATAGAAGGCACAAAACAACAGTCTTTTAAAATCAATGATAAACCAGAAGGTAAAGCTAAATGATAATCTCCTATAGCTAATGCAGCAACTCTTGCTCCATTTCCAACTCGGAGATCAACTTCGCCTTTCGCCAACAATCTACTCTTTTTGAGGTCCTGCACATTTACACAAATGTGAGATCCAGATCCAGTATCTAATACCCATGATGAAGAAGTAGATAAATTGACTTCTATAACAAAAATACCTGAAGCGGAAGGCACACTTCCTTTCTTTAGATCCTCCAGATATACTTTGCAGTTCCTTTTCCAATGGCCGATCTCACCGCAATGGAAACAGTTCCCTTCCTTTGCTATCCCTCCCTTTGGCTTCAGTGCATAAGACTTTGGCTTAGATTTAGCAAAGACTTTCTTTGCTTTCTTGTTGCCTTTAGCTTTGGCCCTTCCTTTGCCCTTATTCACAATAAGGACATTTGTGGCCTTAGTCTTCTTAGTATTTGCTTCATATGTTCTCAACATACCAAGCAATTGTGGTAGAGTCTTTTCCATGTCAGTCATATTGTAATTTACTACAAATTGACTGAAGCTCTCAGGCAACGATTGCAAGATCACATCGGTGGCCAACTCTTGGTCCAATGGAAAACCCAGCTTGTCCAGATTCTCAATGTACCCAATCATCTTGAGCACATGAGTTCCAACTAGGCTTCCTTCTATCATCCTGCTCTGAAATAACGCCTTAGAGACGTCATACCTCTCTTGTCTTGCTTGCTGTTGGTACAACTGCTTTAAGTGTTCGATCATATCGAACGCCTCCATTTCCTCATGTTGCTTCTGAAGCTCAGAGTTCATGGTGGCAAGCATGAGGCACCCAACATCAAGTGCGTCACTCTGATGCTTCTTGTAAGCATCTTTTTCAGCTCTTGTAGCTGTTAGGGGAGGTTCCTCAGCGGGCAAGGGTTCCTCTAGGACATATTGTTTCTTTTCTTGTTTGAGGACTATCCTCAAGTTCCTATGCCAGTCTAGGAAATTCTCCCCATTTAATTTGTCCTTCTCAAGGACCGATCGCGGTGATAAAGTGCTAGTAACGTTGTTAGTTGCCATGGATATCTACAATATAAATATGCAAAATAAGTTTATGATTTAAGTCATTTAACATGGTCTTATATTAAATGATACTCCCACTATTTTGTTTGAAAAAATATCAACCCTCGAAACCTTTAGTGGGCCAAGATCCATATTTCGCCTAATCTTGAGTTAGCTTTGGCTAATCGCCCAAGACTCGGTTATTTAGGTAGACAACACTTTGTCAATTACATCACATATAATTCTTGGATAGTTGGACGAACAACACTTTGTTCAATTCATCAAATGAATTATAATCCAACCCATGCCTCTAGGTTCCAAATCCTATTGAGATAACCTAGTTAAGTCGTACCCAATTAAAGTATAACGGATATCACTTTTATCCTTTCGCGCCTTACTAAGATTGTCACGGTGCTTTGCTTTGGCAAACCCACACATGTACAATCGAAGTTATTGACGAGTACTTTTAATTTTGGAAGGCATCTAAAACTTAATATTTTAGAGGGATTTATTGATCTCATGATTAATTTGATAATTTAAAATATGTCCACTACATATAGTTGTATACATATCTACATATATGTGTAATACTATTATCAAACTAAAACATAAGATAAATCATGCATCAACATACATAATTAAACGTGACATGGTTATAGCCCCTACTAATGATTTTCTCAAGCCAATGAGAAAATCCTATGAGTCAACCTAAGGTAACTTCACAAGCACCTTCCTTTGGCTCCAATTTGTGAATGGCCTCCTCATCCCGGCACGATGCTCCATCTTCATTGATCACCATCAATAAAATAAACTACACTATTTACAAGATATAGAATTCCTCGATTCACATTCGAGGGGAACATAGGGGAGGGATTACATTTAGAATGAAATAGAGAAAGGCACGACACGCTGGTCGTATTATAAATTACAAACATCCACAAATCCTATCTAATAGGTCAAAGGGCTATAACCACGCACCATGCTCAAACAACACATAAAGCATGCATTAACATTTAATTAATTAAATTCTAAACATTTTAAATTTAATTCTAATTAAACTGTAAAATAATTTTTGAAAAATTATCGTACGCTCGGGACATCACATGCCACGAACTAAAGCGACTAAGACACGAACCACCATGGTTCGAACCATGAAGCACACGGCTGGACCAATAGTGGGCCTAGGGTTCGAAACCCTAGCCCATGGCCGAGCCTTGGCTCGTGCGGCGGCGGCGCTAGGGTTCCAAACCTAGCCGCCTCGCACCCTTATGGTTTTTATCGAGCCATCTTGTTTTAAACGCTGGAATTTGTTAGCCACGAGTCACGGTCATGCCATGCACGGGGTTCGCTCAACCATCTCGAGCTAAGGGTTCGAAAAACCTTGCTCTCATGTGGTAAAGTTACTAATCCATGCATGTGTGAACCATTATTGAGTCAAAGAGTTCAAAACTCATCCACGTCTCAAAACTTTAGAAAATAAGGCGATGATGGCCGAGCCATGCACGGCTATTAGGGTTCGAAACCCTTGCCGTCATGAGCTAGCCGTCACGTCCAATGGGTTCTAAACCCTAATTAATTTTCGACACTTCCATGCACAATTATTAGCCACAACGACTAAGCCATCTCGAGCCAAGGGTTCGAAAACCCTAGCCCTCATGTGGCTAGCCGTCGTGTCATTTGTGATGGTGATGGCCGAAAATTGATGCTCAATAAATATTATTATTCGCCAATTATATCAAATACAATTATTACGATGATTTTCAAAAACTAAATATTTATTTCATATCATATATGAATTAAACAGTTTTAATAAGCATGCAATATAAATTCTAATATGATTAACACAATTTAATCACATAAATCCGATATGAGCCTTGTACACGGCTCTGATACCACTGTAAGTAATCCTATGAGCATACAACGCAGCGGAATAAAATTTTTAGGATTACAAAACCAGCAGATCTATACATAGGTTATCATATCGGATTAATGAATACGAAGGTCTCACCCTTGTAGCGTGTTTGAAGCAGAATCCACGGAGCAGCACCACGTCCTACGCCTTCTCCGAGCACTAGCAAAACTCAATGAGTTTTGCCTCAACGGTATCCACACGATCAAATCGAGTGAAGGGATAGTTTAATAACAAGTTGCTAGACAAGTTGTTAAACCGGAACCAAAAACCACACTTGATTCACAATCAAAATTGGCACAAGATCACCAAGAACCACTAGGCTATGAAGTGGCCGAGAGCTCAAGATGGTGCGGCCGTGTGTAGCTTAGGTTTTTGTGTTATGAAGTTGTCTTACCCATTAAAACACCCTGCGATCATATTTTATATAATTAATTAAAGGCTTTCATAAAGCCTCATGGGCTTAAGCCCATGATTTAATTAATTATTATGATTATTAATTAAGACTCCTCTTAATTATTTAATTCATCCCATGAATTTAATTTCCCTTCTCGATTTAATCTTTTGTGCGACCCGATAGGATCTTGTAATGTTGGCAGTGACATAAAATCTCATTTTATGTTTCAAGCATTGAGTGGTATCTAGCAACACATCAATGCTACCCAAATTACAAGAATGTCAATGACTCGACATAACCTTTAGAACTTGTGATAATATTAATCATGTAACTTAATCCCTTTGTCCTTTGTGTTTAGATTGAACACGAGTCATGGAATAGTCATACTCGTATATCCAATCTTTATTTCTTGATCCCCAAGTAGAACTAGAATAAACGAATAAGCTCGATATCTCATATCGACTCATTCGAGCATGGCCATGCATTTTAGTTCTCACTTGATCAAGGGCCAAACACATCTCCTGTTATATAGGAGGGACAAATCCTATCTCGATCAGTCAACATCCCTCTACATAATTCGTAGTGTATCCAATAGTCGCTTTTATAGATTACCCTGTTACGGGTAACGTTTGACGATATCAAGATACATAACTCCTTATGTTGGGATCTCTGATGATCACAAGTCGTAAGGATTACATACATTATTATCACTATGAGAATTGCATATGACGATCATATAACTATCCATGTTGCAATCTCATGGTGGGTCTGTCCAGTACATCGTTCTCTAACATGTACCCATATGTTGATTTGATATCTCATATCAATGAACAATTCATCGATCAACATATACTAGTCTCTACGTATTATCATTATCCCAATTCATGATAATACTTGACTAGGGACATCTTTAAGAATAATACAATATTATTCTAAGGACATTAACATATATATTAATTCACAATGCACAGTTAAAAGAATAATATATAATAATGAATTGCCATTCATAAAACCATAAACATTGTAAGTCTTAAACAATCATATAATGACTTGTCTTAGGGCATATCCCAACAATGGTAAGAGGCCATACGATGTTATTATGTGGTAAGATGCCACGGGGTAAGATGCCCATATGAATGAAGGTAAATCAGGGTCAACAAAAAGAAGTTAACGAATAACCAGCAAGTTACTTAACCAAGACTTCGTACATTTACTGTTATATTTTGTTATGATGCTTATATGATGATGATGTTATAAGATGATGATGTTATAAGATGATGAAGTTAAAAGAAGATGATACTATAAGATGATGATACTATAAGATGATGATGCTTATATGATGATGATGTTGTGAGATGATGATATTATAAGATGATGATGCTATAAGATGATGATGCTATGAGATGATGATGTTATACGATGATGATATTTATAAGATGATAATGCTTATATGATGATGATGTTGTAAGATGATGATATTTATAAGACGATGATTTTAATCATTCATGTCAAGAATAAATGATTATATGCATGGCTATGAAACAGGGACAACCAAAGAGGGTTAATGCAATTAACCAGGAAGTATATGTTACCAATTATTTTTCATGCATTTATTTATATGCCATTGCCTTATGATGTTAAGTAATGATGGACATGCTCATGATGGGTTGTTCCTGTAGGTACACTTTTGGACCGAAGGGCTAAGGGTCGGGTTGAGGCAGTGAGCTAAAAGGAGCATGAAAGAAGATAGGATGCAGGACTTTTGGATAGTCTCTACTCTAGGAGTAGTAGAAGTCTATCGCTTTAACATTCATTATTGAGAATGTAATTAGTTAAGTTTTGAAATTTCATTGTTGGCCTGGAATCTTATTAGTTCAAAGCTACAACCGGAACCCTAAGACGATATTAATGCATGTTTAGTCCATAATTTGTGTAATAAGATGATGTTAAGGTAGGAAGACCCTACATTATGATTCCGTAGTACGAACCAAACCTTGACTGAGTCCCGCGACCCGATGAATTATGTGCTAACACATAAATAACTCACAATTAATCAAAAGAATGCAACCACGTGCCCAAGCACGTTCACAACTTCCAAACCTATCGTCAATCCATGACGATTAGCCATTTTAAAAGACTCCGGCTAAGCATGCATAATACCCAAAATATTCCATTTTATAAGTTCAAAGGTTAACCAAAAACTAAATTGAGTATTCCAATTTTTATTAAAACTTGGCTCCAACCATTACATTTTAAAGGTATAGCATTCCCATTGGAATGTAGACATTGTCCCGAAAATTGGATAATTAAACCGATTCCAAAATCCCGACATTTTCCAAAATTTAGAAAAAAACAAAGGAAATAGTGTCGCGATCAATCGCCGCTTCCCGCTATCGATCGCGACGATCGATCGCGAGAACCTACTGCCCGAAAAACAACATGCCGCGATCGATCGCCCAGAACCCCCGCGATCGATCGCCCATATTTCGCGATCGATCGCCGGGACTGTTCATCGTCACCCCAAAATAAGTATCATGTCGCGATCGATCGGCGCCAAGCCGCGATCGATCGCGACCTGCGGGTTTCCGAAAAATTCGAGCTTTAATGGTGTTTTTCACACCCAAACTCAAAACCAACACCCCTTACTCCTTCAACACCTCAAATACTCCATTAACAACCAATAAAAACACCAAAAACACAACTTTGGATTTTAACCAAAAATCCCCAAATTCCAAATCCAACCCAAAATCTAACCAAAATCCACAATACTACTATCAAAACGAAGATAAGGACGATGTGAAGAATAATACCTGATTATCTTCGAGTAATTCGGCTCCTGAGCCGAGCTTCCACCCATTTTTCTCCAAAGAGAAAAGAGAAGGGTTTTGGGGGAGATGGGGCGCGAAGAGAGAGAGAGAGAGGAGAGAGGAGAGATTCCGTGCAATGACGGAATATCGAGTCCACTTGGTATATATAGTACCAAGGCTTTAAAATACCAAGTCCTCCACAAATACATCATGACTCATTAAAAATCATCTGTTTCAATAATTATCTCTCCAATCTCAATTTCCAATACCAACCCCAATACAAAGTACCCCAGTCCCCAGATACCACCAAAAACCCAATTCCAAGGTTTTTCACCACGATGAGTACAATCTCAACCTTTGGATCCAACGATCCCAAATACCCGATTTAACATCCTTGGGTATCCCAACACCGCAATTAATTCATAATTGCTACAATTAAAATCCATTGAGGATCATTACCACACCGGGATTAACCCATTAATTCTTGGGCATCAAAATTATCCCCTACTAATAAAATTTCATCATCGAAATTTGCACAGGCGTACTCCACGTATCGCCGAGACCACACAATCCAAACGGATCTACATCATCGAGTCATGAACATATCATAAACGACACACCAACCGCGAGGACACAGACCTCATACCAAAACCGGGAATGGAGTAAATCTCCCAGATCTTCACCATCTCAAAAGAACGTCAGCATACCCCGATGCTAATCACCCAAAAACTGTCGGTCAACCCTAACTGCTAACCAAACGAATCATTCATGATTCCAATATAGATATCGCCCCAATGATATCTCTATGACTTAGTTTACGATGTTATACATACATCATTACCAAGGAAACCACCAGTACACCATAGTGCACTCACACTAAACCGGTTTCCGCTCTCCAAATCCATTTCCATCAAAGAAGTAGTTGCACAACTTTGTAACTCGGACCACGGCTACCGATCGACACAAACACATCTCCAAAGATGCCTACGTCCGTGTGTTTCATGAAGTCATATCTTGGTCCAAGCACACCATCGAGACTCTACAAGGTCTCAAGTTCCATAGAGAACATGCGAGGAAATCGATTGCATTCTCGTCACTTGTGTCGACAACGACACTCAACAAATCCGAACCTGGCCATCCCTCGTTTATCCTAGGATTCAACAATCCTAACGCAGGAAGGCTATCGAATTATCCAGTAAAGAATTTCCATAACCCCAATGCGACAATCCCTCCCCAGAGTAAGTTAACCGAACTTCACGATCAATCCTCAGAATACATCGTGCTATTGAGATTACCAATCTCAAGGTGCCACAATCTCTCCCCGGAGATTCATCCATCCAAGCATACTAATCCGATGCTCGACAATAAAATGTTGGCATCCGTATACACACACCTGTATACATGCCTAAGCAATGACACCACATGCATGCTCAATGCACTTGGCTTGGGTATCTCTAATCATACCCACCAGCCCCAAAATACTACTGTCAATCCTCAGTTATTCTCGCCCAGCGGAGAATAATGATTGAAGAACCAACGAGCAATGGTGTGATTCCAACATCAACACCACACCAACCGACTCATCGAATCTCTTAAAGATTCCCAATAGGTATATCAATACCACCCTCCTCGTAAGGGAAGTGTCATGAACCATGACCCTCCAACCTCGAACCACAGTTCGGAAAATTTAGATATATTTATACCAAAATATATCTCGGAACCAATAAATACACAACTGGTTCAGAATAGTGCATCAATGCCACTATTACCAGAATGAAATCCGTATACACAACGTATACCATTCTAACAATGCTCTGTACTAATGCCATAGTACTCCACATCTCTAGCATCTCCCCAGAGACGTCTCCTCCTACTTTCTCGGAAAAAAAAAGAGAAAGCCATTACTCAGTCCAACACCAGTAATGCTTACCATGGCTGATTCACAATCAACCCATGACCGATACTAGCTGTCTCCATGACAGTATATCCAAATCTCTCCAAGAGATACAGTCAATATAGTAGTGTCACCCCACTAACTATACCCCACAATTCCGATTGTGTCCTCCATTGCATTCCAGATGCAAGGGTTCTCAACTAGAGCCAACAACTACTTGTCGACACTCACGTTGGTACTCCCAACAAAATTGAGTTGTCCCAGAACAAGTCCCTCAAAACATTTAACGAATAAACGTTCCCGTGAGGTATTTCCTACCTCAAACCTCATGACTCATAGTGACTACAAGAGTCCGCCAAATACCCTCGTCGTATCATCATACGATTCGCCAAACTCGGTTACAACGAGCACTATAATGGCTACAAAAAGCACATTTTATAACTGCAACAATACCTGGCTAGCAAATCGCTGCCTCCTTAGGTTTATACCAAACCTACCAACATATCATATGTTCCACCCGGTATACCATACCGTACAACCAATTAGAGTAGTGGGTCATCACTCAACGTTCCTCTAATACCAATGCACAACGGACATCCCGGTGTCCTTACTCAACCATAATGCAATCCTAATCCATTAGGATTTATTCCTCACCCTCACGGGTGGGTGTGACCATGTCTACCACACGTCACATCGACAAGAGCGAGTAGTTTCCTCAATAACTACTCCAACTAACATTCACTTGGCCAATAGCCATCTCAACGAGTATACCCAAGGGCACCACTACTCGTAAAATATTTACTTCAAATAAATGATGTGGTACACTCACCTGTACAGTGCATCCATTATTCATCGAGCAAACCTGCTCGGCATAATTGTCTCGTCAACTGGTGACACAGACACCACCTTGTGCTCACCATCAGCACTCAAACCATTCGGCTAAATACGCACACTCAGACGTATTAATCATCGAAACGGCGCTAGGACATCCACTATGTCATCGTCATCCCGTAACGGTACATGTCAATACATGACATCCATAATCTCATCGTCAAACACGTGATGTGATGCCCCGAAATTAATTATATGCAATTTAGGCATTAATGATGTTTGTGTGATTAATTATGGTAATTGATTTACGTGTTGGAAATTGATTATCATGTTGAAATGCTTAGTCACTTGATAGGCGTAACCCGGGGTTGCATTTCAGGGTGCATGTTATGCATGTTAGAAAATGGGGTGTTAACATGATTTATTTGTATTGGTTGTTAATTATGAGGAAGATATGAATTTAGTGGAAGTTTGTTGCATTTTTTGTAAAATGCTTTTAAAATACCATGTTGGGGTATTTTATACATCATGTTAACTTTGGGGTACAATTTTTAATTTAACCTTTAAAACCCATACCCCACTATACCCACCTCACTTTACCCTTTACACTTTTAATCCCCAAATTCACTCTCAAACCCTACCCATTTCCCCATTTTCGAAACTTAGCAAGGAAGGAAAGGGAAAGCTCCACAAAACCTTTGTTTATGAGATTTATTGTAAGATTTGGAGTCCCCAAGAGGTATGAAACCCTTCCTAAAGTTGTAATGATGTTTGGTGTAGAAATGGGTTAGCATTTTGTGTTTTTATATGGGTTTGTTTTGGGTATGTGATGTATGTGGTTGGGGTATGATTTTTGAAGTGTTTTATGTGGGTTTTAGTGAGTTATGATGATGTTTGAGTTGTTGGAAAGTTTGGGTTTGAAGGGTATGAGGTAGAGCTTGAAAAATGCTCAAAAAAATGGTGATTTTTCGATGTACAGGGATCGGTGATCGATCGCCCGTTTTTGGCGATCGATCGCGAGCCAGCAGTAGGCTCCAGAACCATTTGGCGATCGATCGCCACTTTTGGGCGATCGATCGGTGAGGCTGGAGATCGATCGTGCCAAAAGTGGCGATCGATTGCCGAAGACACAAAAACTTGGCAACGGGCAGTGTGATCTCGCGATCGATCGGGACATCTCGGCGATCGATCGCGAGACACATAATTGTGTGTTTTTGATTATTTTGTGGGATTTTTTGATATTGGACTATAATTAGCTTCTAATATCGATTTGTATGGTTGTGTAAAACCATCCCAGGTACCCACAGCTTCAAGGAGATAAAGTTCTTCGACTTCTCCATTTTTGGAATTTAGGTACGTAAGAAACGTACGGGCATTGGATGGTAAAACACACTCCTATACTATGACTACGCAATGATTGCATAAGTATCTACGATGTTTATGATGATGATTATGATAAGTAAGTTTATGATGATGATGTTTATGATGAGTAAAAATGATATGATGTTTATGAGGACGTTTATGATAAGATGATGATGTTTATAAGATGATGATGGTTATAAGATGATGATGTTTATAAGACGATGATGTTCACAAGATGATGATGTTTACAAGATGATGATGTTTATAAGATGATGATGTTTATGATATGATGATGATGATGATGATGTATGTTTAACTATGTTATTGAGAATGGTAAGTGTTCGGTGGTTGTTATGGGAAAGCGAGGAAGGTACTTACCGCTGACATAGCTAGCGAGGAGATACATCCGCTATCAAGGTGTAGCGAGGGGTATCACAGTACCGCTATATGTCGAAGCGAGGGGGCCAATTGTTCCGCGGACATAACAAGGCCAGAAACATTCCCATTTCTAAATAACATTGTTGATTTTGAGCATATATATGAAGTATGATTTTAATCATTTATGTCAAGAACTAATGATTATATTCATGACTATGAATCAGGGACAACCAAAGTGGGTTAATGCGATTAACCAGGAAGTATATGTTACGATTACTTTCATGCAATTCTTTATATGCCATTATTTATGATGTTAAGTAATGATGTACATGCTCATGATGTGTTGTTCCTGTAGGTACACTTTTGGACTGAAGGGCTGAGGGTCGGGTTGAGGCAGTGAGCTAAAAGGAGCATGAAAGAATATAGGATACAGGATTTTGGATAGTCTCTACTCGGAGTAGTGTAAATCTATAGCTTTAACATTCATTAACGAGAATGTAATTATTAAGTTTTGAAATTTTATTTTTGGCCTGTAATCTTATTAGCTCAAAGCTACAACCGGTACCCTAAGATGTCATTAATGCATGTTTAGTCCATAATACGTTATTAGTATGATGTTAAGGTAGGAAGACCCTACATTAGTGGTATCAGAGCAGTGGTTAGAAAACCCGGGAATGAGTGAAGGGTAGCCTTAGCAATAAGTTGGCTGGGTGCTTCTTTTTAAACATGTTTGGTGCATGTGTTGGATATGAAGCATATGACTATTGTACTAACATGTTATGGTTTCTAACGATGTATTATATGAACTGCTTTTTGGTATTGTTGTTAACCCTTGTCTTGCAGCATGGCAGCAAATGTGGAAGTAGGAGATGCAGTGAGTGTTAATGCTAGTGCTGGGCGTACCAATCCCATACCACCGCCAGCCTTGGGCGAAGAACCCTCTGAGCAATAGTTACTACCTGGGGAGCTAAGTTTGGCTCAGTTTCTGACATACCGACCCCCGATGTTCGAAGGAACGGAGACAGGGGAACTGGCAGAGGAGTGGTTAGAGAGGATAGAACAGATATTTGTGGCAGCTCCTTGTGCTAAGGCAGCCTGGATAAGGCTAGCGGAGTTCCAATTGGCCAAGAAGGCACTGATGTGGTGGAAGACCACAGTGATAGAGCAAGAGGCTCACGGTCAGGAAATAAATTGGAAATTGTCCAGAACTCGCTTTCTGACCCGCTACTTTTCAGCTGCTGCACGACAGGCTAAGGATGATGAGTTTACTAACCTCAAGCAAGGTAACATGCCTGTGTCAGATTATGCTCTTCATTACTGTTCTTTGCTCAGATATGTACCTCACATCGCCGCAAGTACTCAAGCAAAGATGAGGAACTTCATGAAAGGTTTGAGGCCGGAACTGTATGACAGGGTGATTACTTATGGCCCTGCTTGCTTTGATGACGCCCTTTCACGGGTTGAGCTAGCCGAACTTGAAGTTGGTGCATATCCTGATGCCGTACCACCTCCAGCACCCCTCAGAAATCTACTTCTGATAATTTGAGGCCGAGGGGTGATCAGTTCAAGCCATGGGGGAGCACATCGGCTTCGAGGTTCAGTGGTAAGAGGCTCGAAAATCGTTGGAAAGGAAACCGTAGGAATGACGCCCCGTCAGGAAGAGGACAGCCTCAGGGAGGCAGATTTGTGAAGGTCCAGTGCTCCATTTGTGGGCAACCACATTCGACGAAAGACTACGTAGGTTGTTACGTATGCGGCAATAAAGGCCACTTTGCTCGGCAATGTCCCAATCGGGAGGGGCAACAGAACTCTACGGGGAGGCCTGCGGACAGAGCAGTGCAGCACAGGCCACCATTTGTACCGAGGCAGTATGGAGGTCAGCCTATGGGGCCATCTCAGGGGCAAGTTTATGCATTGACCAGGGAGCAGGCTACAGCGGCTCCGGAGGAAGTGATTGCGGGTACGTGTCTTTTATTTACGCGCCCTGCTTTTATATTGATAGACACAGGTGCATCACACTCTTTTGTGTCGACAAGTTTTATGGAAAGGCACAACATATGCACTTCTCCGCCGCCCATGCCTCTTGTAGTCTCGACACCCGCTGGAAGAAGTTTGATTACTGATCAGATTGTCTATGACGGCCTCATTTATTTTGAGGGTAACGAGCTAAGGTCAGATTTGATTGTTCTGGGAATGTCAGACTTTGACTGCATTGTGGGCATTGATGTTCTGAACAGGTATCAGGCAGTTGTGAACTGCAGGCAGAGGACTGTCCGATTCAGGTCTGATATGGAGTCCAGTGGACATTCTATGGGGATGGTTCTCGTTCAAAGATTCTGTTGATATCTGCTGTCAAGATGGCACAGTTGTTGGAACGAGGCCATACATGATATATCATCTATGCTGTTGATATTACTGAAAAGAAGGAAGAATTAAAGGTCGAAGATGTGCCCGTAGTGGCAGAGTTTCCTGATGTCTTTCTGGAAGAGATTCCCGGATTTCCTCCGACGAGAGAGGTCGAGTTTGGAATTGAGTTACTACCAGGGACGTCTGCCATTTCTCGTGCCCCATATAGGATGGCACCAGCAGAGGAGAGTTAAAGATTCAGTTGCAAGAGCTCCTTGACAAGGGCTATATACGCCCTAGAGTATCGCCCTGGGGTGCACCAGTTCTATTTGTCAAAAAGAAAGATGGTTCGATGCGTCTGTGCATCGATTACAGACAACTAAACAAAGCCACAGTAACAAGTATCCGCTTCCAAGGATTGATGATTTGTTTGACCAGCTGCAGGGTACGAGGCTCTACAGTAAGATCGATCTGAGATCAGGGTATCATCAGATTCGGGTAAGGGAAGATGATGTTCAGAAGACAGCTTTCAGGACTAGGTATGTGCACTATGAATTTTTAGTCATGTCTTTTGGGGTGACAAATGCCCCAGCTGTCTTTATGAGTCTGATGAACAGAGTATTTCAACCATATTTGGATCAGTTTGTCATTGTTTTCATTGACGATATACTCATTTACACCCGGACCGAAGAGGAACACGTGAAGCACTTGAGGACAGTACTTCAGATCCTTAGGGATCATCAGTTATATGCAAAGCCCAGCAAGTGCGAGTTCTGGTTGAGCAGTGTGGTGTTCTCGGGTCATGTTATATCTAGCAGCGGGATATCTGTAGATCCCAGGAAGGTTGAAGCTGTGATGGAGTGGGTTGCACCCACTTCTACCCGAGATACGGAGCTTCCTTGGTTTAGCGGGTTATTACCGACGTTTCGTCGAGGGATTCTCTAAGATCGCTAAACCGTTGACACAGCTGACTCAGAAAGGAGTCCCGTTCTATTGGTCCGAAGCTTGTGAGAAAAGCTTCCAAGAATTGAAGCGTCGTTTGACTACGGCACCTGTATTGGCGATTCCTTCGGAGAATAAGAGGTTTGCCTTGTACACGGATGCATCATTGCAGGGTTTGGGCTGTGTATTGATGCAGGATAAGCACGTGGTGGCTTATGCTTTGTAGGGTCTTCCTACCATGACAGTGATTAATAACATAAAAAGGACTAAACATGCATTTTATAACGTTTTAGGGTTCCGGTTGTTACGTGAGCTAATAGGATTACAAGCCAAAATAAAAACTTCGTAACTTATTAGATACATTCTAAACAAGAATTCTAACGTTTTAGATTTATACTACTCCTAGAGTAGATACTAAACATAAACAGAACCCTATTCATCTTGTATCCTTGTAGCTCACTGCTTCAACCCGACCCTTAGCCCCTTCAGTCCAAAAGCGTACCTACAGGGACAACGCATCGTGAGCATACAAGTGTTTACTTAACATCATATTAAAAGGCATAACAGTAAATGCATAACATCCTAGTTAAGTAAAATTTGTTGGTCGTTCTTTAACTTCTTTTTGTTGTCCTTGATTCTCATTCATAAGGGCATCTTACCCCATTGTGTGGCATCTTACCACATGGGCATCTTACCCAATCGTATGGCATCTTACCAAATGGGCATCTTACCCTGTGGCATCTTACCACATCATAAACATCGTATGGCCTCTTACCATATGGGCATCTTACACTGTGGCATCTTACCACATCATAAACATCGTATGGCCTCTTACCATATGGGCATCTTACCATGTGGCATCTTACCACATCATAAGCATCGTATCATTATATAAACATCATATAAACATCATCATTTCATCGTAAATACTCATACGATAAATGCATAGTCATAGTGTAGAGGTGTGTTTTACCGTCCGATGCCCGTACGTCTCTTACGTACCTTTTCAAAAGGAGGAGGAGTCAACAGACTTTATCTCCTTGACTGTGCTGGTACCTGGGATGGTTCTACACAACCACATAATACAATATTAGGCACCAATACAAGAATCATAACCAATTCTTCAAAATAATTCAATAAAAAAAAATCAAGGTTCTGCCTCTCTCGATCGATCGGCACCAAAATCTCGATCGATCGAGAAAACATGCTAAAACAGTGCCCAAGCACTCTGCCTCGATCGATCGATCGGAAGGAAAAATCGATCGATCGACAAGTCTCACCGATCGATCGGTAAATCCTTCGATCGATCGGTCCCTGACTTTCAAAACTTATACCCAACGTTCTGCCTCGCTCGATCGATCGGGACAAAATTCTCGATCGATCGAGCACTCTGAAAAATCAGATTTTCCCAGATTTTCAAGCACCTCATTTCATACCATTCAAACCACTTCATAACACATATAAAATGTCTGCACAAACATGCCAATAGCTTCATAAAACTTCCATGCATGTACTCAAATCAAAGATTTAATAAAATCTAAGCTAGCATGCATCATAACATCTTCATAAACTTCAATACTCCTCCTAATTTACAGAAAACAGGGCTATAAAATCTTGAACAAACATGCTATGGGCTACAAAATACTTCCATGTAAGTACTCACACCAAGGTTTCGACCAAACCTATACTTAGCATGCATGAAAACATCACTACAAAACCCAAACTTGAACAAAACCCTTAAAAACAGAGTACACACTTACCCCTCTCTTTTTGCTCCTCTTTTTGCAAGATCTTAGAACACTCCTATCAAGCTTCTCCTTGCCTAAATGCTGCTTACTAGCCACGAAAATGGAGGGGAGAAGGAGGAGAAGGGAATGATAGAGAGAGGAAATGATGGTGATGAAAAGGTGATGCGTAGGATGCATGGGTTGGTCCAAGTGGAGCATAGGTTGCACTTGGGGGAGGGTGGCCGAGTGATTGGGGTGGGGTGGTGTGGTTGGGGTGCCATGTGGTATTTAGTTGTGTCCCTGTATTTAGTACGATGTATTAAAATATCTTCACTCGATATTGTTGGGATATGCCCTAAGACATGTCATTGGATGATTGTTTTGACATACAATATTTATGATTTTATGAATGGCAATTCATTATTATATATTATTCGTTTAACTGTGCAATGTGAATTAATATATATGTTAATGTCCTTACAATAATATTGTATTATTCTTAAACATTGTCCCTAGTCAAGTATTATCATGAATCAGGATAATGATAATACATAGAGACTAGTATGTATTGATTGATGAATTGTTCATTGATATGAGATATCAAATCAACACATGGGTACATGTTAGAGAACGATGTACTGGACAGACCCACCATGAGAATGCAACATGGATAGTTATATGATTGTCATATGCAATTCTCATTGTGATAATAATGTATGTAATCCTTACGACTTGTGATCATCAGAGATCCCAACATAAGGAGTTATGTATCTTGATATTGTCAAACGTTACCCGTAACCGGGTAAACTATAAAGGCGACTATTGGATATACTACGAATTATGTAGAGGGATGTTGACTGATCGAGATAGGATTTGTCCCTCCTATATAACAGGAGAAGTGTTTGGCCCTTGATCAAGTGAGAACTAAAATGCATGGCCATGCTCGAATGAGTCGATATGAGATATCGAGCTTATTCGTTTATTCTAGTTCTACTTGGGGATCAAGAAATAAAGATTGAATATACGAGTATGAATATTCCATGACTCGTGTTCAATCTAAACACAAAGGACAAAGGGATTAAGTTACATGGTTAATATTATCACAAGTTCTAAAGGTTATGTCGAGTCATTGACATTCTTGTAATTTGGGTAGCCTTGATGTGTTGCTAGATACCGCTCATTGCTTGTAACGTAAAATGAGATTTTATGTCACTGCCAACATTACAAGATCCTATCGGGTCGCACAAAAGATTAAATCAATAAAGGGAATTAAATTCATGGGATGAATTAAATAATTAAGAGGAGTCTTAATTAAATGATTATAAGGATTTAATTAAATCATGGGTTTGGGCCCATGAGGCTTTAAGAAAGCCTTTAATTAAATCATATATAATTTGATATCAATGTGATTAATTGTTTTAATCCAACACTTCATATCAAAATAACCTAGCCTCCTCTCATAAGTCTCGGCCCCCTCTTCCTCTCCATTAGTTCACGCCGCCGTCGGTTTTGGGGGAGAGATAGGTAGTCGTTGATCGGTTTTGAACCGAGAGTTTGGTTTTGGTTCAAGAATAAGTCTAGCAACTTGTTCTTGAACGTCCCTTGTTCGTTTAATCGTGTGGATACCGTTGGGGCAAGACCTTGGAGGTGTTGCTCGTGACTCGGGATCGTTGGACGTGGTGCTCCGTGGAATCTGCTCAAACACGCTACAAGGGTTAGACTTTTGTAATCCCTAATCCGATATGACAACCTATGTATAGATCCGGTGTCTTGTAATCCATAATTTTTTATATATTCCGCTACGTACGATGATTGATGGATTACTTACAGTTGTATCAGAGCCGTGTACAAGGCTCATATCGGATTTATGTGGTTAAATTGTTTTAATCATATTAGAATTAATATTGCATGCTATTTAAAACTGTATGAACATATGTGATATGTTAATATTAAGTTTGTGAAATTATCATGAAATTATATTTGATATAATTTATGTTTGATGTATACGATACACGAAGCGAATAATCAAATTAATTGAGTACTGTTTCGGCCACCACCTAGTACACTTGACCCACGGCTTAGCCACGTGAGGGCTAGGATTTTTGAAACCCTTGGCTCGAGATGGCCTAGTCGTTCTGGCTCATGTTCGTGCATGGAGGTTTCGAGACGTGGATGAGTTTTGAACTCTTTGGCTCGATAATGGTTCACGCATGCATGGATAAGTGGCTTCACCACGTGAGAGCTAGGGTTTTCGAACCTTTGGCTCGAGATGGTTGAGCCACCACCGTGCATGGCCTGACCGTGACTCGTGGCTAACAAATTCCAATGTTTCGATCAAGTTGGCTCGAAGAAAACACATACAAGGAGCAAGGCGGCTAGGGTTAGACCCTAGCGCCGCCGCCGCTCGCTCAATGGTTCGGCCATGGGCTAGGGTTTCGAACCCTTGGCCCATAATTGGTCCAGCCGTGGTGTTTGGTTGGTTCAAACCATGGTGGTTCGTGGCTTAGTCGCTTAAGTTCGTGGCATGTGATGTCCCGAGCGTACGATAATTTTTCAAAAAATAATTTTACAGATTTAATTAGAATTAAATTTTAAATTGTTTAGAATTTAATTAATTAAATGTTAAAGCATGTTTTATGTGTTGTTTGAGCATGGTGCATGGTTATAGCCCGTTGACCTATTAGATAGGATTTGTGAATGTTTGTAATTTATAATACGACCTGCGTGTCGTGCCTTCTCTATTTTATTCTAAATGTTATCCCTCCCCTATGTTCCCCTCGAATGTGAATCGAGGAATTCTATATCGTGTAAATTGTGTAGTTTATTTGTTGATGGTGATCAATGAAGATGGAGCATCGTGCCGGGATGAAGAGGTCATTCACAAATTGGAGCCAAAGGAAGGTGCTTGTGAAGTTACCTTAGGTTGACTCTTAGGATTTTCTCATTGGCTTGAGAAAATCGCTAGTAGAGGCTATAACCATGTCACGTTTAATTATGTATGTTGATGCATGATTTATCTTATGGTTTAGATTGATAATTGTATTACACATATATGTAGATATGTATACACCTATATGTAGTGGACATATTTTAAATTATCAAACTAATCATGAGATCAATAAATCCCTCTAAAATATTAAGTTTTAGATGCCTTCCAAAATTAAAAGTACTCGTCAAAACTTCGATTGTACATATGTGGGTTTGCCAAAGCAAAGCACTGTGGCAATCTTAGTAAGGCGCGAAAGGATAAAAGTGATATCTGTAAGTAATCCAACAAGCATGCGGAATAATAAAATTTTGGATTACTATAACCGCGGATCTATACATAGAGATTCATATCAGATGAAGGTTTTACAAAAGTCTCACCCTTGTAGCGTTGGCAGTTTCCACGAAGCACCTCGTCCAACGATCTCCGAGTCTCGAGCAACACCTCCAAGGTCTTGCCTCAACGGTATCCACACGATTAAACGAAAAGGGATGTTTAAAACAAGTTGCTAGACTTGTTTACAAACGAAGCAAAGTGACACGGTTCTAAACCGCTAGACGATGGCCGGAATTGTCGAAGATCACGGCGGCGGCGGTGGCGGTGATGATCGAGCAAGAGGCGGCTGAAAGCCTTTTTCTTTTGTGGCTAGGTTTTGATATCAAGGAATGAATTGTATGATTAACCCTTTAATCATAACCTTGTATATCGTTATATAGGATTTAATTAAAAGCTTTCATAAAGCCTCATGGGCTTAAGCCCATGATTATAATTTAATCCTTATAATTATTAATTAATTAAGACTCCTCTTAATTATTTAATTCATCCCATGAATTTAATTTCCCTTCTCGATTTAATCTTTTGTGCGACCCGATAGAATCTTGTAATGTTCGCAGTGACATAAAATCTCATTTTACGTTACAAGCAAAGAGCGGTGTCTAGCAACACATCAAGGCTACCCAAATTACAAGAATGTCAATGAATCGACATAACCTTTAGAACTTGTGATAATATTAACCATGTAACTTAATCCCTTTGTCCTTTGTGTTTAGATTGAACACGAGTCATGGAATAGTCATACTCGTATATTCAATCTCTATTTCTTGATCCCCAAGTAGAACTAGAATAAACGAATAAGCTCGATATCTCATATCGACTCATTCGAGCATGGCCATGCATTTTAGTTCTCACTTGATCAAGGGCAAAACACATCTCCTGTTATATAGGAGGGACAAATCCTATCTCGATCAGTCAACATCCCTCTACATAATTCGTAGTGTATCCAATAGTCGCCTTTATAGTTTATGGGTAGCGTTTGACAATATCAAGATACATAACTCATTATGTTGGGATCTCTGATGATCACAAGTCGTAAGGATTACATACATTATTATCACTATGAGAATTGCATATGACGATCATATAACTATCCATGTTGCATTCTCATGGTGGGTATGTGTAAGTAATCCTAAGAGCATACAACGCATTGGAATAAAATTTTGTATTACTACAACAATGGATCTATACATAGGATTTCATATCGGATAACGGAATACGAAGGTCTCACCCTTGTAGCGTGTTTGAGCAGATTCCACGGAGCTGCACCACGTCCAACGCCTCACTAGCAAAACTTGTCTAGTTTTGCCTCAACGGTATCCACACGATCAAATCGGGTGAAGGGATAGTTTAATAACAAGTTGCTAGACAAGTTATTAAACCGGAACAAGAAACGATCTCAATTCACAATCGAGAATGATCACCTAAACCAACCAAGTTTCTCTTCGGCTATATGAACAAAACCGAGAGCACCTTGGAGATGAAGGAGGCGGCCGATTGCTTGTGTAGGTTGTGATATGATGTGTTAATCTCATTAAACACCTTGTTAACAAATTATATATGATTAATTAAAGGCTTTCATAAAGCCTCATGGGCTTAAGCCCATGATTTAATTTAATCATTATGATAATTAATTAAGACTCCTCTTAATTATTTAATTCATCCCATGAATTTAATTTCCCTTCTCGATTTGATCTTTTGTGCGACCCGATAGGATCTTGTAATGTTGGCAGTGACATAAAATCTCATTTTATGTCGCAAGCAAGGAGCGGTGTCTAGCAACACATCGAGGCTTCCCAAATTACAAGAATGTCAATGACTCGACATAACCTTTAGAACTTGTGATAATATTAACCATGTAACTTAATCCCTTTGTCCTTTGTGTTTAGATTGAACACGAGTCATGGAATAGTCATACTCGTATATCCAATCTTTATTTCTTGATCCCCAAGTAGAACTAGAATAAACGAATAAGCTCGATATCTCATATCGACTCATTCGAGCATGGCCATGCATTTTAGTTCTCACTTGATCAAGGGCCAAACACATCTCCTGTTATATAGGAGGGACAAATCCTATCTCGATCAGTCAACATCCCTCTACATAATTCGTAGTGTATCCAATAGTCGCCTTTTATAGATTACCCTGTTACGGGTAACGTTTGACGATATCAAGATACATAACTCCTTATGTTGGGATCTCTGATGATCACAAGTCGTAAGGATTACATACATTATTATCACTATGAGAATTGCATATGACGATCATATAACTATCCATGTTGCATTCTCATGGTGGGTCGGTCCAGTACATCGTTCTCTAACATGTACCCATATGTTGATTTGATATCTCATATCAATGAACAATTCATCGATCAACACATACTAGTCTCTACGTATTATCATTATCCCTTTCAAGATAGTACTTGACTAGGGACATCTTTAAGAAAAATACAATATTATTCTAAGGACATTAACATATATATTAATTCACATTGCACAGTTAAAAGAATAATATATAATAATGAATTGACATTCATAAAATCATAAACATTGTATGTCAAAACAATCATCTAATGATTCGTCTTAGGGCATATCCCAACAAATCTCCCACTTGCACTAAGACCACTCAAATATATATCTAATGCCTAGAGATCTAGTATGACGATCATGCTTCTGCTGTGACAGTGGCTTCGTCAATGGGTCAGATACATTATCATCTGTTGGTACTTTGCATATTTTAACATCTCCCATTTCAACGATTTCTCGAATGGAATCGAACCGCCTAAGTATGTGCTTGGATCTTTGGTGAGATCTTGGTTCCTGCCAATGCGATCGCTCCATTGTTGTCACAATAGAGTTCTATCGGATCTTTAATGCTAGGCACCACTCCAAGTTCAGAAATGAACTTCCTCATCCAAACAGCTTCCTTTGCTGCATCCGAGGCAGCAATATACTCAGCTTCTGTTGTAGAATCGGCTACCGTTTCTTGCCTTGAACTCTTCCAGCTCACAGCACCTCCATTTAGACAATACACATATCCAGATTGCGAACGAAAATCATCTTTGTCGGTTTGGAAGCTTGCATCAGTGTAACCCATTACATTGAGCTCTTCCTCACCTCCATAAATCAAGTGTAAGGACCCTAAACCTTAACAGTGAATTCAAGATATAATTAGGGCTAAATATGTATTAAAGACATCTTAGGGTTCTGGTTTGATGTGAGCTCAATTAGGTTACAGGCCAAAATAAAACTTCAACAATTATTCAGTTACATTCCCAATCATGAATGTTTAGGTGATAGCATTAGACTACTACTAGAGTAGAGACTATCCAAAATTTCCTGTACTCTATCTTCATTTATGCTTTCAACAGCTCACAGTTCAACCGACCCTCAGCCCCCTTGGTTCAAAAGCGTACCTACAGGAACAACTCACCATGAGCATATATATATATATTATCACTTAACACAATTCAACATAATAAAGTAATTAAGCGTATGAAACGATTAATTGATATGCTCCTCGATTACCACATTAGCACATTTCATTGTCGTTCCTGTTTCACAAGCTTATGCACAAAATCATTAGTTCACGATATAATGATCGATAACGCGTTTCCAATTATAACCACAATATTTCACTTTAACCACTAGAATTGTGACTGTTCCGGTCCCAATACAACAGCGGAATTTAAGGACCCCTCGCGGCATCATATGATATCCCTCGCTTCGACAATGACAGAGGCATGTTACCTCGCTTAGACATGACAGCGGCAAATATCATACTACCATCGCTTCATATGACAGCGGCAAGTACCTCCCTCGCTCGGAGATAAAGGCTACCGGAACATTCATCAATTCTACCACAATAATCAAACATAATTGATTCCAATATCATGATATAACACTATCATTTCACATAATCCATCACACATAGGGATACACTATTCACAATGTACATCATCAAAGTTGTAACACGTTTTACCATCCGATGCTCGTACGTCTCACTACGTACCTTGGTTCCAAAAGTGGAGATATCGTGGACTTTATCTCCTAGGCTGTGTGGCTACCTGGGATGGTTCTACATAATCACATGAATCCATATTAGAAACCAATAAATGAACCATTATAAAAAACATCACCATATAGAACAAAATCCCAAAAATCCATAATTTATGCCTTGTGATCGATCGGTCCTAAGCCCCGATCGATCGCCAAGTTAAGAAAAATAAGCATCCAGGTACTGCCTCCACCGATCGATCGAGCCGTTTTACCGATCGATCGAGACATCACACCGATCTATCGGTAAAAATCGCCGATCGATCGGTAAGCTCATTTCACGCCTTGTTCAGGCTCTGCCTTGCTCGATCGATCGGACCCATTTTTCGATCGATCGAGAAGTCCTATTTCTGCGAGAAACTTCCCTGAATGAGCTTCCCTCAACACTTACACTCATGAACAACCAAGAACAACTACTAAGCTCAACATATAACCACAAAACAACATGAAAATGCATCCCCCAAGTATAAACAACATGATGGAACAAGATCCACCCATTTTAACCTCAAAAATAAGCCCCAAAACTAACCACAACTCAACAAAACTCTACCAAAATGGAAGCTTACCACTTGAGCTCCAAGTTTTTAGCAAGAGAGCACAAAAAGGCTCCTTTTTCAAAGCTTACTCCTCTCCTCTAGATGCAGAAACGAAAATGGAGTTCTAAGATGAGGAAGAGGGATTTGGGGACATAAAGTTGATAGAAAGGGGGGTGATGGGATGTAAAGATGTGAGCAAGTGGCTCCTTATCAGCTTTGGAATAAAAAATGTGTATCATAATATAAGCATGATATGTAGAATACTCCAACATGATATTTTAAAAGTATTTCACCACAATGCACCAAAATTGCCATTAAAATCATGCTTTACCAAAACTACAACCCAACACATTATCTAATTATCACCAATGTCACATAAACATAATTAACGCCCAAATTGCAATTAATTATCTCGGGGATATCACAATACTCCCCTACTTATAAGATTTCGCCCTCGAAATCGCATGCACTTACCCAAATCGAAACCAAACATAAATCACATACCAGAGAATAGTTCCGGGTAGTGCTGCACCATATGCTGCTCCATCTCCCACGTGGCCTCCTCGACATCCCTGCGATCCCACTGAACCTTGATCATCGGTATAACCTTGCTTCAAAGTCTGCGATCTTCTCGATCCAGAATTCTGACTGGCAATTCAACATAGGATACATCTGAACTCAACTGAACTTCAGAAGGCTGCAACACATGAGACGGGTCCGGCTCATACTTCCTCAACATAGAAACATGGAAGACATCATGTATACCAGACAATGACGGCGGTATGGCTAGACGGTAAGCCAAAGTGCCTATGCGCTGCAATATCTCGTATGGTCCAACATACCTCGGAGACAACTTCCCCCGCATACCGAAACGAACTACACCTCTGAAAGGTGAGATTTTCAGAAAGACCTTGTCTCCTACTTGGAATTCCAATGGTCGCCGTCGTTTATTAGCATAGGCCGCTTGCCTATCTTGAGCCGCTTTCATTTTCTGACAGATCACTTTGATTTTCTCTTCCATTTCACGAATCAATTCCGGTCCTCCGACCGTCTTACTAGTCAAATCTTCCCAGTATAACGGTGACCTACAACGTCGACCGTAAAGGGCCTCAAATGGAGCCATCTGAATGCTCACCTGATAACTGTTGTTGTAAGAGAACTCTACAAGTGGCACTGAATCTTGCCACGGAGTATCGAACTCCAACACACATGCCCTCAATATGTCCTCAAGCGTCTGTATGGTACGCTCTGTCTGACCATCTGTCTGAGGGTGGTAAGCTGTACTCAGTCTCACCTCTGTACCCAAAGCTGATTGAAGACCCTCCCAAAAGTGCGATGTGAACCGCGGGTCTCTATCAGACACAATCAAGACTGGGATGCCATGCAATCTTACTACGTCCCAAACATACAACTGAGCCATTTTTAAGTATGTGAAAGTCATACTATATGGGATGAAGTGAGCCACCTTCATCAGTCGATCCACAATCACCCAGATCGCATCGAATCCCGAGGCAGTCCTTGGCAAGTGGGTCACGAAATCCATAGAGATGTGCTCCCACTTCCACTCTGGTATCTCTAAACTCTTCAACTCGCCTCCGGGCCTCTGCCTTTCCGCTTTCACTTGTTGGCAAATTAGGCACTTCTTAACGAATGACATAACGTCTCTCTTCATCCGTCTCCACCAAAATTGATCACACAAGTCCTTGTACATCTTTCTCCCACCTGGATGGATGCTAAATCTGCTACAATGAGCACGATGCAAGATTCCTTGACGCAACTCTGGTGCCCTCGGCACTACCCAACGGTTACCAAGCCTCAAGGAACCATCTTCTGCTACTCTGAACTTTGATGACTGACCCAGACGTATACATGATAACCATCTCTGTACTTCAACGTCTGTCACCTGGGCTTTCCTGATAAGTTCAAAGATGTCCGGTTCTGCCAATAGGGTCGATACAAACACCGGCGATACATCTAAATCAAAGTCATATCCTAGATGACAACAAGAGGTCATCAAGGCCGATAGCTGAATCACATCATCTGCTGTATACTTCACCTTCCTACTCAAGGCATCAGCAGTCAGGTTCGCCTTCCCTGGATGGTACTCTATCTCGCAATCATAGTCCTTGAGCAAGTCCATCCACCTCCTTTGCCTCATGTTCAGTTCCGCTTGAGTAAATAGGAATTTCAAGCTCTTATGATCCGTGTAAATGGTAAAGGAAGTACCATAGAGATAATGCCGCCAAATTTTCAAAGCGAAAATAATGGCCGCCAGTTCCAAATCATGGACCGGGTACCTGGTCTCATGAGGCTTCAACTGCCTCGATGCATAAGCCACCACATGCTTATCCTGCATCCGTGTACAAAGCAAACCTTTCGTTCTCCGAAGGGATCACCAGAACGGTGCTGTAGTCAACCGGTGCTTCAACTCTTGGAAGCTTTGCTCACATGCCTCAAACCAAGAAAACGGAACACCCTTCTGAGTCAACTGCGTCAACGGCTTAGCGATCTTAGAGAATCCCTCGACGAAACGTCTGTAGTAACCCGCTAAACCGAGGAAGCTACGGATCTCGGGCACAGATGTAGGCGCAGACCAATCCATCACTGCTTCCACTTTCCTGGGATCCACAGAAATCCCATCACTAGAGATCACATGCCCCCAAAAATACCACGCTGCTCAGCCAAAATTCACACTTGCTCAGCTTAGCATACAACTGATTGTCCCTCAGAATCTGGAGCACTGTCCTCAAATGATTCCTGTGATCTTCCTCGCTCCGAGAATAGATAAGTATATCGTCAATAAATACGATGACGAATTGATCCAAATAGGGTTGGAACACTCGATTCATCAAGCTCATAAACACAGCCGGGGCGTTTGTCACTCCAAACGGCATGACCAAAAACTCATAGTGACCATAACGGGTCCGGAAGGCCGTCTTCTGCACATCATCCTCTCTAACTCGGATCTAGTGGTACCCCGACCTCAAATCAATCTTATTGTACAACCTCGTGCCCTGCAACTGATCAAACAAGTCGTCGATCCGCGGAAGAGGGTATTTATTCTTCACTGTGGCCTTATTCAATTGTCTGTAGTCGATGCACAATCTCATCGACCCATCCTTCTTTTTCACAAATAACACAGGCGCACCCCAAGGTGATACGCTGGGGCGTATGTAACCCTTATCAAGTAGTTCTTGTAGCTGCTCTTTCAGCTCTCTTAACTCCGCTGGTGCCATCCTGTAAGGGGCACGAGAAATAGCGGATGTCCCCGGTAATAATTCGATCCCGAACTCAACTTCCCTAACCGGCGGGAATCCGGGAATCTCCTCCGGAATACATCGGCAAACTCGGCAACCACGGGTATTTCTTCAACTCTTAACTCATCTTTCTTGCCAGCAATGTCAATGGCATAAATAAGATAACCCTCGTGCCCACGTTCCAATAACTGAGTCATCTTTAAAGCCGATATCAACGGAATTCTTGAGCGGGAACCATCCCCACAAAAAGTCCACCGATCCCCTAAATCAGATCTGAATCGTACTGTCCTCTGACTGCAGTCCACTACTGCCTGGTATCTGTTCAGCACATCAATACCCACAATGCAGTCGAAGTTCGACATCCCCAGAACAATCAGGTCTGACTTCAACTCGTTGCCCTCAAAATAAATGAGGCCGCCATCAACAAACTGATCTGCAATCACACTCTTTCCAGCGGGTGTCGAAACCACAAGAGGCGTGGGTGACGGAGTCGTGCATATACGGTGCCTCTCCACAAAACTCGTCGACACAAAGGAGTGTGACGCACCTGTATCTATCAAAATATAAGCAGGGTGCGTAAATAAATAACACGTACCCGCTATCACTTCCTCTGGAGCTGCTGTAGCCTGCTCCCTGGTAAGGGCATACACTTGTCCTTGAGGTGGCCCCAACGGCTGTCCTCCCAATGGTCTCGGTGCAAATGGTGGTCTCTGCTGTGCTGGCCTGTCTGAAGGTCTCCCCATAGTATTCTGTGGCCCTCCCCGGTTAGGACAATTTCGGGCCAAGTGACCATGTTTCCCACACTCATAACAAGCAGAGCATCCTTTCACTGAATGGGGTCCCCCGCACAGAAAACACTTAACCTTCTCAAAATTGCTAGCCTGAGACTGTCCCCGATGAGACGGAGCATTACTTCCACGACCACCCCTTCCACGAGCATCTTGCCATCTACCACTGAATCTGGAAGATGATGAGTTTCCCTTTGGCTTAAAATGGTCGCCCCTTGGTTTCAAGTTTTCATGGGTCGGTCTCTGAGATGGTGCTGGAGGCGGTGCCACGGTCGGATATGCACCCACTCCCAATTCTGCCAGTTCAGCTCGTGCTATTGCGTCATCAAAACAAGTAAGGCCATAAGTGATCACCCTATCATACAACTCCGGCCTCAAGCCTTTCATAAAATTCCTCATCTTTGCTTGGGTGCTAGAGGCGATATGAGGCACATATCTGAGTAAGGAACAGTACTGGAGAGCATAGTCAGACACCGGCATAGTACCTTGCCTCAAGCTATTGAATTCATCCTCTTTAGCCTGCCGTGCCGCTGCTGAGAAGTACCGGGTCAGAAATCGAGTCCTAAACAGCTTCCACTTTATTTCCTAACCCTGAGCTTCTTGTTCAATCACTGTGGTCTTCCACCACATCAACGCCTTTTTGGCCAATTGAAATTCTGCTAGCCGTATCCAAGCTGTCTTTGCGCACGGGGCAGCTACAAATATCTGCTCCAACCTCTCTTAGCCATTCCTCGGCCTTCTCCCCTGTTTCAGTCCCTTCAAACATCGGGGGCCGATAAGCTAGAAATTGCGTCAAACTCAGTTCTCCCGGCAATAGCTGTTGTTCGGACGGCTCTTCGCCCAAGGCTGGCGGCGGTAGGGGATTTGTATGCCTAGCACTAGCATTTACACTCACTGCATCACCAGCATCTACATTTGTTGCCATACTGCAACACAAGGATTAACAACAAATCCAAAAACAATTCACATAATACATCGTTAGAAAACCATAACATGTTAGCACAACAGTCACATACTTCATATGCGCACAACATGTTTAAAAGATAGATGCCTAGCCAACTTATTGCTAAGGCTACCCTTCACTCGTTCCTGGGTTCTCTAACCACTGCTCTGATACCACTAATGTAAGGACCCTAAACCTTAACAGTGAATTCAAGATATAATTAGGGCTAAATATGTATTAAAGACATCTTAGGGTTCTGGTTTGATGTGAGCTCAATTAGGTTACAGGCCAAAATAAAACTTCAACAATTATTCAGTTACATTCCCAATCATGAATGTTTAGGTGATAGCATTAGACTACTTCTAGAGTAGAGACTATCCAAAATTTCCTGTACTCTATCTTCATTTATGCTTTCAACAGATCACAGTTCAACCGACCCTCAGCCCCCTTGGTTCAAAAGCGTACCTACAGGAACAACTCACCATGAGCATATATATATATATTATCACTTAACACAATTCAACTTAATAAAGTAATTAAGCGTATGAAACGATTAATTGATATGCTCCTCGATTACCACATTAGCACATTTCATTGTCGTTCCGGTTTCACAAGCTTATGCACAAAATCATTAGTTCACGATATAATGATCGATAACGCGTTTCCAATTATAACCACAATATTTCACTTTAACCACTAGAATTGTGACTGTTCCGGTTCCAATACAACAGCGGAATTTTAGGACCCCTCGCTTCGACATATAGCGGCATCATATGATATCCCTCGCTTCGACAATGACAGCGGCATGTTACCTCGCTTAGACGTGACAGCGGCAAATATCATACTACCATCGCTTCATATGACAGCGGCAAGTACCTCCCTCGCTCGGAGATAAAGGCTACCGGAACATTCATCAATTCTACCACAATAATCAAACACAATTGATTCCAATATCATGATATAACACTATCATTTCACATAATCCATCACACATAGGGATACACTATTCACAATGTACATCATCAAAGTTGTAACACGTTTTACCATCCGATGTTCGTACGTCTCACTACGTACCTTGGTTCCAAATGTGGAGATATCGTGGACTTTATCTCCTAGGCTGTGTGGCTACCTGGGATGGTTCTACATAATCACATGAATTCATATTAGAAACCAATAAATGAACCATTATCAAAAACATCACCATATAGAACAAAATCCCAAAAATCCATAATTTATGCCTTGCGATCGATCGGTCCTAAGCCCCGATCGATCGCCAAGTTAAGAAAAATAAGCATCCAGGTACTGCCTCCACCGATCGATCGAGCCATTTTACCGATCGATTGAGACATCACACCGATCGATCGGTAAAAATCGCCGATCGATCGGTAAGCTCATTTCACGCCTTGTTCAGGCTCTGCCTTGCTCGATCGATCGGACCCATTTTCCGATCGATCGAGAAGTCCTGTTTCTGCGAGAAACTTCCCTGAATGAGCTTCCCTCAACACTTACACTCATGAACAACCAAGAACAACTACTAAGCTCAACATATAACCACAAAACAACATGAAAATGCATCCCCCAAGTATAAACAACATGATGGAACAAGATCCACCCCTTTTAACCTCAAAAATAAGCCCCAAAACTAACCACAACTCAACAAAACTCTACCAAAATGGAAGCTTACCACTTGAGCTCCAAGTTTTTAGCAAGAGAGCACAAAAAGGCTCCTTTTTCAAAGCTTACTCCTCTCCTCTAGATGCAGAAACGAAAATGGAGTTCTAAAATGAGGAAGAGGGATTTGGGGACATAAAGTTGATAGAAAGGGGGTGATGGGATGTAAAGATGTGAGCAAGTGGCTCCTTATCAGCTTTGGAATAAAAATGTGTAGCATAATATAAGCATGATATGTAGAATACTCCAACATGATATTTTAAACGTATTTCACCACAATGCACCAAAATTGCCATTAAAATCATGCTTTACCAAAACTACAACCCAACACATTATCTAATTATCACCAATGTCACATAAACATAATTAACGCCCAAATTGCAATTAATTATCTCGGGGATATCACATCAAGAAAGTATCCTTAGTCCTTCTCAAGTACTTCAGGATGTTCTTGACAGCAATCCAGTGACCTTCACCTGGATCAACTTGATATCTGCTCGTCATGCTCAAAGCATACGATACATCGGGACAAGTACATATCATGGCATACATGATAGATCCAATAGCTGACGGATATGGAATCTTACTCATGCGTTGTCTCTCATCTGGTGTTGAAGGACACTGTTCCTTCGAGAGATAAATGCCATGTATCATAGGCATGAATCCTTTCTTTGATTCTTGCATGCTAAACCTTTTAAGCACTTTGTCTACGTATGTACTTTGACTCAGACCAAGAAGCCTTCTTGATCTATCTCTATAGATCTTGATTCCTAATACATAGGTGGCTTCTCCCAAGTCTTTCATCGAAAAGCAATTCCCTAGCCAAATCTTTACAGATTGTAAGGCAGGGATATCATTTCCAATGAGAAGTATGTCATCTACATACAACACTAGGAAAATGATTACGCTCCCACTAACCTTCTTGTAGACACAAGGTTCATTTTCGTTTTTGATAAAACCAAACTCTTTGATTGCATCATCAAATCGAAGATTCCAACTCCGAGAAGTTTGCTTCAATCCATAAATGGATCGTTGTAGCTTGCATATATTTCCAGCATCCTTTGGATCGACAAAACCCTCGGGCTGTGTCATGTACACATCCTCGAGTAGATTTCCATTAAGGAAAGCTGTTTTGACATCCATCTGCCAGATTTCATAATCATGAAATGCAGCTATTGCAAGTAAGATCCTTATGGATTTAACCATGGCCACTGGTGAAAAGGTTTCATCATAGTCAATACCATGAATTTGTTTGAATCCTTTTGCAACCAGCCGACCTTTATAGGTTTGTACGTTACCATCCATATCGGTCTTTTTCTTGAAAATCCATTTACACCCTATGGGTCGTACCCCTTCAGGTGGATCAACCAAAGTCCATACTTGGTTTGCATACATGGATTCCATCTCAGATTTCATGGTCTCTTGCCATTTCTCAGAATCAGTGCCCATTATAGCTTGTTGATAAGATGACGGCTCATCCTCATCAATAAGTAGTAAGTCACCTTGTTGATTCACAAGAAATCCATATCTCTGTGGCTCCCGGTGTTCTCTTACAGACCTACGCTGGGCTTGTGTCTCTTGAGCAGGTGCTTCTTCCACTACAGCTTGCAGAGCCTGCTCTGTTTCCATCTCAATCTCAGGTTCAGTGTTTTCTTGTGGTTGAACTTCACTAAGTTCTATTTTTCTCCCACTGGTTTTTCTTGAAATAAATTCCCTTTCAAGAAATACACCAGTCCGAGCAACAACTACTTTATTCTCGGTGGGATAATAGAAATAGTATCCTTTCGTTTCCTTAGGATACCCCACAAATAAACACTTATCAGATTTGGGTCCAAGTTTGTTAGTGGTGTGACGTCTAACGAAAGCCTCACAACCCCAAATCTTCATAAACGACATACTAGGACGCTTCCCAGTCCATATCTCATATGGTGTCTTTTCCACTGATTTAGATGGAACACGGTTCAGTAAGAAAATCGTTGTTTCTAGAGCGTGTCCCCAAAACGATATCGGAAGATCTGCATGACTCATCATTGATCTAACCATGTCCAACAAGGTTCGATTTCTCCTCTCGGATACACCATTCCATTGTGGAGTATACGGAGGAGTGAGTTGTGGGACTATCCAACACTCCTTTAGATAGTCATGAAACTCTTGGCTTAGGTATTCACCTCCTCGATCTGATCGAAGGATTTTGATACTTTTGCCAAGTTGGTTTTGTACTTCATTCTTGAAATCTTTGAACTTTTCAAAGGTTTCATGCTTATGCTTCATTAGGTACACATACCCATATCTACTGAGGTCATCAGTAAATGTAACGAAGTATTGAAAACCACCTCTAGCTTGTGTACTTATTGGTCCACATACATCACTATGTATTAGTCCCAATAAAACATTTGCCCTTTCAACATGTCCCTTGAAAGGGGCTTTTGTCATCTTGCCCATTAAACAAGATTCGCATGTTTCATATGATTCAAAATCAAATGAATCTAATGCTCCATCCTTATGAAGTTTAGATATGCGGTTCTCGTTTATGTGGCCCAAGTGACAGTGCCAGAGATAAGTCGGATTACAATCATTATTTTTAATCCTTTTAGTATTTATGTTATAGATAGGCATATCAAGATTTAATACATAAAGACCATTCACCATTTGTGCACTAGCATAAAACATATCATTTAAATAAATAGAACAACAGTTGTCCTTTATTATAAATGAAAAACCATACTTGTCTAAACAAGAAATAGAAATTATGTTTTTAGTAATAGATGGCACAAAATAACAGTCTTTTAAAATCAACGATAAACCAGAAGGTAAAGCTAAACAATAATCTCCTATAGCTAATGCAGCAACTCTTGCTCCATTTCCAACTCGGAGATCAACTTCGCCTTTCGCCAATAATCTACTCTTTTTGAGGTCCTGCAAATTTACACAAATGTGAGATCCACATCCAGTATCTAATACCCATGATGAAGAAGTAGATAAATTGACTTCTATAACAAAAATACCTGAACCGGAAGTCACACTTCCTTTCTTTAGATCCTCCAGATTGCAGTTTCTTTTCCAATGGCCGGTCTCACCGCAATGGAAACAGTTCCCAGCCTTTGCTATCCCTCCCTTTGGTTTCAGTGCATAAGACTTTGGCTTAGATTTAACAAAGACCTTCTTTGCTTTCTTGTTGCCTTTAGCTTTGGCCCTTCTTTTGCCCTTATTCACAATAAGAACATTTGTGGCCTTAGTCTTCTTTGTATTTGCTTCCTATGTTCTCAACATACCAAGCAATTGTGGTAGAGTCTTTTCCATGTCAGTCATATTGTAATTTACTACAAATTGACTGAAGCTCTCAGGCAACGATTGCAAGATCACATCGGTGGCCAACTCTTAGTCCAATGGAAAACCCACCTTGTCCAGATTCTCAATGTACCCAATCATCTTGAGCACATGAGTTCCAACTAGGCTTCCCTCTACCATCCTGCACTGGAACAACGCTTTAGAGACGTCATACCTCTCTTGTCTAGCTTGTTGTTGGTACAATTGCTTTAAGTGTTCGATCATATCGAACGCCTCCATTTCTTCACGTTGCTTCTGAAGCTCAGAGTTCATGGTGGCAAGCATAAGGCACCCAACATCAAGTGCGTCACTCTGATGCTTCTTGTAAGCATCTTTATCAGCTCTTGTAGCTGTTATGGGAGGTTCCTCAGCGGGCAAGGGTTCCTCTTGGACATATTGTTTCTTTTCTTGTTTGAGGACTATCCTCAAGTTCCTATGCCAGTCTAGGAAATTTGTCCCATTTAATTTGTCATTCTCAAGGACCAATCGCAGTGATAATGTGCTAGTAACGTTGTTAGTTGCCATGGATATCTACAATATATGCAAAATAAGTTTATGATCTAATCATTTAACATGGTCTTATATTAAATGATACTCCCACTATTTTTTTTAAAAAAATATCAACCCTCGAAACCTTTAGTGGGCCAAGATCCATATTTCGCCTAATCTTGAGTTAGCTTTGGCTAATCGCCCAAGACTCGGTTATTTAGGTAGACAACACTTTGTCAATTACATCACATATAATTCTTGGATAGTTGGACGAACAACACTTTGTTCAATTCATCAAATGAATTATAATCCAACCCATGCCTCTAAGTTCCCAATCTTATTGCGATAACCTAGTTAAGTCGTACCCAATTTAAAGTATAACGGATATCACTTTTATCCTTTTGCGTCTTACTAAGATTGCCACGGTGCTTTGCTTTGGCAAACCCACACATGTACAATCGAAGTTATTGACGAGTACTTTTAATTTTGGAAGGCATCTAAAACTTAATATTTTAGAGGGATTTATTGATCTCATGATTAGTTTGATAATTTAAAATATGTCCACTACATATAGTTGTATACATATCTACATATATGTGTAATACAATTATCATACTAAAACATAAAATAAATCATGCATCAACATACATAATTAAATGTGACATGGTTATAGCCCCTACTAACGATTTTCTCAAGCCAATGAGAAAATCCTAAGAGTCAACCTAAGGTAACTTCACACGCACCTTCCTTTGGCTCCAATTTGTGAATGGCCTCCTCATCCCGGCACGATGCTCCATCATCATTGATCACCATCAAGAAAATAAACTACACTATTTACAAGATATAGAATTCCTCGATTCACATTCGAGGGGAACATAGGGGAGGGATAACATTTAGAATAAAATAGAGACGGCACGACACGTAGGTCGTATTATAATTACAAACATTCACAAATCCTATCTAATAGGTCAAAGGGCTATAACCACGCACCATGCTCAAACAACACATAAAGCATGCATTAACATTTATTTAATTAAATTCTAAACATTTTAAATTTAATTCTAATTAAAACCGTAAAATAGAATTTTTGAAAAAATATCGTACGCTCGGGACATCACATGCCACGAACTAAAACGACTAAATCACGAACCACCATGGTTCGAACCACAAAACACACGGCTGGAACAATTATGGGCCTAGGGTTCGAAACCCTAGCCCATGGCCGAGCCAAGGCTCGAGCGGCGGCGGCGCTAGGGTTCCAAACCCTAGCCGCCTCGCACCATCTTGGTTTTTCATCGAGCCAACATGGTTCGAAACGTCGGAATTCATGAGTCACAAGCCATGGTCCAACCATGCACGGTTCATGACGGTGGCGGTTCAACCATCTCGAGCCAAGGGTTCGAAAAACCCTAGCCCAAGCGGCGGCCGAGTGGCTTATGTGACTAGGGTTCAAAACCCTAGCCTTTTGGAAGCGGCGGCCGAGCCATGGTGAATAGGGTTCGAAACCCTAGCCCCATGGTGGCGTCGGCCGTGAGCCATGCACGAGCCAATGTTCCGGTTTTGATCACGAATTATCATATATTTCGATCCGTCAATTATATCATATATAATATTATACGATGATTTTCACAAACTCGATTTATTCCATATCATATATGAAAATACAGTTTTAAATAGCATGCAATATAAGCTCTAATATGATTAACACAATTTATATGAGCCTTGTACACGGCTCTGATACCACTGTAAGTAATCCTAAGAGCATACAACGCAGCGGAATAAAATTTTGGATTACTAAAACAATGGATCTATACATAGGATTTCATATCGGATAACGGAATACGAAGGTCTCACCCTTGTAGCGTGTTTGAGCAGATTCCACGGAGCTGCACCACGTCCAACGCCTCCTCCGAGTCACTAGCAAAACTTGTCTAGTTTTTCCTCAACGGTATCCACACGATCAAATCGGGTGAAGGGATAGTTTAATAACAAGTTGCTAGACAAGTTATTAAACCGGAACAAGAAACGATCTCAATTCACAATCGAGAATGATCGCCTAAACCAACCAAGTTTCTCTTCGGCTATATGAACAAAACCGAGAGCACCTTGGAGATGAAGGAGGCGGCCGATTGCTTGTGTAGGTTGTGATATGATGTGTTAATCTCATTAAACACCTTGTAAACAAATTATATATGATTAATTAAAGGCTTTCATAAAGCCTCATGGGCTTAAGCCCATGATTTAATTTAATCATTATGATAATTAATTAAGACTCCTCTTAATTATTTAATTCATCCCATGAATTTAATTTCCCTTCTCGATTTGATCTTTTGTGCGACCCGATAGGATCTTGTAATGTTGGCAGTGACATAAAATCTCATTTATGTCGCAAGCAAGGAGCGGTGTCTAGCAACACATCGAGGCTTCCCAAATTACAAGAATGTCAATGACTCGACATAACCTTTAGAACTTGTGATAATATTAACCATGTAACTTAATCCCTTTGTCCTTTGTGTTTAGATTGAACACGAGTCATGGAATAGTCATACTCGTATATCCAATCTTTATTTCTTGATCCCCAAGTAGAACTAGAATAAACGAATAAGCTCGATATCTCATATCGACTCATTCGAGCATGGCCATGCATTTTAGTTCTCACTTGATCAAGGGCCAAACACATCTCCTGTTATATAGGAGGGACAAATCCTATCTCGATCAGTCAACATCCCTCTACATAATTCATAGTGTATCCAATAGTCGCCTTTATAGATTACCCTGTTACGTGTAACGTTTGACGATATCAAGATACATAACTCCTTATGTTGGGATCTCTGATGATCACAAGTCGTAAGGATTACATACATTATTATCCCTATGAGAATTGCATATGACGATCATATAACTATCCATGTTGCATTCTCATGGTGGGTCTGTCCAGTACATCGTTCTCTAACATGTACCCATATGTTGATTTGATATCTCATATCAATGAACAATTCATCTATCAACACATACTAGTCTCTACGTATTATCATTATCCCTTTCATGATAGTACTTGACTAGGGACATCTTTAAGAATAATACAATATTATTCTAAGGACATTAACATATATATTAATTCACATTGCACAGTTAAAAGAATAATATATAATAATGAATTGCCATTCATAAAATCATAAACATTGTATGTCAAAACAATCATCTAATGACTTGTCTTAGGGCATATCCCAACAAATCTCCCACTTGCCCTAAGACCACTCAGACATATACGTAATGCCTAGAGATCTAGTATGACGATCATGCTTCTGCTGTGACAGTGGCTTCGTCAATGGGTCAGATACGTTATCATCTGTTGGTACTTTGCATATTTTAACATCTCCCCTTTCAACGATTTCTCGAATAAAATGAAAGCGCCGAAGTATGTGCTTGGATCTTTGGTGAGATCTAGGTTCCTTAGCCAATGCGATCGCTCCATTGTTGTCACAATAGAGTTCTATCGGATCTTTAATGCTAGGCACCACTCCAAGTTCAGAAATGAACTTCCTAATCCAAACAGCTTCCTTTGCTGCATCCGAGGCAGCAATATACTCAGCTTCCGTTGTAGAATCGGCTACTGTTTCTTGCTTTGAACTCTTCCAGCTCACAGCACCTCCATTTAGGCAATACACATATCCAGATTGCGATCGATAATCATCTTTGTCGGTTTGGAAGCTTGCATCAATGTAACCCATTACATTGAGCTCTTCCTCACCTCCATAAATCAAGAATGTATCCTTAGTTCTTCTCAAGTACTTCAGGATATTCTTGACAGCAATCCAGTGACCTTCACCTGGATCAACTTGATATCTGCTCGTCATGCTCAAAGCATACGATACATCGGGACTGAGTACATCTCATGGCATACATGATAGATCCAATAGCTGACGCATATGGAATCTTACTCATGCGTTGTCTCTCATCTGGCGTTGAAGGACACTGTTCCTTCGAGAGATAAATACCATGTGTCATAGGCACGAATCCTTTCTTTGATTCTTGCATGCTAAACCTTTTAAGCACTTTGTCTATGTATGTACTTTGACTTAGGCCAAGAAGTCTTCTCGATCTATCTCTATAGATCTTGATTCCTAATACATAGGCGGCTTCTCCCAAGTCTTTCATCGAAAAGCAGTTCCCTAGCCAATCTTTACATATTGTAAGGCAGGGATATCATTCCCAATGAGAAGTATATCATCTACATACAACACTAGGAAAATGATTATGCTCCCACTGACCTTCTTGTAGACACAAGGTTCATCTACGTTTTTGATAAAACCAAACTCTTTGACTGCATCATCAAAACGAAGATTCCAACTCCGAGAAGCTTTCTTCAATCCATAAATGGATCGTTGTAGCTTGCATATCTTTCCAGCATCCTTTGGATCGACAAAACCCTCGGGCTGTGTCATGTACACATCCTCGAGTAGATTTCCATTAAGGAAAGCTGTTTTGACATCCATCTGCCAGATTTCATAATCATGAAATGCAAGCTATTGCAAGTAAGATCCTTATGGATTTAATCATGGCCACTGGTGAAAAGGTTTCATCATAGTCAATACCATGAATTTGTTTGAATCCTTTTGCAACCAGCCGACCTTTATAGGTTTGTACATTACCATCCATATCGGTCTTTCTCTTGAAAATCAATTTGCACCCTATGGGTCGTACCCCTTCAGATGGATCAACCAAAGTCCATACTTCGTTTTCATACATGGATTTCATCTAAGATTTCATGGTCTTGCCATTTCTCAGAATCAGTGCCCATTATAGCTTGTTGATAAGATGACGGCTCATCCTCATCAATAAGTAGTAAGTCACCTTGTTGAGTCACAAGAAATCCATATCTCTCTGGCTCCCGGTGTTCTCTTACAGACCTACGCTAGGCTTGTGTCTCTTGAGCAGGTACTTCTTCCACAACAGCTTGCGGTGCCTGCTCTCTTTCCATCTCAATCTCAGGTTCAGTGTTTTCTTGTGGTTGAACTTCACTAAGTTCTATTTTTCTCCCACTGGTTTTTCTAGAAATAAATTCTCTTTCAAGAAATACACCAGTCCGAGCAACAACTACTTTGTTCTCGGTGGGATAATAGAAATAGTATCCTTTCGTTTCCTTAGGATACCCCACAAATAAACACTTATCAGATTTGGGTCCAAGTTTGTTAGTGGCGTGACGTCTAACGAAAGCCTCACAACCCCAAATCTTCATAAAAGACATACTAGGACGCTTCCCAGTCCATATCTCATATGGTGTCTTTTCCACTGATTTAGATGGAACACGGTTCAGTAAGAAAACCGCTGTTTCTAGAGCGTGTCCCCAAAACGATATAGGAAGATCTGCATGACTCATCATTGATCTAACCATGTCTAACAAGGTTCGATTTCTCCTCTCGGATACACCATTCCATTGTGGAGTATACGGAGGAGTGAGTTGTGGGACTATCCCACACTCCTTCAGATAGTCATGAAACTCTTGGCTTAAGTATTCACCTCCTCGATCTGATCGAAGGATTTTGATACTTTTGCCAAGTTGGTTTTGTACTTCATTCTTGAAATCTTTGAACTTTTCAAAGGTTTCATGCTTATGCTTCATTAGGTACACATACCCATATCTACTGAGGTCATCAGTAAATGTAACGAAGTATTGAAAACCACCTCTAGCTTGTGTACTTATTTGTCCACATACATCACTATGTATTAGTCCCAATAAAACATTTGCCCTTTCAACATGTCCCTTGAAAGGGGCTTTAGTCATCTTGCCCATTAAACAAGATTCGCATGTTTCATATGATTGAAAATCAAATGAATCTAATACTCCATCCTTATGAAGTTTAGATATGCGGTTCTCGTTTATGTGGCCCAAGCGACAGTGCCAGAGATAAGTCGGATTACAATCATTATTTTTAATCCTTTTAGTATTTATGTTATTGATAGGCATATCAAGATTTAATAAATAAAGACCATTCACCATTTGTGCACTAGCATAAAACATATCATTTAAATAAATAGAACAACAGTTGTCCTTTATCATAAATGAAAACCCACACTTGTCTAAACAAGAAATAGAAATTATGTTTTTGGTAATTGATGGCACAAAATAACAGTCTTTTAAAATCAACGATAAACCAGAAGGCAAAGATAAATAATAATCTCCTATAGCTAATGCAGCAACTCTTGCTCCATTTCCAACTCGGAGATCAACTCCGCCTTTCGCCAACAATCTACTCTTTTTGAGGTCCTGCACATTTACACAAATGTGAGATCCACATCCAGTATCTAATACCCATGATGAAGAAGTAGATAAATTGACTTCTATAACAAAAATACCTGAAGTGGAAGTCACACTTCCTTTCTTTAGATCCTCCAGGTATACTTTGCAGTTTCTTTTCCAATGGCCGGTCTCACCGCAATGGAAACAGTTCCCTTCCTTAGCTATCCCTCCCTTTGGCTTTAGTGCATAATACTTTGGCTTAGATTTAACAAAGACATTCTTTGCTTTCTTATTGCCTTTAGCTTTGGCCTTCGCTTTGCCCTTATTCACAATAAGAACATTTGTGGCCTTAGTCTTCTTTGTATTTGCTTCATATGTTCTCAACATACCAAGCAATTGTGGTAGAGTCTTTTCCATGTCAGTCATATTGTAATTTACTACAAATTGACTGAAGCTCTCAGGCAACGATTGCAAGATCACATCGGTGGCCAACTCTTGGTCCAATGGAAAACCCAGCTTCTCCAGATTCTCAATGTACCCAATCATCTTGAGCACATGAGTTCCAACTAGGCTTCCCTCTACCATCCTGCACTGGAACAACGCTTTAGAGACGTCATACCTCTCTTGTCTAGCTTGCTGTTGGTACAATTGCTTTAAGTGTTCGATCATATCGAACGCCTCCATTTCCTCATGTTGCTTCTGAAGCTCAGAGTTCATGGTGGCAAGCATAAGGCAGCCAACATCAAGTGCGTCATTCTGATACTTCTTGTAAGCATCCTTATCGGCTCTCGTAGCCGTCAGGGGAGGTTCCTCAACAGGTAAGGGTTCCTCTAGGACATATTGTTTCTTTTCTTGCTTGAGGACTATCCTCAGATTCCTATACCAGTCTAGGAAGTTTGTCCCATTTACTTTGTCCTTCTCAAGGACCGATCGCAGTGATAAAGTGCTTGTTACGTTGTTAGTTGCCATGGATAACTACAATATAAATATGCAAAATAAGTTTATGATTTAATCATTTAACATGGTCTTATATTAAATGATACTCCCACTATTTTGTTAAAAAAATATCAACCCTCGAAACCTTTAGTGGGCCAAGATCCATATTTCGCCTAATCTTGAGTTAGCTTTGGTTAATCGCCCAAGACTCGGTTATTTAGGTAGACAACACTTTGTCAATTACATCACATATAATTCTTGGATAGTTGGACGAACACTTTGTTCAATTCATCAAATGAATTATTATCCAACCCATGCCTCTAGGTTCCCAATCCTATTGAGATAACCTAGTTAAGTCGTACCTAATTTAAAGTATAACGGATATCACTTTTATCCTTTCGCGCCTTACTAAGATTGCCACGGTGCTTTGATTTGGCAAACCCACACATGTACAATCGAAGTTTTTGACGAGTACTTTTAATTTTGGAAGGCATCTAAAACTTAATATTTTAGAGGGATTTATTGATCTCATGATTAATTTGATAATTTAAAATATGTTCACTACATATAGTTGTATACATATCTACATATATGTTTAATACAATTATCAATCTAAAACATAAGATAAATCATGCATCAACATACATAATTAAACGTGACATGGTTATAGCCCCTACTAACGATTTTCTCAAGCCAATGAGAAAAACCTAAGAGTCAACCTAAGGTAACTTCACAAGCACCTTCCTTTGGCTCCAATTTGTGAATGGCCTCCTCATCCCGACACGATGCTCCATCTTCATTGATCACCATCAACAATTAAACTATACTATTTACAAGATATAGAATTCCTCGATTCACATTCGAGGGGAACATAGGGGAGGGACAACATTTAGACTAAAATAGAGAAGGCACGACACGCACGTCGTATTATAAATTACAAACATTCACAAATCCTATCTAATAGGTCAAAGGACTATAACCATGCACCATGCTCAAACAACACATAAAGCATGCTTTAACATTTAATTAATTAAATTCTAAACATTTTAAATTTAATTCTAATTAAAACTGTAAAATAATTTTTGAAAAATTATCGTACGCTCGGGACATCACATGCCTCGAACTTAAGCGACTAAGTCACGAACCACCATGGTTCGAACCAACAAAATACACGGCTGGACCAATTATGGGCCTAGGGTTCGAAACCCTAGCCCATGGCCGAACCATGCTCGAGCGGCGGCGACGCTAGGGTTCCAAACCCTAGCCGCCTCGCACCATCTTGAGTTTTCATCGAGCCATCTTGATTGAAACAATGGAATTTGTTAGCCACTAGTCACGGTCAGGCCATGCACGGGGTTGGCTCAACCATCTCGAGCCAAGGGTTCGAAAACCCTAGCTCTCATGTGGTGAAGCCACTAATCCATGCATGTGTGAACCATTATCGAGCCAAAGAGTTCAAAACTCATCCACATCTCGAAACCTCCATGCATGAACAGGAGCCACAACGACTAGGCCATCTCGAGCCAAGGGTTCGAAAACCCTAGCCCTCATGTGGCTAAGCCGTGGGTCAATATGCTAGGGGTGGCCGAAACATTGATCAATATATTTGATTATTCGCTTCGTGTATCATATACATCAAACATCAATTATATCAAATATAATATCATGATAATTTCACAAACTAAATATTAACATATCATATATGTTCATACAGTTTTAAATAGCATGCAATATTAATCTAATTATGATTAAACTATTTAACCACATAAATCCGATATGAGCCTTGTACACGGCTCTGATACCACTGTAAGTAATCCAACAAGCATGGAACGCAGCGGAATAATAAAATTTTGGATTACTATAACCGCGGATCTATACATAGGGATTCATATCGGATGAAGGTTTTACAAAAGTCTCACCCTTGTAGCGTGTTTGAGCAGTTTCCACGAAGCACCTCGTCCAATGATCTCCGAGTCTCGAGCAACACCTCCAAGGTCTTGCCTCAACGGTATCCACACGATTAAACGAAAAAGGATGTTTAAAACAAGTTGCTAGACTTGTTTACAAATGAAGCAAAGTCACACGGTTCTAAACCACTAGACGATGGCCGGAATTGTCGAAGATCACGGCGACGGCGGCGGACGGTGATGATCGAGCAAGAGGCGGCCGAAAGCCTTTTTCTTTTGTGGCTAGGTTTTGATATCAAGGAATGAATTGTATGATTAACCCTTTAATCATAACCTTGTATATCATTATATAGGATTTAATTAAAAGCTTTCATAAAGCCTCATGGGCTTATAATTTAATCCTTATAATTATTAATTAATTAAGACTCCTCTTAATTATTTAATTCATCCCATGAATTTAATTTCCCTTCTCGATTTAATATTTTGTGCGCCCCGATAGGATCTTGTAATGTTGGCAGTGACATAAAATCTCATTTTACGTTACAAGCAAAGAGCGGTGTCTAGCAACACATCAAGGCTACCCAAATTAAAAGAATGTCAATGACTCGACATAACCTTTAGAACTTGTGATAATATTAACCATGTAACTTAATCCCTTTGTCCTTTGTGTTTAGATTGAACACGAGTCATGGAATAGTCATACTCGTATATTCAATCTCTATTTCTTGATCCCCAAGTAGAACTAGAAGAAACGAATAAGCTCGATATCTCATATCAACTCATTCGAGCATGGCCATGCATTTTAGTTCTCACTTGATCAAGGGCCAAACACATCTCCTGTTATATAGGAGGGACAAATCCTATCTCGATCAGTCAACATCCCTCTACATAATTCGTAGTGTATCCAATAGTCGCCTTTAAAGTTTACCCTGTTACGGGTAATGTTTGACAATATCAAGATACATAACTCCTTATGTTGGGATCTCTGATGATCACAAGTCGTAAGGATTACATACATTATTATTACTATGAGAATTGCATATGACGATCATATAACTATCCATGTTGCATTCTCATGGTGGGTCTGTCCAGTACATCGTTCTCTAACATGTACCCATGTATTGATTTGATATCTCATATCAATGAACAATTCATCAATCAATACATACTAGTCTCTATGTATTATCATTATCCTGATTCATGATAATACTTGACTAGGGACAATGTTTAAGAATAATACAATATTATTCTAAGGACATTAACATATATATTTATTCACATTGCACAGTTAAAAGAATAATATATAATAATGAATTGCCATTCATAAACTCATAAACATTGTATGTCAAAACAATCATCGAATGACTTGTCTTAGGGCATATCCCAACAATATCCGTTTTACTTTAAATTGGGTATGACTTAACTAGGTTATCTCAATAGGATTGGGAACCTAGAGGCATGGGTTGGATAATAATTAATTTGATGAATTGAACAAAGTGTTGTTCGTCCAACTATCTAAGAATTACATGTGATGTAATTGTCAAAGTGTTGTCTACCTAAATAACCGAGTCTTGGGCGATTAGCCAAAGCTAACTCAAGATTAGGCGAAATATGGATCTTGTCCCACTAAAGGTTTCGAGGCTTGATATTTTTAAACAAAATAGTGGGAGTATCATTTAATATAAGACCATGTTAAATGATTAAATCATAAACTTATTTTGCATATTTATATTGTAGATATCCATGGCAACTAACAATACAACAAGCACATTATCACTGCGATCGGTCCTTGAGAAGGACAAATTAAATGGGACAAACTTCCTAGACTGTATAGGAATCTGAGGATAGTCCTCAAGCAAGAAAAGAAATAATATGTCCTAGAGGAACCCTTACCTGTTGAGGAACCTCCTCTGACGGCTACTAGAGCCGATAAAGATGCTTACAAGAAGCATCAGAATGACGCACTTGATGTTGGTTGCCTTATGCTTGCCACCATGAAGTCTGAGCTTCAGAAGCAACATGAGGAAATGGAGGCGTTCGATATGATCGAACACTTAAAGCAATTGTACCAACAGCAAGCTAGACAAGAGAGGTATGACGTCTCTAAAGCGTTGTTCCAGTGCAGGATGGTAGAGGGAAGCCTAGTTGGAACTCATGTACTTAAGATGATTGGGTACATTGGGAATTTGGAGAAGCTGGGTTTTCCATTGGACCAAGAGTTGGCCACCGATGTGATCTTGCAATCGTTGCCTGAGAGCTTCAGTCAATTCGTAGTAAATTACAATATGACTGACATGGAAAAGACTCTACCACAATTACTTGGTATGTTGAGAACATATGTGATGTCCGGAGATTATGGCGTTAATCCCGGTGCTGTATTAATCCTTGATGGATTTTAATTGTGGCAATTAGGAATTAATTGCGGTTTGGTATCCCCCGAGGCTGTTTAATCAGGCATTTAGGATCGTTGGATCCAAAGGTTGAGATTGTATTCTCATTTCGGTGGAAAACCTATGAGTTGGGTTTTCGGTGGGACTTGGTGTCCGGGGTGCTTTTGTTGGGGCCAGTCTGGGGATTTGATGTAGGAGAGAGAGTTTTTGTAAACAGATGATTTTTAATGAATCATGATGTATTTGTGGATGTATTGGTATTTCGGAGCATTTTTGCTATATATACCAGTTGGACTCGTGATTCCGCCATTTGGAATCCATTCCATCCCTCTCTCTCTCGCCTCTCTCACCCCAAAACCCTTCCCCTTTCCCTTTTGTTGGGCAAAATCGTTGGAGGCTCGTCCTAGGAGCCGGATTTCTCGAAGATAATTAGGTATTATTCACCCCCTCGCATTTATCTTCGTTTTGATAGTGGTTTTGTTGTGTTTGGGAAAGGTTTGTGTTGGATTTAAGAAATGGGTTTTTAAAGAATTTTGGGGTGGTTGGTTTGAGGAGTTTTTGTGGTGATTATTTTTGAGGTTTATGTTGTAAGGGGTGTGTGGTTAGTTGTTGGGCAAAATTTTGCATAAAAATCGCCATTTTTGGCTTTTACAGGTCGAGGCGATCGATCCCTAGGGCAGGGCGATCGATCGCCGCGACGTTGCTGAAAATTTCAGGAAGATGAACAGTGAGGCGATCGACCGCCTCAAATGAAGCGATCGATCGCCATGAGGCAGTAGCCATTTACACTAAGAGGAAACCGATCGCCTCAAAAAGAGCGATCGATCGCCTGTTCCTGTTTTCGCGAGGCGATCGATCGCCTGAAATCATGCGATCGATCGCCAATGCCTTATTTTGGAGATTTATTTCGTGTTGAGTTTTCGATGCATGCTTCGCCCGGGGCCTTTTAAAATGGTTAATCGTCATGGATGACGATATATTAGGGGCTTGTGGACGTGCTTGGCACGTGATTGCATGCTTATGATTAATTGGGGATTATATTCGTGTTTAGCTTATAATTCATCGGTCACGGGACCAAGGCAAAGGTTGGACTCGAACTACGGAATAATAAGGTACGTATTGACGTACGAGCATAGCCCTTTAATATAATTGCAACCGTTGAGTGCTTGGTACACTATATTGCAATGAATGTGTGTGAATTGCATGGTTTATGGTGGAAATGCATGACATGTGATAGTGACAATAAACGGAGATTGAAATGCATGGTTTATTGTACTTTCTTCAAATGTTTATATATGCATTGAGAATTGCATGGTGCCGCTTTTGAGCGAGCAGTGATTGGGATGTTGTCTCCTGTGAGCGAACATCGATTATGACGCCGCTGCCATCGAGCATGCGTGGAATTGGAATGCCACTATTGTAGAGTGAGCAATGAAATGGAGATATGAAACCATGGTGAGGAACATGGATTGTTATAATCATTGTTTAAGGATTTGATGCTATTGTTTATGACATGGGTATATGGCTCATAGCATTGTTAATTAATGTGATGAATTAATTGGCATTTGGGAATTTGATGGTTTCAGTGTTTTGAGAACAGGGACAGTACAGGAAACCCCGGATGAGGATGATGTCATCCAGGGAGTATATTTGTATTTCATAGCATTTACATTGTTGTAAATTATGAATTGTATTGCCGTAGTTATTGGATTGGGATATTGGTATGCTCACCCCGTATGGGGGCTGTCTCTGTTGGGGCAGGTGGTACAGGTGTAGCAGCAGCTTTGGAGTCGAGCTCGGGCTGTTGGTTGAAGTACTACCAGGATTGAGGTACCAGAGCTGGATGGATAGGCGCTCAGATCCAGAGTCGAGATCGAGTTGCGCTTGAGAGGTGCTTCCAGGATCGGAACACCAGTATCGGTATCCAGCCGAGTATTTTTATACATTAGATACACGCTCATTCATTTGGGTACTCTCATGTGAGTACATATTACGTGTATATGGAATGTATAACGGGCTATGGCTCTTCTCTGTTCATTTATGTTTGTATGCAATTAGATATAGAATTGCTAAATGAACTAAGAGCATGTTAGTGTATTATGTAAGTGCATGCTATATGGATAATCATGAATGGGGAATTTGAATATCTTGTGGTTTAAATGCAAGAAATTTTCCGGGTAGCACAGGCTGTTGCACTTGCATATGTTTTTCTTCCCTGATAGCATGATTATATGCACCATTATTATGGATTAATACACTAATAACGGGTTAAGGGCACGGGGGTCCTTACATTAGTGGTATCAGAGCAGTGGTTAGCTCTTTGGGGCTGTTGAGGGCCTGAAACATGCTGATAAGGATGGGTAGCACATATTTATGCATGATAGTAGTTAGTGTTGTGTGGCACAACTAATTTGCTTATGTGCATTTGTGATAGGCGATCATAGTGAAACGATTGTATGTCAAGACATCTATAGAATCATAATATAACCTGTTGATTATGATTGTGAGTTGTGACACAGGGGCAACCAAATGGAGCATTTTGAAATGCATCGGAATATGGGAAGTACTTTGTACTCACGATTTATGCATTTACTCATTATAATCATATTGTGGGGAATATGGATTTTGTATGCTCATGGGTTGTGATTGTTCCTGTAGGAACACTATGATGCGAAAGGCTAAGGCCATGGTTGAAAGACACGAAACGGTAACCTGCATTTTATATACATCATGGAATTATGCATTGTGGTTGCATGTGTACATGTAGTGATGATTTTAATGCTTTGCCGTCACTTGTTGAAGCGAGGGGTGGGAGCGCCGCATGTCACATTTGTGCGAGGTGCATTAAAATACACTCATGTTGATGTATATTGGATATGGCATATGCTTTGTGATTGCAGGTGTAAATGGAATACTTGGTGAATATCCCATGAGTCATTGTTATGGATGAGTGATGATTTTAAATGCTTGCCGCTAAATTTTCTAAATTGTGCCGCTAAAATGTGAAGCGAGGGGTGGGAGCGCCGCATGTCACATTGAAGCGTGGTTATCATATGAGGCGAGGAAAGGATATTTGCCGCTAAAATGTGAGGCGAGGGGTGGGAGTACCGCATGTCCATTTAAGCGAGGTTATTCTATGCCGCCTATATGAGAAGCGAGGGGTGGGAGTACCGCATGTTTTATTTAAGCGAGGGGCATTAAAATACACTACCGTGACAATGATTAGGGATCGGCTATATTGACTGGCGATGGTTCTTGCCACCATGGATATTGATAGCGATGGTTCATGCCGCTATATTGACTGGCGATGGTTCTTGCCGCCTTGGATATTGATAGCGATGGTTCATGCTGCTATATTGACTGGCTATGGTTCTTGCCGCCATGGATATTGATAGCGATGGTTCATGCCGCTATATTGACTGGCGATAGTTCTTGCCGCCTTGGATATTGATAGCGATGGTTCATGCCGCTATATTGACTGGCGATGGTTCTTGCCGCCATGGATATTGATAGCGATGGTTCATGCCGCTATATTGACTGGCGATGGTTCTTGCCGCCATGGATATTGATAGCGATGGTTCATGCCGCTATATTGACTGGCGATGGTTCTTGCCGCCATGGATATTGATAGCGATGGTTCATGCCGCTATATGGACTGGCGATGATTCTTGCCGCCATGTATTGATAGCGACGGTTCATTCCTCTATATTGATTGGCGATGGTTTATGCCGCCATGTGTATCGATAGCGATGTCTCATTCCGCTATTCTATTGACGATGATTCATGCCACCGGATATTACATAGCGATGGGGTATACCGCTATGTGAGTAGCGCTGGATTATGTCGCCTGCGAGCGATGGATGCTACTTGTGTACCGCTGATGGACGATGGATACAGGTATTCCGCTATCTTGGTAGCGATGAGGTATGGCATATTAATTTTGTTAGCATTATTGTGGATAATACGTGTTGCTATATATGCCATGTGTTTGATGATGAGATTATGGATATCGGGTATTGACAGGTACCGTCATATGTTTGACGATGTTAATTGGATGTCATGTGTTGACATATGCCGTCACGAGATGACGATGACATAGTTGATGTTCTATGCAGACGTGTAGCGTCGTTTTAATAGTTGATATATTTATGTTATGTATTGAGTTGTATGGTTTGAGTGCTCTTGGTGAGCATATGGTAACGTCTGGGTCACTAGTTGGCGAGACAATTATGCCGAACAGGTTGCTCGAAGGATTATTGGATGTATCGTACAGGGATGGTACCGCCGCACTTTTTGGTATATATATTGTTCGAGTAATAATACCCTTGGGTATACTCGCTGGTTTGGCTTAGGCCAAGTGATTTGTGGTAAGGGTAGTCGTGGAGGAACTACTCGCTTGTTGTTGTGATCTACGGTAAGCGTGGGCACACCCACCCTGAAGGTGTGGGATAAGTCCTAATGGATTAGGATTGCTCCGTGGTTGAGCAAGGACACCGGGATGTCCATCATGCTTTGGTTTTAGAGAGATTTTGGGTGATGACCCACTACTCTAAATAGATACTACGGTATGGTATACCGGATGGAACGTATGAGACGTTGGTAGGCTTGATACGAGCCTTTGGAGGCAGCGCTTATTAGCCTGTTATCGCGGCAATGTTGTAGCGTGTTTTGATTGCCGTTGTACTGCTCGTTGAATTCGAGCTTAGTGAATCGTATGATGGTACGATAAGGACCTTTGGTAGACTTTTATAGTCTCTTTGTGGCTTGATAATCGAGGCAGGGAATACCTCGAGGAGACGTGTATACGTCAATGTTTTAGGAGGCTTGTTTGGGACGACTCGATTTTGTTGGAATGCCAATGTGAGCGTCGACAAGTAGTTGTTAGCTCTGGTTGAGCACCTTTGCATGTGGTATGCGACGAAAGTCACAAATGATTGTGTGGTTGATCGCTTTTATTTTAAACAATTATTTTCAGTGTAGCGATTTATGTACCGCAAGTGCACGGTGTCAAGTTTTAATATAATGGTTTAAGAGTAAGGAGTGTCGTACCCACAGGGACTAGTAGCAATTACCACGTTCGATTAGAATTACTATATTTAACCTACGATTATGGAATGATTATTAAACTAAATTGACTTAAGCACAAAAATCAACCTAAACAGCAGTGATGAATAATTGAAGAGAATTTATAAACGAATTATCAAGACATCGGTTCACCCATGTAATCCCCCAAAAGTTGTCTATTAATTAAGATTCAATGTTCTATGTTCTAGGGTGACGAGTTTTCCTATTTCATTTGTTATACCTTGGTCCGGTTATAACAAGTCTAGCATTGACCTACAATAAATCACTCCCGTGTCTTTATTGAATGATTAATACCGAAAAACGCTTTGTGAAAACTACTAGCCTTCGATTTTGGTAAATCTATTGCTATCACACGTGTGCTAGATTTTACTTGGTCCGTCTCAACCTAAAACCCACGGCCTAATTTACTACGTCGTATCGTAATCTCCTATGGTCAATTCAATTACGATTACCAATATCATGCAAAAGGTAGCTAATCTTTTACAAGCATTAACAACATAAATTATGCGCAAAGATCATAGAAATTAAATCGAAACCGTTAATTAACTCAAGGGTTCAAACATGGGATCCCCTATGTCTTGACAAAGAATTTAGCCAACAACCATAATCAAATTATAATGCATAAACATGTCTTTAAACAAATTCAACATCAAAATCTGATATAAAAATTAATAAGTTCAGAAATAATAAGATAACGAGGATGTCGCTCCGTGCGTCGCTCCGTTCTTTCGTTCCTTGTGTTGCTCTTGCTCTTCAATCAATTATGGTGGTGCTTTGGATGGAGGAGAGGCTGCTAGGTTTGTGTAAAAGTGGGCAAAAGTCCCCCAAAACGTCATAAAATCTTTTATATATAATGTGGAGGAGTTTTGCAAAGTTTGGACACAAAATCACCAAGTAGGAAACAAAATCTCGATTTTTCAGGGTTTGGCGATCGATCTTCGTCATTTGGCGATCGATCTCGGAAACATTCTGGATGGTGGCGATCGATCTTCGTTATTGGCGATCGATCGCGGACCTCAAATCTCCATTCTTGCGATTTGGTCCCTGCTTTTCCAGATTTGCTCTGTTTGGTCCTTTTTCAGCATTTTTAAGCCCATTTCATCCACTTTTATGCATTTGGACCTAGATTCCTGACATATACAAATATATACCAAAACGTGTAATATTTTCTAGGAATCACTACAAAAACACCCCTAATCATATATAAAATTAAGTGTAAAAATCACACTTATCAACTCCCCCAAACTTAACTTGATCGTCTCGAGCAAGAAATGAAATCAAACAGTAGAGTTCAATATTAAAGATTCAAGTAAACCACTTCGCAGTCAATCATGTAACTCAGATATCTCACTTACAGACGAACAAGAATCAATCAGAAAGTTTAACAAGTTGTTTTTCTCTTAGATCAAGCAACACGTCGCCAACTGAGAACGTGCGTGTGTGCTATTGTCACTTTCAAGTTTCATGCAATTTCATAGATCAAATCATGCTAGTCAATGAAAAGTAAGATTATCATTGAGCACCCCAAAATCCTATTTTCAAACACTTCTCCACTAATGTAGTCACTCCCTAGACTTGGATCACTAGGTCTTTTTAAGCTTGTAGCGTTAGGCCTAGGTGTTTGGCTTCAAAGAAAGGATAGGATAGCACAAAGAAGAGAGTATAATCATGTAAAATTCAATTTTTTTAGCACAACTTGAGCTTCTCTTCTTTTTCTTGTAGCCTTGGCCACTTTGGGTCTTACTTAGATATATTTTTTTTTTCAAGGCTTTATCTATCTTTTTTCTTTTCTCATTTATCAATTTTTTTTTTCAATAATAAGCTCATCCAAATGTAGCAATTCATGTGCATATAATGAGAATCATTATACTCCCTTTAGGTAAGGATGGATTCTTTCAATTTAGGCTCATAAAGGTGGGTATAATGAGTTGCCAAAAAAAAATGTTGAATGTGGGCTAATAGTATGTTAAACACACTCCATTCTTTTTCAATTATGCTCAAAATTGGATACTAGGGATTAATGTAAACATGGTAAGCTTGAAAGGCTCAAACGGTCCAAAGATCGCCTAGATCATCTCCTAATCAAGTTCATGACTATAAAATTTCGCCTTGAAGTGTCGTCATCAAATAGTTTCTAAGGTACTCTAAGATGCTCAAAAACAATTCATTAAGTTCACAAAAATTTCACTAGTACAAGTGCAATTCACAAGATTATGACTCAAATGTGCTCAAAATATTCCTCATCTTTGACATACTACTTAAAACAAGATATTCACAAACAAGTTTTACAATCATCAAAACTCAAGTTGACATGCAAAGTGAGATTAATATCATCATGGAATAGAGACCACTACTATGATTTATTCTTATCTTACTAATTGAACTCATTTTCAAGGAATTTTTTTTTTTTTTTTTTGGTGCTCAAGAAACGATCAATTTCCAAATAAGAAGCACGAGACAGTAATGCACTCCCCCAAACTTAATTCATGCATTGTCCTCAATGTAATAAGCATGGAAAGTACGACAAAGCATTTACCGTTGACAACGACCGTCAGTGATCGTTGTCCAATTCCACATCAGCTCGTGGGGCATATTGTTGGAACACGTCACAGTACGCATGGAGTCTCTCAAAATCAAAAACCAAAAAAAAAAAAAAAAACAAACCAAAATAAACTAAAACAAAGCAAAAGGTTAAGAAAGAGTTCTTGATTTATAGTCCCAAGCTGGACTTATCACCACATTTTCTCAAAGGTTGGGATGGTGTGTGGAGCATGAATCTCCGTAATCAACTCGGTAATGTCTCAACCTCTCATCATTAACGACATAAGTGCCTAGAATAGGATCACTTACCTTAATGGCTCCATGCAGGTAAATCTTGGTAACAGTGAATGGTCCAACCCATGAAGCCTTTCGCTTGCTTTGGAGAATGCGAGGTGGTGGCGCTTTATGCAATTGCACTGTCTCTCCCTTCATGAATGTCCTTTTCTCCTTGAGCTTCTTAGCCTTTTTGACCATGTCATGGCTCTTGCCTTCCTTAGGCTCTAGCTCGGACTCCACTTCTACCTCATTAGTACCTTGCATCACATCAACAAGCAAAGTGTCAATCATGTTAACTTTCAGATAATCATGCTTGTTGCGTGCTTGTGTTGAAGATTTGAACATATTGAATGTAACTCGATCCTCTCCTACACGGAGGATCAACTTCCCTTCTTCAACATCAATGATGGCTCTTCCAGTAGCCAAGAATGGGCGTCCCAGGATCAATGGCATTCTCACATCCTCCTCCATATCCAGCACTAGGAAATCCACCGGGAAGGTGAATTGATCTATCTTTACTGGTACATCTTCAATGATTCATAGTGGGTAGGTGATAGACTTGTCTGCCATTTGCAACACTACCCTCGTGGGCTTCGGCTCTCCTAATCCAAGTCTCTGAAAAACAGACAAAGGCATCAAATTCACACTAGCACCCAAATCACATAATGATTTAATAGAAGAAATAGGCCCAACAGTGCAAGGAATAGAGAAACTCCCTGGATCTTTTAACTTAGTGGCCGATTTCTTTTGCACCATAGCACTACATTCCTCAGTCAAAAAGACAGTCTCGTGCTCTCCCAATTTCTGCTTCTTAGACAACATTTTCTTTAAGAATTTGGCATAATTAGGCATTTCTCGTAAAGCATCAATAAAAGGTATATCGATATGCAAATTCTTAAGCATGTCTAAAAATTTGGCAAAGTTTGAATCAACCTTCGCCCTATTAATTGCTGCAGGGAATGGGAGAGGAATGTGTACCTTTTCTTGTGGTGTGATAGGTGTAGTGTCTCTAGTGGACTTACCCTTGTTGCGTGGCTGCTCCTTCTCATCTTGTTTAATATCAATCTTTTCAGTCTCCTTCTCATCACCAAGTTCTTTTCCACTCCTCAAGGTCACGACATTGGCTTGCTCCCGTGGATTTTTCTCGGTGTCACTCGGCAGAGTTCCTTGTGCTCTTCCGGCCAAGATGATTGCCAATTGTCCGACTTGAGTTTCCAAATTCTTGATAGATGCATCTTGGTAACTCATCCTTGTCTCAGTAGATGATATAAACTTGACAAGTAATTCCTCCATGCTCGGCTTTGGTTGGTAAACCGGTTGTGGTTGGGGGTTCAAAACATTCTTTTGGTCAGACCAAGAGAAGTTTGGATGATTCCCCCACGGTTGGTTATAGTTGTTGGAGTAAGAATTACCCTGTTGTGGCCTGTTTCCTACAAAGTTAGCATTTTCAGTAGATTGCACAAAAGGATTACCTGTCTGGCATTCCGTGCTCTGATGGTTGCCTCCACACAAATCACATATGACCACTTGAGCTTGCATCGCTGTCATGCTCAAGCCATCCATTTTCTTATTCAACGCCTCCAATTGAGCTTTTATTGCTGTTACCTCATCAACTTGGTGCACCCCAATCGGTCTTTTGGGCACATTCCTTTCGGACTGCCACTGGTAACTGTTGGATGCCATCTCTTCCAAGAGTGTGAAAGCTTCCTCAGGTGACTTTCTCATAATGGTACCTCCTGCTGCTGCATCAATCATAGATCTATTAGCAGAAAATAAACCATTGTAAAATGTTTGTACCTGAAGCCAAATTGGAAGGCCATGATGTGGGCATCTTCGAAGTAGATCCTTGAAGCGCTCCCAAGCTTCATATAGAGTCTCCGGATCATGTTGCACGAATGTGGTGATATCATTGCACATCTTAGCTGTCTTGGAAGGGGGAAAGTATTTTGATAAGAATGCTTGCGCCATCCCCTCCCAGGTAGTGATCGATCCTGCAGGCAATGAATTTAACCAACTCTTAGCTTTATCATTTAAAGAAAAGGGAAAGAGTCGTAACCTGATGGCTTCGTCAGTGACGCCATTGTGCTTGAATGTGTCGCATATCTCCAAAAAGTTGGAGATATGAGCATTAGGATCGTCAGTAGGCGATCCTCCGAATTGCACAGAATGTTGAATCATCTGAATTATGGCAGGCTTGATCTCGAAGTTATTATCCTGAATCCTTGGTCTAGTGATGCTAGACATGGTGCCTTGAAAAGATGGTTGTGCATAGTCCATCATGGACCTTGTAATTGGCACTTCATCATTGTGTTGTTCACCATTCCCTCGATTATTCTCAGCCATCTCTCTAGTTTCTTTCCGAAGTCTTCTGCAAGTTCGCTCAATCTCTAAGTCAAGTGGCTCTAATATAGGTCTGTCACTTCGTAGCATGCACTACAAAGGCAACTCCCTGCAAAATTCAACACAACGAAGGAACAACAGTGGTGAAATCGTATAAACCGTAGTAAAAGTAAAAATAAAAAAATATTATGGCTAAATTATAGTCAACTAATCTCCTATGATATTACTTAAACTAGTCCCCGGCAACGGCGCCAAAAACTTGATCGCTTTTATTTTAAACAGTTATTTTCAGTGTAGCGATTTATGTACCGCAAGTGCACGGTGTCAAGTTTTAATATAATGGTTTAAGAGTAAGGAGTGTCGTACCCACAGGGACTAGTAGCAATTACCACGTTCGATTAGAATTACTATATTTAACCTACGATTATGGAATGATTATTAAACTAAATTGACTTAAGCACAAAAATCAACCTAAACAGCAGTGATGAATAATTGAAGAGAATTTATAAACGAATTATCAAGACATCGGTTCACCCATGTAATCCCCCAAAAGTTGTCTATTAATTAAGATTCAATGTTCTATGTTCTAGGGTGACGAGTTTTCCTATTTCATTTGTTATACCTTGGTCCGGTTATAACAAGTCTAGCATTGACCTACAATAAATCACTCCCGTGTCTTTATTGAATGATTAATACCGAAAAACGCTTTGTGAAAACTACTAGCCTTCGATTTTGGTAAATCTATTGCTATCACACGTGTGCTAGATTTTACTTGGTCCGTCTCAACCTAAAACCCACGGCCTAATTTACTACGTCGTATCGTAATCTCCTATGGTCAATTCAATTACGATTACCAATATCATGCAAAAGGTAGCTAATCTTTTACAAGCATTAACAACATAAATTATGCGCAAAGATCATAGAAATTAAATCGAAACCGTTAATTAACTCAAGGGTTCAAACATGGGATCCCCTATGTCTTGACAAAGAATTTAGCCAACAACCATAATCAAATTATAATGCATAAACATGTCTTTAAACAAATTCAACATCAAAATCTGATATAAAAATTAATAAGTTCAGAAATACTAAGATAACGAGGATGTCGCTCCGTGCGTCGCTCCGTTCTTTCGTTCCTTGCGTTGCTCTTGCTCTTCAATCAATTATGGTGGTGCTTTGGATGGAGGAGAGGCTGCTAGGTTTGTGTAAAAGTGGGCAAAAGTCCCCCAAAACGTCATAAAATCTTTTATATATAATGTGGAGGAGTTTTGCAAAGTTTGGACACAAAATCACTAAGTAGGAAACAAAATCTCGATTTTTCACGGTTTGGCGATCGATCTTCGTCATTTGGCGATCGATCTCGGAAACATTCTGGATGGTGGCGATCGATCTTCATTATTGGCGATCGATCGCGGACCTCAAATCTCCATTCTTGCGATTTGGTCCCTGCTTTTCCAGATTTGCTCTGTTTGGTCCTTTTTCAGCATTTTTAAGCCCATTTCATCCACTTTTATGCATTTGGACCTAGATTCCTGACATATACAAATATATACCAAAACGTGTAATATTTTCTAGGAATCACTACAAAAACACCCCTAATCATATATCAAATTAAGTGTAAAAATCACACTTATCAGTGGTATAGTTAGTGGAGTGACACTACTACATTGACTTTATCTCTTGGAGGGATTTGGGTTGTACTGTCATGGGGACAGCTAGTTTTGGTTGGGGGTTGATCGTGAATCAACCTGGGTAAGCCCTACTAGTGTTGGACTAGGTAATGGCTTCGTACTTCCAGTGAGACGTTCGAGGAGACGTCTCTGGGGTGATGCTCGAGTGTGGAGTACTATGGCAATAGTACAGGGCATCGTTGTTTGAGTATACATGGCGTATGCGAGTTTCAATTTGACGATAGTGGCTTGATCCACTATTCTTAACCAATTGCATATTTTGGTTCCTAGTCATGTCAATATGCATATCCAATTTTCCGGACGGTGGTTCGAGGTTGGAAGGTCATGGATTCATGACATTGTCCTTTTTGGGAAATGCGGTATTGATGTACCTGCCGGTTAGATCTTTTGGGAGATTCGTTGCTGTGATTGGGTGGTGTTGATGTTGAAATCACACCCTTTTTGGCTTGGTCTGTCGACCACTATTCTCCGTGGAGTGAGAATGATCGAGATTTGACAGCAGATTTTGGGACTTTGGGTATGCTTGGAGATACCCGAGTCTATTGCTTTGAGTGCGCCTGTTGTGTGGGTGCTTAGGCATGTATGCCCGTGTGTGTATACGGATGCCAACTCTATTTCGTTCCTTGTTAAACGTCGGATTAGTGTGCTTGGCTTGATGTATCTCCGGTGGGAGATTGTGGCAATTTGAGATTGGTAATCTCGATGGCACGATGTATTCTGAGGAATAATCGTGAGGTCTGTTTGACTTCCCCTGAGGAGGGATCGTCGTGTTTGGGAACCTTGGTAGTTCTCGTTGGATAATTCGATAGCCTTCCTGTTTTAGGATTGTTGAATCCTAGGATAAATGAGGGATGGCCAAGATTCGGATTTGTTTAGTGTCATGGTTGACACGTGTTTGGGAATGCGATTGTTTGTCTTGCATGTCCCCTGTGGAACTGGAGACTTGTGGAGTCTCGATGGTGTGTTTTGGACCAAGATGGAATTTCTTGGGACACCTTGTTTTAGACATCGGTAGTGATGTGTTTTATTTGATTAGTGACCGTGGGTTGCCCGGTCCGGATTGCAAGAGGTGCAACTACTCCTTTGGAAGGAGATGATCGGAAAGCGAGACCGGACTTTTCCGGGAGTATACTGATTGTATACTAAAGACTCCCATCTTAACGATGTATGGTGAACATCGTGGACAGGTGGTAGATATCATTGAGAGATACCTATGTTAGGACCAATGGGGTCCTGATTGTTTTGCAGTCTTGGTGGACTGGCTTCCGGATGATCCACGCCGAGGTATGTTGTTATCCTTCGGGTTGCGTTGGTTATAGCATTTGCTCTATTGTAGGGCTTGGTGCGAGATTGATGTTCTCGCAGTTAACGATTCGATTCTAATGTGGTCCAGAATCGGAGTTGTGGCTTTACTTTGTTGGTGTAGTCTTGGTACTACGTAGTGTATGTCGGTGCAAATTTCGAGGACGAAATTTTATTAGTGGGGGATAATTGTGATGTCCGGAGATTATGGCGTTAATCCCGGTGCTGTATTAATCCTTGATGGATTTTAATTGTGGCAATTAGGAATTAATTGCGGTTTGGTATCCCCCGAGGCTGTTTAATCAGGCATTTAGGATCGTTGGATCCAAAGGTTGAGATTGTATTCTCATTTCGATGGAAAACCTATGTGTTGGGTTTTCGGTGGGACTTGGTGTCCGGGGTGCTTTTGTTGGGGCCAGTCTGGGGATTTGATGTAGGAGAGAGAGTTTTTGTAAACAGATGATTTTTAATGAATCATGATGTATTTGTGGATGTATTGGTATTTCGGAGCATTTTTGCTATATATACCAGTTGGACTCGTGATTCCGCCATTTGGAATCCATTCCATCCCTCTCTCTCTCGCCTCTCTCACCCCAAAACCCTTCCCCTTTCCCTTTTGTTGGGCAAAATCGTTGGAGGCCCGTCCTAGGAGCCGGATTTCTCGAAGATAATAAGGTATTATTCACCCCCTTGCATTTATCTTCGTTTTGATAGTGGTTTTGTTGTGTTTGGGAAAGGTTTGTGTTGGATTTAAGAAATGGGTTTTTAAAGAATTTTGGGGTGGTTGGTTTGAGGAGTTTTTGTGGTGATTATTTTTGAGGTTTATGTTGTAAGGGGTGTGTGGTTAGTTGTTGGGCAAAATTTTGCATAAAAATCGCCATTTCTGGCTTTTACAGGTCGAGGCGATCGATCCCTAGGGCAGGGCGATCGATCGCCGCGACGTTGCTGAAAATTTCAGGAAGATGAACAGTGAGGCGATCGACCGCCTCAAATGAAGCGATCGATCGCCATGAGGCAGTAGCCATTTACACTAAGAGGCGACCGATCGCCTCAAAAAGAGCGATCGATCGCCTGTTCCTGTTTTCGCGAGGCGATCGATCGCCTGAAATCATGCGATCGATCGCCAATGCCTTATTTTGGAGATTTATTTCGTGTTGAGTTTTCGATGCATGCTTCGCCCGGGGCCTTTTAAAATGGTTAATCGTCATGGATGACGATATATTAGGGGCTTGTGGACGTGCTTGGCACGTGATTGCATGCTTATGATTAATTGGGGATTATATTCGTGTTTAGCTTATAATTCATCGGTCACGGGACCAAGGCAAAGGTTGGATTCGAACTACGGAATAATAAGGTACGTATTGACGTACGAGCATAGCCCTTTAATATAATTGCAACCGTTGAGTGCTTGGTACACTGTATTGCAATGAATGTGTGTGAATTGCATGGTTTATGGTGGAAATGCATGACACGTGATAGTGACAATAAACGGAGATTGAAATGCATGGTTTATTGTACTTTCTTCAAATGTTTATATATGCATTGAGAATTGCATGGTGCCGCTTTTGAGCGAGCAGTGATTGGGATGTTGTCGCCTGTGAGCGAACATGGATTATGACGCTGCTGCCATCGAGCATGCGTGGAATTGGAATGCCACTATTGTAGAGTGAGCAATGAAATGGAGATATGAAACCATGGTGAGGAACATGGATTGTTATAATCATTGTTTAAGGATTTGATGCTATTGTTTATGACATGGGTATATGGCTCATAGCATTGTTAATTAATGTGATGAATTAATTGGCATTTGGGAATTTGATGGTTTCAGTGTTTTGAGAACAGGGACAGTACAGGTAACCCCGGATGAGGATGATGTCATCCAGGGAGTATATTTGTATTTCATAGCATTTACATTGTTGTAAATTATGAATTGTATTGCCGTAGTTATTGGATTGGGATATTGGTATGCTCACCCCGTATGGGGGCTGTCTCTGTTGGGGCAGGTGGTACAGGTGTAGCAGCAGCTTTGGAGTCGAGCTCGGGCTGTTGGTTGAAGTACTACCAGGATTGAGGTACCAGAGCTGGATGGATAGGCGCTCAGATCCAGAGTCGAGATCGAGTTGCGCTTGAGAGGTGCTTCCAGGATCGGAACACCAGTATCGGTATCCAGCCGAGTATTTTTATACATTAGATACACGCTCATTCATTTGGGTACTCTCATGTGAGTACATATTACGTGTATATGGAATGTATAACGGCTATGGCTCTTCTCTGTTCATTTATGTTTGTATGCAATTAGATATAGAATTGCTAAATGAACTAAGAGCATGTTAGTGTATTATGTAAGTGCATGCTATATGGATAATCATGAATGGGGAATTTGAATATCATGTGGTTTAAATGCAAGAAATTTTCCGGGTAGCACAGGCTGTTGCACTTGCATATGTTTTTCTTCCCTGATAGCATGATTATATGCACCATTATTATGGATTAATACACTAATAACGGCTTAAGGGCACGGGGGTCCTTACAACATATGAAGCGAATACAAAGAAGACTAAGGCCACAAATGTTCTTATTGTGAATAAGGGCAAAGGAAAGGCCAAAGCTAAAGGCAATAAGAAAGCAAAGAAGGTCTTTGTTAAATCTAAGCCAAAGTCTTATGCACTGAAGCCAAAGCGATGGATAGCAAAGGAAGGGAACTGTTTCCATTGCGGTGAGACCGGTCATTGTAAAAGTGTGAGACCCCGATATCTCAAACATACTAATAGGTGCGATTAAGAGAACTAAACATTCATATGAAGAAATCAGTTTAATGAGTCGTGTTGATTAACCTGAGCTTATGAGATACAGTACCCGAAAGTTTCAAAAGGAACTTCACAAATTCCTACAAAAGGTACTACACTATAGTCTTACTCTACCACATGTAGAAGCTATACAAAAATGTTCTCTAACATGCTAATCCTGTAACACTCCTTACAGCTCAGCTTTTCAACCCCGACCCTGGTTCTCATCATCAAAAGCACCTACAAAGACAACCCCCAACACATGAGCATAACATAATTCATATACCACATAATATGAATGTAAGACGTAAATGCATAATCATAAAATACAAAGCACTTCCTGTATTTCCATCGCATTTACAATGCCCATTGGTTGTCCCTGTACCGTATTCATAATCAAAACACTATATGAATATATGGCTTCACAAATAAATGTCATGACATATCATCTCTTTTTCTTGAGTCAGTCATCATCAGTTATTTTAATGCTTCCTCGCTTTCATAATCTCGAAACAAGCGGTATCTCATCCTCGCTTCTTCATACTAGCGGTATCTCATCCTCGCTCAGTATGGTATACCCCGCCTCCATGTGCAAGCGAGCCTCCCCCCTCCCGCTCCACATTTTTAGCGGTAAAGCGTAAGCATTTAAACCTTAACTGTGATCGCCCTGACTCGTGGAATACACCTCTTTATTCCACATCACAATATGCAACACAATGCATAATATGCAACAACAATGCATAAGAACATGTATCATAACCTTAATGCATCACATTGCATTCATCATGTGTCAAAGACAAACATAAAGTACATGTTACCGTTGGGATGCCCGTACGTCGCTTACGTACCTTTCCAAAATGTAGTGTGTTGTGGGACTCTATCCCATGCGCTGTGTAGCTGTCTGTGAAGGCTCTACACCAGTGTACAACACAATATTAGATGTCTCATTACAATCCAATATCAAAATTTAAACAAATTCTACATTTTAAAAAAAAAACACTACCGATCGATCGGTGAACTGTTTGAATTTTGGAAAAATGCTACGGCTTTTGCCGATCGATCGGTGTTCTTCACCGATCGATCGGTAGCTCTGTTTCAGCCCAGATTTCCAGAAACTCTCTAACACCGATATTCATACCTTTCGATCTAACATGTAAGACATACAACATGCCCAAAAAAACATTCTAGTAGCTACAATACACTACCCTGAGTGTATTCATATCAAATTTACACCCCAAACATAAGCCCACATGCATAAACGTCGACCATTCACACAAGTACTCGATCCACTTTTCTGGAAACAGGGCAACATAATCATTTCCAGATTTCTTGAGTACCTCATTTCATGCTATTAAAACTACAACATATAACATAAAGCATGCTTGAACAAACATGCCAAGGGCTTCACAAAACTACCATGCATATTTTCACATCAAAGGTTTACCAAAACCTAAGCTAACGTGCATGATATCACCTTCATAAAAACACTCCCAACTCATATTTTCCAGAAAACAGGGCACAACCATACCCAGATTTTCGAACACCATACTTTACATGCTTATTTCCTCTACATAAAACATGTAATATACATAAGGAAAAATACTGAGAGCTTCATAACAACACCATGTAAGCATTTAAATCGAAGGTTTTAAGAAACAAAATCTAACATGCCATTTTTACACCAACAAAAAGCATGAACTCAACAACTTAATTTCAAAACCAGAACATGGTTTCTCACCCCTTTTTGCTCCGATTTTTGGAAGCTTTCCAAGCAATTAAAATGGTGGATCTCCTCCTTTTCTTACTTATCAGGTGTTGGACGAAAAATGGGAGAGAAGTGGAGGAGTTTCAGCAATGCAAAGGTGGAGTGGGAGATGGGCCAAGAGGTATGGGTGAGCAGCTGGCAGCTGGCAGCAGGGTATGGGTTAAGGGGGGGTGGTTGGGTGGTGGGTTATGTGATGTGTTATGTTTTGGTCCCGGTATTTAGCACGTTCTATTAAAATATCCTCACATGAAATTTATAGTATTTTCTCAATAAAATACTTCAACTCCCATTTAAACATGCTTTACCAAAATAAATAAGACACCCCAATAATTATGCCACAACCCCAAAATCCCAACATATAACACATGCACCCTCACACGCATTTCCTAATATTATTAATTCAACACAAGGAATTAATACCATAATTTTCACAACAATGATTAATGTTTAAATAACACCTAATCATTTCGGGGATATCACAAAAAGGAACTGCAAAGTATATCTGGAGGATCTCAAGAAAGGAAGTGTGACTTCAACTTCAGGTATTTTTGTTATAGAAGTCAATTTATCTACTTCTTCATCTTGGGTATTAGATACTGGATGTGGATTTCACATTTGTGTAAATGTACAGGACCTCAAAAAGAGTAGATTGTTGGCGAAAGGCGAAGTAGATCTCTGAGTTGGAAATGGAGCATGAGTTGCTGCATTAGCTATAGGAGATTATTATTTATCTTTGCCTTCTGGTTTATCGTTGATTTTAAAAGATTGTTATTTTGTGCCTTCAATTACCAAAAACATTATTTCTATTTCTTGTTTGGACAAGTATGGATTTTCATTTATTATAAAGGACAACTTTGTTCCATTTATTTAAATGATATGTTTTATCCTAGTGCACAAATGGTGAATGGTTTTTATTTATTAAATCTTGATATGCCTGTCTATAACATAAATACTAAAAGGATTAAAAATAATGATTGTAATCCGACTTATCTCTGGCATTGTCGCTTGGGCCACATAAACGAGAACCGCATATCTAAACTCATAAGGATGGAGTATTAGATTCATTTGATTTTGAATCATATGAAACATGCGAGTCTTGTTTAATGGGCAAGATGACTAAAGCCCCTTTCAAAGGACATGTTGAAAGGGCAAATGTTTTATTGGGACTAATATATAGTGATGTATGTGGGCCAATAAGTACACAAACTATAGGTGGTTTTCAATACTTCGTTACATTTACTGATGACCTCAGTAGATATGGGTATGTGTACCTAATGAAGCACAAGCATGAAACCTTTAGAAAAGTTCAAAGATTTCAAGAATGAAGTACAAAACCAACTTGGCAAAAGTATCAAAATCCTTCGATCTGATCGAGGAGGTGAATACTTAAGCCAAGAGTTTCATGACTATCGAAAGGAGTGTGGGATAGTCCCACAACTCACTCCTCCGTATACTCCACAATGGAATGGTGTATCCGAGAGGAGAAATCGAACTTTGTTGGACATGGTTAGATCAATGATGAGTCATGCAGATCTTCCGATATCGTTTTTGGGACACGCTCTAGAAACATCGGTTTTCTTACTGAACCGTGTTCCATCTAAATCAGTGGAAAAGACACCATATGAGATATGGACTCGGAAGCGTCCAAGTATGTCTTTTATGAAGATTTGGGGTTGTGAGGCTTTCGTTAGACGTCACGCCACTAACAAACTTGGACCCAAATCTGATAAGTGTTTATTTGTGGGGTATCCTAAGGAAACGAAAGGATACTATTTCTATTATCCCACCGAGAACAAAGTAGTTGTTGCTCGGACTGGTGTATTTCTTGAAAGAGAATTTATTTCTAGAAAAACCAGTGGGAGAAAAATAGAACTTAGTGAAGTTCAACCACAAGAAAACACTGAACCTGAGATTGAGATGGAAACAGAGCAGGCACCGCAAGCTGTTGTGGAAGAAGTACCTGCTCAAGAGACACAAGCCAAGCGTAGGTCTGTAAGAGAACACCGAGAGCCACAGAGATATGGATTTCTTGTGACTCAACAAGGTGACTTACTACTTATTGATGAGGATGAGCCGTCATCTTATCAAGAAGCTATAATGGGCACTGATTCTGAGAAATGGCAAGAGGCCATGACACAGCCCGACGGTTTTGTCGATCCAAAGGATGCTGGAAAGATATGCAAGCTACAATGATCCATTTATGGATTGAAGCAAGCTTCTCGGAGTTGGAATCTTCGTTTTGATGATGCAGTCAAAGAGTTTGGTTTTATCAAAAACATAGATGAACCTTGTGTCTACAAGAAGGTCAGTGGGAGCATAATCATTTTCGTAGTGTTGTATGTAGATGACATACTTCTCATTGGGAATGATATCCCTACCTTACAATCTGTAAAGATTTGTCTAGGGAACTGCTTTTCGATGAAAGACTTGGGAGAAGCCACCTATGTATTAGGAATCAAGATCTATAGAGATAGATCGAAAAGGCTTCTCGGCCTAAGTCAAAGTACATACATAGACAAAGTGCTTAAAAGGTTTAGCATGCAAGAATCAAAGAAAGGATTCGTGCCTATGACACATGGTATATATCTCTCGAAGGAACAGTGTCCTTCAACACCAGATGAGAGACAACGCATGAGTAAGATTCCATATGCGTCAGCTATTGGATCTATCATGTATGCCATGATATGTACTCGTCCCGATGTATCGTATGCTTTGAGCATGACGAGCAGATATCAAGTTGATCCAGGTGAAGGTCACTGGATTGCTGTCAAGAATATCCTGAAGTACTTGAGAAGAACTAAGGATACATTCTTGATTTATGGAGGTGAGGAAGAGCTCAATGTAATGGGTTACACTGATGCAAGCTTCCAAACCGACAAAGATGATTTTCGATCGCAATCTAGATATGTGTATTGCCTAAATGGAGGTGCTGTGAGCTGGAAGAGTTCAAAGCAAGAGACAGTAGCCGATTCTACAACGGAAGCTGAGTATATTGCTGCCTCGGATGCAGCAACGGAAGCTGTTTGGATCAGGAAGTTCATTTCTGAACTTGGAGTGGTGCCTAGCATTAAAGATCCGATAGAACTCTATTGTGACAACAATGGAGCGATCGCATTGGCTAAGGAACCTAGATCTCACCAAAGATCCAAGCACATACTTCGGCGCTTTCATTTCATTCGAGAAATCGTTGAAAGGGGAGATGTTAAAATATGCAAAGCACCAACAGATGATAATGTATCTGACCCATTGACGAAGCCACTGTCACAGCAGAAGCATGATCGTCATACTAGATCTCTAGGCATTAGGTATATGTCTGAGTGGTCTTAGTGCAAGTGGGAGATTTGTTGGGATATGCCCTAAGACATGTCATTGGATGATTGTTTTGACATACAATGTTTATGATTTGATGAATGGCAATTCATTATTATATATTATTCGTTTAACTGTGCAATGTGAATTAATATATATGTTAATGTCCTTAGAATAATATTGTATTATTCTTAAACATTTTCCCTAGTCAAGTATTATCATGAATCAGGATAATGATAATACATAGAGACTAGTATGTATTGATTGATGAATTGTTCATTGATATGAGATATCAAATCAACACATGGGTACATGTTAGAGAACGATGTACTGGACAGACCCACCATGAGAATCCAACATGGATAGTTATATGATTGTCATATGCAATTCTCATATTGATAATAATGTATGTAATCCTTACGACTTATGATCATCAGAGATCCCAACAGGAGTTATGTATCTTGATATTGTCAAATGTTATCCGTAACAGGGTAAACTATAAAGGCGACTATTGGATACACTACGAATTATGTAGAGGGATGTAGACTGATGGAGATAGGATTTGTCCCTCCTATATAACAGGAGAAGTGTTTGGCCCTTGATCAAGTGTGAACTAAAATGCATGGCCATGCTCGAATGAGTCGATATGAGATATCGAGCTTATTCGTTTATTCTAGTTCTACTTGGGGATCAAGAAATAAAGATTGAATATACAAGTATGACTATTCCATGACTCGTGTTCAATCTAAACACAAAGGACAAAGGGATTAAGTTACATGGTTAATATTATCACAAGTTCTAAAGGTTATGTCGAGTCATTGACATTCTTGTAATTTGGGTAGCCTTGATGTGTTGCTAGATACCGCTCATTGCTTGTAAAGTAAAATGAGATTTTATGTCACTGCCAACATTACAAGATCCTATCGGGTGGCACAAAAGATTAAATCGATAAAGGGAATTAAATTCATGGGATGAATTAAATAATTAAGAAGAGTCTTAATTAAATGATTATAAGGATTTAATTAAATCATGGGTTTGGGCCCGCGAGGCTTTAAGAAAGTCTTTAATTAAATCATATATAATTTGATATCAATGTGATTAATTGTTTTAATCCAACACTTCATATCAAAATAACCTAGCCCCCTCTCATAAGTCTCGGCCACCTCTTCCTCTCCATCTCACGCCGCCGTCGGTTTTGGGGGAGAGATAGGTAGTCGTTGATCGGTTTTGAACCGAGAGTTTGGTTTTGGTTCAAGAATAAGTCTAGCAACTTGTTCTTGAACGTCCCTTGTTCGTTTAATCGTGTGGATACCGTTGAGGCAAGACCTTGAAGGTGTTGTTCGTGACTCGGGATTGTTGGACGTGGTGCTCCGTGGAATCTGCTCAAACACGCTACAAGGGTGAGACTTTTGTAATCCCCTAATCCGATATGACAACCTATATATAGATCCAGTGTCTTGTAATCCATAATTTTTTATATATTCCACTGCGTACGATGATTGATGGATTACTTACAGATATTTTATAACTTCACTTAATTAATACATCCCTTAAAACACCCAACATGCCCCCTAAATCACATCATCATAACATAATCATAAACCCCAATATAAATGCACCACCACCCTTAACCATAACATAATCATATATGATAACACATAATCACATAACATTTCGGGGGTATTACATTACTCCCCTACTTATAAGATTTCGTCCTCAAAATCCACATGCATTCACTATATCGAAACTTAAACATAAAGACATACCAGAGAATAGTTCCGGATAGTGCTGCACCATATGTCGTTCTGTCTCACACGTAGCCTCCTCGACACCCCGACGATCCCTCTGAACTTTGACCATCGATATTACTTTGCTTCGTAGTCTGCGATCCTCGCGATCCAGAATTTTGATTGGTCGTTCTACGTAGGACACATCTGAGTCTAACTGTACTTCAGTAGGCTGTAAGACATGAGACGGGTCTGGCTCATACTCCCGTAACATAGAAAGGTGAAAAACATCGTGTATGCCAGACAGGGATGGCGGTAGTGCCAAACGGTAGGCCAAAGTACCGATACGCTGCAAAACTTCATATGGCCCAACATACCTCGGAGATAACTTTCCCGGCATACCAAACCAAACCACACCCCTGAAGGGCGAGATCTTTAAGAAGACCCTGTCTCCTAACTGGAATTCCAGCGATCGTCGCCGCTTATTGGCATAGGCTGCTTGCCTATCCTGGGCCGCTTTCATCTTTTGGCGTATTGACTTAATCTTTTCTTCCATATCCCTGATCATATCCGGCCCTCCGACCTTTTTACTAGTCAAGACCTCCCAATACAGCGGTGACCTACATCGTCTACCGTAAAGAGCTTCAAAAGGAGCCATTTGAATGCTCGCCTGATAGCTGTTATTATAGGAGAACTCTACCAGTGCTAGTGAATCCTGCCATGGAGTATTAAACTCCAAAATACATGCCCTCAACATGTCCTCGAGCGTCTGAATGGTACGCTCCGTCTGACCGTCTGTCTGAGGGTGATAGGCCGTACTCAGTCTCATCTCTGTGCCCAAAGCTGTCTGGAGACCCTCCCAGAAATGTGAAGTGAACCTCGGGTCTCTGGGCCTTTTAGTGGGGGATATTGTGATGACCTGAGATTAGGGATGTTAATCCCGGAGTGTTAATAACCCGTAAAGTTGTTTTACGTGGCAATTGGAGTTTAATCGAGGTGTTGGGCCTTCTGGGCTCGTCTATTTGAGTAGTTGGGATCGCGGGATCCCGAGGTTGAGATCGTATTCTCATTTCGGTGAAAACCTGTGAGCTGGGTTTTTAGTGTGACTCAGAATCTCGGGTGCTTGGTGTGGGCACCGGTAGGGGGTTTTTGAGTTAGAGAGAGAATTTTTGAAAACAGATGATTTTTAATGAATCAAGATGTATTTGTGGGGCTATTAGTATTTTGGGGTATTTTTGCTATAAATACAATTGAACCCGGGATTTTAATTACCGGAACCATTTCAGCACCTCATTTCTCTCTCCCCGTACCCGCCGATTCTCGATCCCCTTTCGACCACCGCGCAGAAAAAGCCTCCGCCCGCCGCCGTTCGGCGCGTCCGACCCGCCGCCGTGTTCGTCTCTTCCAGGCGGTCCTATCCATACCACCAATTTGAAGTTTGGTCGAGAATCGAGCTCGGATTTCTGCAGAAAGCGTAGGGTTCAGATCTGGATTTCTGTCCGATTTTTGGGACGCGATTTTGGTATGTTTTTGGCACGATTTTTCTGGTGTTTTTGGGGCGTTTTTATGGTGTTGTTGGGTCGTTCATTTCAGACTTTAATGGTTCGAAAAATTGTTGCTTATAGTTCGAATTTTGGATGCTGTTGCGTGGGGGTTCTTGTTCGAAAATTGGGGGTTTGGCTTGGGGATGATTATTGTTGTTGTTAATTGATTAATTCATGTGTTAGATGAATTATGGTGATTATTTGGGTTTGATTGGTGTTGTTAGGGTTCGAATTTAGGGGTGGTTCTTGAGCGATTTTGATATTGTCTCATTCGATTTTCCCTCCCTGTGTATGCCCTGCCCCGGGTCTTGTAAATGGTAAATTGTCGTGGGTTGACAATAATTTTCTATATAAGGATTATGGGTGTGCTTGAGCATGGGTTGCATGTTCGTAATTAATTGTGAATTAATTTATCGTGTTAGCACATCGTTCCTCGGAGCATGGAACTCGAGCAAGGTTTGGCTCGGACTTCGGAGATTTAAGGTACGTGCGACGTACGAGCATTACTTTACGTGATAGCAATTGTGAAATGCATAATGTGTTGTAATTGCATTAGATGGTTGTGGGTATGGCTATATGCATATATGTGTTGATATATATATGGGGTACTGAGTCTATATGACTATTGTACGGCATTTGAGATGCCTGAGAATGATCGTGGGATCATGTGCTCATTATAAGACATGTGAGATGTCTAAGTATAATGGGAAATTGGTAAAATAAATGCTAGGCATTTGAGCTATCTATGATTGATAGTGAAATTGAGAAATCAGTACTAGATATTGAGATATCTATATTTGTATGTATAATGAACTTGGAATCATTGATTATTGATACTTGAGAATCAGGCATGCTATGAGTTAAATCAATGTGTTGATTTACTGATTTATGAGATTTGATGAGTTTGATGATTGTGAGAACAGGGACAGTACACGGAATCCCGGATGAGGATGTTGCCATCCAGGGAGTATCATTTAAAATTCATTAATATTTACTTGTGTTGTAAATTATGAATTTCATTATTGTGATTATGAGATTTCGTGTATTGGTATGCTCACCCCGTTGGGGGCTGTCTCTGTTGGGGCAGGTGAACAGGTACATCGATGGCTTTGGAGTTGAGCTCGAGCTGTTGATTGGATGTACTCCCAGGATTGTGGTACCAGGGCTTGATGGAGCACGGTATCGTATAGAGTACATATATACACCCGAGGGTTATATACATATTTATGATGCTCGCCTGTGAGCACGGTTATGCTTGTATATGGGTTGTATATAAAGGCATGAGCCTTTCTCTCTTTCATTCTATGTTGCATGCAATTAAGAGTAGAATTGCTAATGATATGAGAGTCATGGGTGTATTGTGTGGGTGTTGAAACCCATCTATGTTGTCTTATGTGTGGTGTCTTCCCTGGCTGGGAATTTACTTAGCGTTGCTGTGTTCTGTTGAGTATGTGTTTTCCCTGGCCGGGAACTATATATTGTGTTGTGCTTTTATTTCGGGATAGCCCTACTTATGGGGAGACTCTGCCCAAATTTTTATAAAAGTCCACAATGTGAAAAGTGGCAAAATGGGGATGGTAATGGGCAACTCTATGAGTCTATATGTTAGTAGAGATGATCTTATAACGTTGAATGTTAAGGGAATTTTGTAAGCATCATCTAAGTTTCCCGATTGATTTGTATAGAAGCATGTACCACACATAGTGGTTAATACACTAATCAAGGGTTAAGGGCTTGGGGTCCTTACATTAGTGGTATCAGAGCAGTGGTTAGCTCTTTGGGGCTGTTGAGGGCCTGGAACATGCTGATAGGGATGAGTAGCACATATTTATGCATGATAGTAGCTAGTGTTATGTGACACAACTGTTTTGCTTATGTGCATTTGTGATATGTGAACATAGTGAAACGATTATATGTCATGACATCTATGGAATCATAATATAACCTGTTGATTATGATTGTGAGTTCTGACACAGGGACAACCAGGTGGAGCATATCGAAATGCATTGGGATTCAGGAAGTACTTTGTACTCATAGTTTATGCATTTACTCATTATAATCATATTGTGGGAATATGGATTATTGTATGCTCATGGGTTGTGATTGTTCCTGTAGGAACACTATGATGCGAAAGGCTAAGGCCATGGTTGAAAGACACGAAACGGTAACCTGCATTTTATATACATCATGGATTTATACATTGTGGATGTATGTGTACATGTAGTGATGATTTTAATGCTTTGCCGCCATTTGTTGAAGCGAGGGGTGGGAGCGCCGCATGTCACATTTGTGCGAGGTGCATTAAAATACACTCATGTTGATGTATATTGGATATGGCATATGTTTTGTGATTGCAGGTGTAAATGGAATACTTGGTGAATATCCCATGAGTCATTGTTATGGATGAGTGATGATTTTAAATGCTTGCCGCTATTTATTATTTTGTGCCGCTAAAATGTGAAGCGAGGGGTGGGAGCGCCGCATGTCACATTGAAGCGTGGTTAGCATATGAGGCGAGGAAAGAATATTTGCCGCTAAAATGTGAGGCGAGGGGTGGGAGTACCGCATGTCCATTTAAGCGAGGTTATTCTATGCCGCCTATATGTGAAGCGAGGGGTGGGAGTACCGCATGTTTTTACTTGAGCGAGGGGCATTAAAATACACTACCGTGACAATGACTAGGGATCAGCTATATTGACTGGCGATGGTTCATGCCGCCATGTATATTGATAGCGATGGTTCATGCCGCTATATTGATTGGCGATGATTCTTGCCGCCATGTATATTGATAGCGATGGTTCATGCCGCTATATTGACTGGCGATGGTTCATGCCGCCATGGATATTGATAGCGATGGTTTATGCCGCTATATTGACTGGCGATGGTTCTTGCCGCCATGGATATTGATAGCGATGGTTCATGCCGCTATATTGATTGGCGATGATTCTTGCCGCCATGTATATTGATAGCGATGGTTCATGCCGCTATATTGACTGGCGATGGTTCATGCCGCCATGGATATTGATAGCGATGGTTTATGCCGCTATATTGACTGGCGATGATTCTTGCCGCCATGGATATTGATAGCGATGGTTTATGCCGCTATATTGACTGGCGATGATTCTTGCCGCCATGTATATTGATAGCGATGGTTCATGCCGCTATATTGACTGGCGATGATTCTTGCCGCCATGTATATTGATAGCGATGGTTCATGCCGCTATATTGACTGGCGATGGTTCTTGCCGCCATGTGTATTGATAGCGATGCCTCTTTCCGCTATTATGTGGACGATTTTCATGCTCAGGTGTATAGCGAGGTTTCATACCACTTATTATATGACGAGGTATCATGCCGTCGATTCTATAGCGATGGATTGTGCCGCTATGTACTCAGCACAGGATTTTGCCGCCTTCGAGCGATGGGTGCTGACTACGTACTATTATCGAGCGACGGATACAGGTATTCCGCTATCTTGATAGCGATGAGGTATGGCATATTACTTGTGTTAGCATTATTGTGGATACTATGTGTTGCTATATATATGCCATGTGTTTGACGATGAGATTATGGATGTCGTGTATTGACATGTACCGTTGTATGTTTGACGATGTTAGTTGGATGTCATATGTTGACATATGCCGTCACGAGATGACGATGACATAGTTGATGTTCTATGTAGACGTGTGACGTCGTTTTGATGATTAATACATTTATGTTATGTATTTGGTTATATGGTTTGAGTGCCTTGGTGGCACATGGTAGTGTCTAAGTCACTAGTTGACGAGACCATTATGCCGAGCAAGTTGCTCGAGGAACTATTGGGTGCGCCGTATAGGAATTATACCGCAGCACATATTCGAAGTATTTATTTGTCGAGCAATGATACCCTTGGGTATGCTCGTTGGTTTGGCTAGGGCCAAGTGATTGGTGGTAAGAGTAGTCATTGAGGAAACTACTCGTTTGTTGTTGTGATCTACGGTAGGCGTGGTCACCCCACCCTGAAGGTGTGGGATATGTCCTAATGAATTAAGATGGCTCCGTGGTTGAGCAAGGACACCGGGATGTCCATTATGCTTTGGTTTTAGAGAGATTTTGGGTGATGACCCACTACTCTAAATGGATGTTACGGTATGGCGTACCGAGATGGGACATATGGTTTGTTGGTGGGCTTGATATAAGCCTATGGAGACAGCGCTTTGCTAGCCAGATATCGTGGTGATGACATAGTGTATTGTTGGAGTACCAACGAGAGAGTCATCAGGTCGTTATTGACTCGATCTGAGGGAACCTGTGTATTTGGGATGCAATGGGGGTTATTGTATCCAGTTTTTCCGAACGGTGGTTCGAGACTTGTGGATCTCGAGTTCGATGGCACTTCCCTTGTAGGGAAGGAGGTAGTATTAGACCTATTTGGGAATCTTTGAAAGATTCGGTGAGTTGGTACGTGTGGTGTTGATTTTGGGAATCACACCGTGTTGTTAATCGTCGATTATCGTCCTCCACTGGATAGGGAATGACTCAGAATTGACGGTCGTGTTTGGGGCTTAGGGGTATGTTGTAGATACCCGAGCCAAGTGCATTGAGTATGCATGTGATGTCAGTGCTTAGGCAGGTATACCGGTGAGTATACGGATGCCAATTAATGATTTCCTTTTTTTGTCAAGCATAGAGTATGCTAATTTGGATGGCTAAATCTCTGATGAGAGATATTGAACACCTTGAGATTGGGAATCTCCATGGCACGATAAGTTAGGAGAAACAATCGTGAAGTTAGTTGACTCCCTTTGAGGAGGGAATTATCTTGTGTGGGTTGAGGTGTTCCATTGTTGGTGTTTCCTTCGAGTTATGTGATAGCCTTCCCAAGTTGGATTGTTAAATCCTAGGATTGTCAAGGGATGGCAGGAATTCAGATTTATTGGGTGTCGTTGTCGACACAAGCGTTGAGGATGCAATGTGTTTATTGCATGTCCTTCCAGGATTTGAACTCTGTGGAGTCTCGATGGTTTATTTATGATCAGGATGTGATCCTTGGAATATCCGGAGGTGGACATCTTGTGAGATGTCTTTTGTGTGAATCTGTGGCCGTGAGTTGCCCAAATTGAGTTGCAATGATGCGACTGCTCCTTCGATGGAAAAGGTTTGAAAGTGGAAACCAGGTTTGGTATGAGTACACCGTGGTATCCTAGTGTTTCCCTCGTAACGATGTATGTTAGACATCGTGAGTCTTGATAGAGATGTCATTGGATGATATCTACGATAGAATCGGGAGCGATTTGAATCCTTGCAGTTTCAGTCGACTAACTGCTTTTGGACTGTTAGCGTTGAGTTGTGCTGACGATCTTTGACGTTATGATGGATTTGGGAGTCTATTCCACTCCAGAGTTTGACACGAGGTCAACGTTCTCACGGTTGAGGTGTCATCCAGGATGCGTTCTTACTGGTTGTATTAGAACTAAAGATGACTGTCCGATCTACGGTCGTAAGTATTGGTTGTTTTGCAGTCATGAGGGACTGACTTTTGGGATGAACCGCAACGAGGTACATTTGCCTCTTGGGTATGTTGGTTTTGGTAAAGTCGCTCTGTTTCAGAGTTTGATGTGAGATAAGTATCCTCGCGTTTATTGAGACGATTCTGATATGGTCAAGAATCGAGGTTATGACTTCATGTTGTTGTGTAGCCTGGGTGTTATGTGATACACCGGTGCTAATTTCGAGGACGAAATTCTTTTAGTGGGGGATATTGTGATGACCTGAGATTAGGGATGTTAATCCCGGAGTGTTAATAACCCGTAAAGTTGTTTTACGTGGCAATTGGAGTTTAATCGAGGTGTTGGGCCTTCTGGGCTCGTCTATTTGAGTAGTTGGGATCGCGGGATCCCGAGGTTGAGATCGTATTCTCATTTCGGTGAAAACCTGTGAGCTGGGTTTTTAGTGTGACTCAGAATCTCGGGTGCTTGGTGTGGGCACCGGTAGGGGGTTTTTGAGTTAGAGAGAGAATTTTTGAAAACAGATGATTTTTAATGAATCATGATGTATTTGTGGGGCTATTAGTATTTTGGGGTATTTTTGCTATAAATACCAATTGAACCCGGGATTTTAATTACCGGAACCATTTCAGCACCTCATTTCTCTCTCCCCGTACCCGCCGATTCTCGATCCCCTTTCGACCACCGCGCAGAAAAAGCCTCCGCCCGCCGCCGTTCGGCGCGTCCGACCCGCCGCCGTGTTCGTCTCTTCCAGGCGGTCCTATCCATACCACCAATTTGAAGTTTGGTCGAGAATCGAGCTCGGATTTCTGCAGAAAGCGTAGGGTTCAGATCTGGATTTCTGTCCGATTTTTGGGACGCGATTTTGGTATGTTTTTGGCACGATTTTTCTGGTGTTTTTGGGGCGTTTTTATGGTGTTGTTGGGTCGTTCATTTCAGACTTTAATGGTTCGAAAAATTGTTGCTTATAGTTCGAATTTTGGATGCTGTTGCGTGGGGGTTCTTGTTCGAAAATTGGGGGTTTGGCTTGGGGATGATTATTGTTGTTGTTAATTGATTAATTCATGTGTTAGATGAATTATGGTGATTATTTGGGTTTGATTGGTGTTGTTAGGGTTCGAATTTAGGGGTGGTTCTTGAGCGATTTTGATATTGTCTCATTCGATTTTCCCTCCCTGTGTATGCCCTGCCCCGGGTCTTGTAAATGGTAAATTGTCGTGGGTTGACAATAATTTTCTATATAAGGATTATGGGTGTGCTTGAGCATGGGTTGCATGTTCGTAATTAATTGTGAATTAATTTATCGTGTTAGCACATCGTTCCTCGGAGCATGGAACTCGAGCAAGGTTTGGCTCGGACTTCGGAGATTTAAGGTACGTGCGACGTACGAGCATTACTTTACGTGATAGCAATTGTGAAATGCATAATGTGTTGTAATTGCATTAGATGGTTGTGGGTATGGCTATATGCATATATGTGTTGATATATATATGGGGTACTGAGTCTATATGACTATTGTACGGCATTTGAGATGCCTGAGAATGATCGTGGGATCATGTGCTCATTATAAGACATGTGAGATGTCTAAGTATAATGGGAAATTGGTAAAATAAATGCTAGGCATTTGAGCTATCTATGATTGATAGTGAAATTGAGAAATCAGTACTAGATATTGAGATATCTATATTTGTATGTATAATGAACTTGGAATCATTGATTATTGATACTTGAGAATCAGGCATGCTATGAGTTAAATCAATGTGTTGATTTACTGATTTATGAGATTTGATGAGTTTGATGATTGTGAGAACAGGGACAGTACACGGAATCCCGGATGTGGATGTTGCCATCCAGGGAGTATCATTTAAAATTCATTAATATTTACTTGTGTTGTAAATTATGAATTTCATTATTGTGATTATGAGATTTCGTGTATTGGTATGCTCACCCCGTTGGGGGCTGTCTCTGTTGGGGCAGGTGAACAGGTACATCGATGGCTTTGGAGTTGAGCTCGAGCTGTTGATTGGATGTACTCCCAGGATTGTGGTACCAGGGCTTGATGGAGCACGGTATCGTATAGAGTACATATATACACCCGAGGGTTATATACATATTCATGATGCTCGCATGTGAGCACGGTTATGCTTGTATATGGGTTGTATATAAAGGCATGAGCCTTTCTCTCTTTCATTCTATGTTGCATGCAATTAAGAGTAGAATTGCTAATGATATGAGAGTCATGGGTGTATTGTGTGGGTGTTGAAACCCATCTATGTTGTCTTATGTGTGGTGTCTTCCCTGGCTGGAAATTTACTTAGCGTTGCTGTGTTCTGTTGAGTATGTGTTTTCCCTGGCCGGGAACTATATATTGTGTTGTGCTTTTATTTCGGGATAGCCCTACTTATGGGGAGACTCTGCCCAAATTTTTATAAAAGTCCACAATGTGAAAAGTGGCAAAATGGGGATGGTAATGGGCAACTCTATGAGTCTATATGTTAGTAGAGATGATCTTATAACGTTGAATGTTAAGGGAATTTTGTAAGCATCATCTAAGTTTTCCGATTGATTTGTATAGAAGCATGTACCACACATAGTGGTTAATACACTAATCAAGGGTTAAGGGCTTGGGGTCCTTACAACAATAGCTATCAGGTGAGTATTCAGATGGCTCCGTTTGAGGCTCTGTATGGTAGGCGTTTGTAAGACCCCGTTATCATAACAGGTACTAAGGTGCAATTTAGAGAACTAAACATTCAAGTGAATATATCAGAGTAACGTGCCGTGTTGATTAACCTGAGCTTTAGAGATTACAGTACCAAAATGTTTCAAAAGGAATAACACGAATTCCTACAAGGTACTACATTATAGTCTTACTCTACTCAGTAGAAGCTATACAAAATTTTTCTCTAACATGCTAATCCTGTAGCACTCCTTACAGCTCAGCATATCAACCCCGACCCTGGTTCTCGTCAACAAAAGCACCTACAAAGACAACCCCCAACACATGAGCATATCATAATTCATATTCAACATAATATGAATGTAAAGCGTAAATGCACAAATCATAAATACAAAGCACTTCCTGTATTTCCAAGCATTTACAACGCCCATTGGTTGTCCCTGTACCATAACTCATAATAAAACACATTATATGAAATTATGGATCCTTTAATAATGTCATGACATATCACCTCTTTCTTTACATATCTTTTGAGTCATATATCAACAGTTATGTTAATGCTTCATGCTTCCACAACTCATAATGAGCGGTACAATCCTCCCCGCTTCATTACTACATAAACTCATAATGAGCGGTACAATCTTCCCCGCTTCATTACTACAGAATCTCATAATGAGCGATACAATCCTCCCTGCTTCATTACTACAGAACCTCATAATGAGCAGTACAATCCTCCCCGCATCATTACTACAGAACAAGCATAAGCATTAAACATACACTGTGATCTCTCTTGACTCGTGGAATACACCTCTTTATTCCACATCACAATATGCAACAACAATGCATAATATGCAACAACAATGCATACTAACATGTATCATACTCTTAATGCATCACATTGCATTCATCATGTGTCAAAAAGACAAACATAAAGTACATTTTACCGTTGGGATGCCCGTACGTCGCTTACGTACCTTTCCAAAATGTAGTGTGTTGTGGGACTCTATCCCCTGCGCTGTGTAGCTGTCTGTGAAGGCTCTACACTAGTGTACAACACAATATTAGATGTCTCATTACAATCCAATATCAAATTTAAAACAAATTCTACATTTTAAAAAAAAGGCGCTACCGATCGATCGGACCTCATCACCGATCGATCGGTGAACTGTTAGCTACGGCTTTTGCCGATCGATCAGTGTTCTTCACCGAGCGATCGGTCGATCATATTCAACCCAGATTTTCCAGAATTCTCTAACACCGATTTTTATACCCTTCAATCTAACATGTAAGACATACAACATGCCAAGACCAACATGCTAGCAGTTATAACACAATACCCTGAGTGTATTCATATCAAATTTACACCCCAAACACAAGCCCACATGCATAAACGTCTCCATTTACAAAAGTACTCGATCAACTTTTCTGGAAACAGGGCAACATTTTCATTCCCAGATTTCTTGAGTACTTCATTTCATGCTATAAAAACTACAACATATTTCATAAAACATGCTCAAACATAAAACGTCCTGGGATTTACAAACTACCATGCATGTACTCAAATCGAAGGTTCACCCTAAAACCCATCTAACATGCATAATATCACCTCCTCAAAATCACTCCCAGTCCACATTTTCCATAAAAACAGGGCATACTCCTACCCAGATTTCCGAACACCCTACTTTACATGCTTATTTCCTCAACATAAAACATGTAATATACATAAGGAAAAATACTGAGAGTTACATAATAACACCATGTAAGCATTTAAATCGAAGGTTTCAAGAAACCTAAGCTAACATGCCATTTTCACGCCACCTAAAAACATGAACTTAACAAGCTTAAAAAAAAAAACAGAGCATGGTTTCTCACCCTATTTTGCTCTGATTTTTCAAAGGCTTCCAGGCGATGAAAAAGGGAAAGCTCCTCAGAATTTTGCTTAGCAAGTGCTGGTGAAGAAATGGGAGAGAAGGGCCGAGATTTGGGATGGCTGAGAGTGGTGAAATGATTGAGCCAAGTGGGGTGTAAAGTCAGCATGTGTACAGGTTGATTGGCATGGGTTGGGGGGTGGTTGGGTGTTGGGTGGTTTGATGTGTTATGTTTTTGTCCCGGTATTTAGCACGATGTATTAAAATATCCTCACATGATATTTATAGTATTTTCTCAATAAAATACTTCGATTCCCATTTAAACATGCTTTACCAAAACAAATAACACACACCCTAAATAAACATGCCACTACCCCAAAAACCCAACATATACCACATGCACCTTGAAATAAATCTCCCAAATAATATTAATTCAATCCCATGAATTAACACCCAAATCATCATAATTTAAATTAAATAATTAAAATCACATAATCATTTCGGGGATATCACAATACTCCCCTACTTATAAGATTTCGTCCCCAAAATCAAACATGCTTTCCAACATGAAGTAAAACAATACATAAACGCATACCAGAAAACAGCTCTGGATAGTGCTGCACAATGTGTCGCTCTGTCTCCCACGTAGCCTCCTCGACACCCCTACGATCGCACTGAACCTTGATCATAGGAATAACTTTGTTCCGAAGCCTGCAGTCTGCTCTATCAAGAATCATGATAGGCCGCTCCACATAAGAAACATCGGACTCAATCTGCACCTCTGAAGGCTGCAACACATGTGAAGGATCCGGCTCATACTTCCTCAGCATAGACACATGGAATACATCGTGTATACCAGACAGAGAAGGCGGTAAGCCCAAACGGTACGCCAGAGTACCCACACGCTGTAAAATCTCATACGGCCCCACGTATCTCGGGGACAACTTCCCCCGCATACCAAACCGTACTACACCTCTGAAAGGCGAGATTTTCAGAAAAACTATGTCGCCTAACTGAAACTCCAACGGTCTACGCCGCTGATTGGCATATGCTGCCTGTGTGTCCTGAGCTGCCTTTCCTGAACCAACTCTGGTCCTCCAACCGACTTATGGTCCATGTCATCCCAACACAATGGTGACCTACAACGCCTACCATAGAGGGCCTCGAAAGGAGCCATCTGTATACTTGCCTGGTAGCTGCTGTTGTAAGAGAACTCCACCAAGGCTATCGAGTCCTGCCATGAAGTGTTGAACTCTAGCACACAATCTCTCAACATATCTTCGAGTGTTTGTATCGTACACTCAGTTTGTCCGTCCGTCTGAGGGTGATAGGCTGTGCTCAGCCTCAACTCTGTACCTAGAGCTGTCTGCAGACCCTCCCAGAAGTGAGTTGTGAACCGCGGATCTCGATCGGACACTATCGAAACAGGGATCCCGTGCAGTCTCACCACATCTCTGACATATAACTGTGCCATCCTCAAGTGCGTATATGTCATACAGTAGGGAATGAAGTGAGCCACTTTAGTCAATCTGTCCACGACTACCCAGATGGCATCAAAACCCGAAACAGTTCTCGGTAAGTGGGTCACGAAATCCATAGACACGTGCTGCCACTTCCACTCGGGTATCTCCAAACTCCTTAGCTCACCTCCAGTGTGATGACCAGGGATTATAGGTGTTAATCCCGTAGTGTTAATAATCCCTAAAGTGGTTTTACGTGGCGATTTGGGATTTAATCGAGGTGTTGGGCCTTCTGGGCTCGTTTATTTGGGCAGTTGGGATCGTTGGATCCAGAGGTTGAGATTGTATTCACATTACGGTGTAAAACCTAAGAGTTGGGTTTTTGATGTGTCTCGGAATCTCGGGTGCTGTGTGAGCACCGGTAGAGGGTTTTGGAGAGAGAGAGAGAGTTTTTGAAAACAGATGATTTTTAAGGAATCATGATGTATTTGTGGGGCTATTAATTTTTCGGGGTATTTTTGCTATAAATACCAAATGAACCCGAGATTTTAAAATCAAAAATCATTTCAGCCCCATTTCTTCCCCTCTCTCCCGCGATGCGTGTTCCGCTGCTACAGGACCCCCGCCGTTTCAGGCGCTCCGCCAGCCGCCGTCCGGCCGCCGATCGGCGCGTGCGACCTACCCACGGCTTCGTCTCGACGAGGCGCTCCTTTCCCCTCTGCCAATTGAAGGTTTCGTCGCGTCCTGGAGTCGGATTTTGAGAAAGAGCGTCGATCCCCAAAAGTTAGGGTTCATCGGATTTCGTCCGATTTTGCTTCCGATTTTCGTTGGGTAACCTCCCTACCCCCTTGTTCGTCTTTTTCATGTATTTCCATGCCTTTATTGTTCGAATTTCCCCAATTTCGTAGGGTTTAATTTTCGAATTATTTGGGGGTTTTTGGCATGGGTGTTGTTTCTTGCAATTGATCGATTATTGCATGTTTTAAGAGTATTATGATGCTTGATTGAGATCGAATTGAAAAGCTTTGGTTCGAATTTGAAGGATTTTAAGGGTTTGAATTTAAGGGCTTGTTTGGATTCGAAATTATGGGGGTTGAGTTCGAAAATGGGGAGTTTTTGTCAAGGGATGTTGATTCTTGCTTGGATAGCTTAATTGACATTTTAGATGAGTTATGGTATTTAATTGGGTTCGAAATTGTGAGATTGAGGTTCGATTTTTGTAGGGCATTCTTGAACAAATTTCGATTGTCTCATTTATTCCTTCCCTGCATGTACCCTGCCCCGGGTCTTTTAAGAGGATAATTGTCGTGTATTGACAATGTTGTGAGGGATATGGGTGTGCTTGAGCATAGGTTGCATGTTCGTAAATAATTGTGAATTATTTATCGTGTTAGCACATCATTCCTCGGGGCATGGAACTCGAGCAAGGCTTGGCTCGGACTTCGGAGATTTAAGGTACGTGCGACGTACGAGCATTTCTATATTTTAAGGCATATGTGAATGCATAATGAAAATTGATTTCATTGAATAATCGCGCATGAGGATTATATATATATATGTTGATATAGCCAAGGAATGACCCAAATCTTGATATCGCCGCTTGTAGCGTGCGTGACACTAGAGTAGGATGACTCTTGCATGATATATGGGGTACTGGGTTTATTTGACTATATTAGGGCATTTGAGATGCCTGGGAATGATCGTAAAATCATGTATTCTTCGTAAGACATTTGAGATGTCTAAGTTCGTAGAATCGTGTATTCATTATAAGACATTTGAGATGTCTAGGTTTGTAGACTCATGTATTCATTATAAGACACTTGAGATGTCTAAGTATAATGAAGGATTGGTAAAATAAATGCTAAGGCATTTGAGCTATCTGTGATTGATAGCAAGGTTGTGAAATCAGTATTAGATATTGTGATATCTGTAATTGCATGTTTAATGAATTTGTAATCACTATATGTTGATATTCGAGGATTAGGCATGCGATGAGTTAATCAATGCGTTGATTTACTGATTTATGAGATTTGATGAGTTTGATGTTGTGAGAACAGGGACAGTACACGGAATCCCGGATGAGGATGTTGCCATCCAGGGAGTATCATTTAAATTCATTAGTATTTACTTGTGTTGTAAATTATGAATTTCATTATTATGATTATGGGATTTTGTGTATTGGTATGCTCACCCCGTTGGGGGCTGTCTCTGTTGGGACAGGTGGACAGGTACATCGATGGCTATGGAGCTGAGCTCGAGCTGTTGATTTGAGGTACTCCCAGGATCGTGGTACCAGGGCTTGATGGAGCACGGTATCGTATAGAGTACCTATATATACACCTGAGGATTTATACATATTCATATTCATGATGCTCGCTTGTGAGCACGATTATACTTGTATATGGATTGTATATAAAGGCATGAGCCTTTCTCTCTTTCATTTAAGGTTGCATGCAATTAGGTTGAATTGCTAGAATGATATGAGAGTCATTGGTGTATTATGTGGGTGTTGGAACCCACTTTTGTTGACACATGTGTGGTGTCTTCCCTGGCTGGGAATCTACTTGTATTACTGCTTTCTGTTGAGTATTATGTGTTCCCTGGCCGGGAATTTTGTTATGTGTTGTACTCTGTTTTGGGATAGCTCTATTTATGGGGAGACTCTGCCCAAATTTTTGTAAAAGTTTACAATGTGAAAAGCGGCACCAAGGGGTTGGTAAAGGGCAAACATATGAGTCTTTTATTGACAGGCAATGATTAAGTATCATCAGAGCTTCCCGATTGACATTTTATAGAAAGCATGTACCACACATAGTGGTTAATACACTAATCAAGGTTTTAAGGGCTTGGGGTCCTTACATTAGTGGTATCAGAGCAGTGGTTGCTCATTGGGGCTGTTAAGGGCCTAGGAAGTTATTGATAGCACATATTTATGCATGATGGCATTAATGTTGTATGACATAACACATTGTTTATGTGCTCTTATGATATGAAAAGTGGTATTGCTAACCATTGTGGTTGCAGGAATCGTGTGGAACACGATAGGATGACATTTATGGGGATGTCTGGCACTCCGTGTGTTATGTGCCAAGGAAGCTGGTTTTAAGAAAATCAGATAAAGGGATATTTCCGAGGTAACATGTATTTTACGTTGTCTTGTTGACACATGATGAATGCAAAGTGGTGCATTGAGGTTATGATATATGTTATTGTGCATTGTTTTTGCATATGCATGTCTTGAGTCAAAGTTATCTTAGTAAGGATTTTAATGGCTTATGCTAAAGTCCATATGAAGCGATGAAGAGTCCCGCTTATATGGAGTAGCAACGCTAAAGTCCATTGGAAGCGATGAAGAGTTCCGCTTACATGGAGTAGCAACGCTAAAGTCCAGTGGAAGCGAGGAAGAATTCCGCTTTCCTGGAGTAGCAAGAAGCATTAAAATGTACTAATGATAAGGGCTCAGGATGAAATAAGGATTTAAAGAAGGATATCATGACATTTATTTGTGAAACCATACATTCTCATAATGTGTTTTTATTATGAATTGAATGTGGATGCATAGCGTATATGGCTATTGTTGTTAACCCTGATGGTTGCAGGTTACAGGAAATATGGAGTATAAAAAGGAATGATGATTATACATTCCAGGAGTCCTGCTTATGACAGTGAGAATTCTTATACTTATGCTTGACCGCTAAAAATGTGGAGCGGGCGGGGATGCTCGCTTGCACATGGAGGCGGGGTATTCCATACGAAGCGAGGATGATATACCGCTTGTATGAAGAAGCTTATGCTTGTACCGCTAAAAATGTGGAGCGGGCAGGGATGCTCGCTTGCACATGGAGGCGGGGTATGCCATACGAAGCGAGGATGATATACCGCTTGTATGAAGAAGCGAGGATGAGATGCCGCTTGTTAGGATGATGATTCATTCCTATGTGATGACACGGATGATAGCGGTGATGTGTCCCGCTGTGTCGATTTATATTCATTTCTCTATGAGGACACGGTTTATAGCGACGGTTCATTCCGCTATATTTATTGGCGATGGTTCATTCCGCCAGGTGTATTTATAGCGACGGTTCATTCCGCTATATCTATTGGCGATGGTTCATTCCGCCAGGTGTATTGATAGCGATGGTTCATTCCGCTATATTGATTGGCGATGGTTCATTCCGCCAGGAGTATTTATAGCGATGGTTCATTCCGCTATATCTATTGGCGATGGTTCATTCCGCCAGGTGTATTGATAGCGATGCCTCTTTCCGCTACTATGTGGACGATGATTCATACTCAGGTGTATAGCGAGGTTTCATGCCACTTATTATATGACGAGGTGTCATGCCGTCGATTCTATAGCGAGGGATTTTGCCGCTATGTACTCAGCACAGGATTTTGCCGCCTTCGAGCGATGGGTGCTGATTACGCACTATTATTGAGCGACGGAGACAGGTATGACGCTATATCACTAGCGATGAGGTATGAGATATTGCTATTTTATTAGCTTTATTGTAGCTGGCATGCATTGATATACATGTTTTATTATGCCTATTTTACTAGCATGATAGTGGATGACATACGCTGAGGTACATGTATCGTCACTAGTGGGCAATGTTTTAGATGCCATGAGTTGGCATGTGTCGTCACGGGATGACGATGACGATGGTGTAGGAGATGTCTTATTAGACATGCATCATCGTTACGATGATCGATGCGTTGAGTATACGTATTCAGTGGTATGCCTTGGGTGCCAGTACCGAGCACAAGGTGGTGTGTGCGACACCGATGGACGTGACCCTTATACCGAGCGGGTTGCTCGAGGAATGGTTGGATGCGCTGTACATGTGATTGTACCGCAGCTTACGATTGGGGGTAATCATTTTACGAGTGGTGATACCCTAGAAGTATGCTCGTTGGAATGGCTTTTGGCCATGTGTTTTGACGACAGGAGTAATCATGGAGGAAAGTACTCGCTTTCTGTCGATGTGACATGTGGTGGACATAGTCACACCACCCTTGAGGGTGTAGGATGGGTCCTAAGGGAGTAGGATCAGGTTATGTTAAGTACATAGGGACATTGGAGTGTCCAGGGTGTATCGGCATTGAGGAATGTTGGATAAAGACCCATTACTCTATTGAGTTTTCCTCCCATAGTATGTTATACCATGTGGAAACGTCCGTCTTATTGGTAGGTTTGAGGTAAACCTAAAGAGGCAGAGACTAGGTTATCTGCCGCGTGTGTGTAGCACCATGATGGGCTTGCTAGAGCCGTTACACTGCTCGTTGGAACCAAGTTTGGCAAATCGTAAAGTGATGCGATGTGGATTGTGGTGGACTCTAGTAGTCACCATGTCATTGAGGTTAAGGTTGTTCGTGCCTCGCTGAAACGTGTATACGTTTATGTTTAAATCTTGGAGACTTGTCTGGGACAGCTCAGGATGTTGGAGTACCAACAAGAGGGTCATCAGGTTGTTATTGACTCAATCTAAAGGAACCCGTGTATTGGGATACAATGGGTGTTATTGTATCCAGTTTTTCCGAACGATGGTTCGAGACTTGTGGATCTCGAGTTCGATGGCTTTTCCCTTGCGAGGAAGGAGGTAGTATTATACCTATTTGGGAATCTTGAAAGATTCGGTAAGTTGGTGCAAGTGGTGTTGATCTTGGGAATCACACCGTGTATTGTTAATCGTCGATTTTCATCCTCCACTGAGTAAGGAATGACTCAGAATTGACGGTTGTGTTTGGGGCTTAGGGATATGTGGTAGATACCCGAGCCGAGTGCATTGAGTATGCATGCGACATCAGTGCTTAGGCAGGTATACCGGTGAGTATACGGATGCCAGTTATTGATTTCCTCTCTGTTAAGCATAGAGTTATGCTATTTTTGGATGGTTAAATCTCTGATGAGAGATATGGAACACCTTGAGATTGGGAATCTCCATGGCACGATGATTATGAGGAATAATCGTGAAGTTAGTTGACTCCCTTGAGGAGGGATTTTCTTGTGAGGGTTAAGGTATTTCCCTTGTTGGTGTTTTCCTTCGAGTTATGCGACAGCCTTCCCAAGTTTGGATTGTTAAATCCGAGGATTTTCAAGGGATGGCAGGATTTCGGATTGGTTGAGTGTCGCTGACGACACAAGCGTTGAGGATGCAATGGGTTTATTGCATGCCCCTTAAGAATTTTAAACTCTGCGGAGTCTCGGTTGTTATTTATGATCAGGACGTGATTCTTGGAACATCCGGAGGTGGACATCTTGTGAGATGTCTTTTGTTTGAATTTGTGGCCGTGAGTTGCCCAAATTAAGTTGCAATGAGGCGACTACTCCTTCGATGGAGGAAGTTGAAAGTGGAAACCAGGTTTGGTATGTGTACACCGTGGTTGTACTAGTGTTTCCCTCGTAACGATGTATGTTAGACATCGTGAGTCTTGGTAAAGATGTCATTGGATGATATCTACGATAGAATCAAGAGCGATTCGAATCCTTGCAGTTTCAGTTGACTAACTGCTTTTGGACTGTTAGCGTTGAGTTGTGCTGACGCTCTTTGACGTTATGATGGATTTGGAAGTCTATTCCACTCCAGAGATTGACACGAGGTCAACGTTCTTACGGTTGAGGTGTCATTCAGGATGTGTTCGTACTGTTGTATTAGATCAAAGGATGACTGTCCGATCTACAGTCGTAAGTATTGGTTGATTTGCAGTCATGAGAGGCTGACTTCTGGGATGACCCGCATCGAGGTACGTTTTACCTCTTGGGTGTTATGTTGGTTATGGTATGTCGCTCTGTTTCAGAGATTAGATGAGAGGTAAGTATCCTCGCGTTTATTAATACGATTCTGATATGGTCAGGAATCGATGTTATGGCTTCATGTTGTTGTGCAGCCTGGGTGTTACGTGATACACCAGTGCTAATTTCGAGGACGAAATTCTTTTAGTGGGGGATATTGTGATGACCAGGGATTATAGGTGTTAATCCCGTAGTGTTAATAATCCCTAAAGTGGTTTTACGTGGCGATTTGGGATTTAATCGAGGTGTTGGGCCTTCTGGGCTCGTTTATTTGGGCAGTTGGGATCGTTGGATCCAGAGGTTGAGATTGTATTCACATTACGGTGTAAAACCTAAGAGTTGGGTTTTTGATGTGTCTCGGAATCTCGGGTGCTGTGTGAGCACCGGTAGAGGGTTTTGGAGAGAGAGAGAGAGTTTTTGAAAACAGATGATTTTTAAGGAATCATGATGTATTTGTGGGGCTATTAATTTTTCGGGGTATTTTTGCTATAAATACCAAATGAACCCGAGATTTTAAAATCAAAAATCATTTCAGCCCCATTTCTTCCCCTCTCTCCCGCGATGCGTGTTCCGCTGCTACAGGACCCCCGCCGTTTCAGGCGCTCCGCCAGCCGCCGTCCGGCCGCCGATCGGCGCGTGCGACCTACCCACGGCTTCGTCTCGACGAGGCGCTCCTTTCCCCTCTGCCAATTGAAGGTTTCGTCGCGTCCTGGAGTCGGATTTTGAGAAAGAGCGTCGATCCCCAAAAGTTAGGGTTCATCGGATTTCGTCCGATTTTGCTTCCGATTTTCGTTGGGTAACCTCCCTACCCCCTTGTTCGTCTTTTTCATGTATTTCCATGCCTTTATTGTTCGAATTTCCCCAATTTCGTAGGGTTTAATTTTCGAATTATTTGGGGGTTTTTGGCATGGGTGTTGTTTCTTGCAATTGATCGATTATTGCATGTTTTAAGAGTATTATGATGCTTGATTGAGATCGAATTGAAAAGCTTTGGTTCGAATTTGAAGGATTTTAAGGGTTTGAATTTAAGGGCTTGTTTGGATTCGAAATTATGGGGGTTGAGTTCGAAAATGGGGAGTTTTTGTCAAGGGATGTTGATTCTTGCTTGGATAGCTTAATTGACATTTTAGATGAGTTATGGTATTTAATTGGGTTCGAAATTGTGAGATTGAGGTTCGATTTTTGTAGGGCATTCTTGAACAAATTTCGATTGTCTCATTTATTCCTTCCCTGCATGTACCCTGCCCCGGGTCTTTTAAGAGGATAATTGTCGTGTATTGACAATGTTGTGAGGGATATGGGTGTGCTTGAGCATAGGTTGCATGTTCGTAAATAATTGTGAATTATTTATCGTGTTAGCACATCATTCCTCGGGGCATGGAACTCGAGCAAGGCTTGGCTCGGACTTCGGAGATTTAAGGTACGTGCGACGTACGAGCATTTCTATATTTTAAGGCATATGTGAATGCATAATGAAAATTGATTTCATTGAATAATCGCGCATGAGGATTATATATATATATGTTGATATAGCCAAGGAATGACCCAAATCTTGATATCGCCGCTTGTAGCGTGCGTGACACTAGAGTAGGATGACTCTTGCATGATATATGGGGTACTGGGTTTATTTGACTATATTAGGGCATTTGAGATGCCTGGGAATGATCGTAAAATCATGTATTCTTCGTAAGACATTTGAGATGTCTAAGTTCGTAGAATCGTGTATTCATTATAAGACATTTGAGATGTCTAGGTTTGTAGACTCATGTATTCATTATAAGACACTTGAGATGTCTAAGTATAATGAAGGATTGGTAAAATAAATGCTAAGGCATTTGAGCTATCTGTGATTGATAGCAAGGTTGTGAAATCAGTATTAGATATTGTGATATCTGTAATTGCATGTTTAATGAATTTGTAATCACTATATGTTGATATTCGAGGATTAGGCATGCGATGAGTTAATCAATGCGTTGATTTACTGATTTATGAGATTTGATGAGTTTGATGTTGTGAGAACAGGGACAGTACACGGAATCCCGGATGAGGATGTTGCCATCCAGGGAGTATCATTTAAATTCATTAGTATTTACTTGTGTTGTAAATTATGAATTTCATTATTATGATTATGGGATTTTGTGTATTGGTATGCTCACCCCGTTGGGGGCTGTCTCTGTTGGGACAGGTGGACAGGTACATCGATGGCTATGGAGCTGAGCTCGAGCTGTTGATTTGAGGTACTCCCAGGATCGTGGTACCAGGGCTTGATGGAGCACGGTATCGTATAGAGTACCTATATATACACCTGAGGATTTATACATATTCATATTCATGATGCTCGCTTGTGAGCACGATTATACTTGTATATGGATTGTATATAAAGGCATGAGCCTTTCTCTCTTTCATTTAAGGTTGCATGCAATTAGGTTGAATTGCTAGAATGATATGAGAGTCATTGGTGTATTATGTGGGTGTTGGAACCCACTTTTGTTGACACATGTGTGGTGTCTTCCCTGGCTGGGAATCTACTTGTATTACTGCTTTCTGTTGAGTATTATGTGTTCCCTGGCCGGGAATTTTGTTATGTGTTGTACTCTGTTTTGGGATAGCTCTATTTATGGGGAGACTCTGCCCAAATTTTTGTAAAAGTTTACAATGTGAAAAGCGGCACCAAGGGGTTGGTAAAGGGCAAACATATGAGTCTTTTATTGACAGGCAATGATTAAGTATCATCAGAGCTTCCCGATTGACATTTTATAGAAAGCATGTACCACACATAGTGGTTAATACACTAATCAAGGTTTTAAGGGCTTGGGGTCCTTACATCCAGGCCTCTGCCTCTCGGCCTTTACCTGTTGACAAATCAAACTGCGCTTGACGAACGAAGTAACATCCCATTTCATTCGCCTCCACCAGAACTGGCTGTATAAATCCTTATACATCTTCTTCCCGCCTGGGTGGATACTCATCCTGCTGCAATGAGCTCGCTGTAATAAACCCTGACGCAACTCGGGTGCATCTGGAACCACCCATCTGTCGCCAAGTCTCAGAGAACCATCCTCAGCCACTCTAAATCTCGATGGCTGACCTGAGTGAACCACTGATACCCATCTCTGAACCTCCGTATCGGTCCCCTGAGCCTTCCTGATGTGATCATAAATGACAGGCTCAGCTAACAAGGTCAAAACACGTACTGGTGAAGTAGATACATCATAATCAAATCCCAAATGGCAGTAGGAGCCCAACATAGCTGATAGACACATGGCATCCTCTGCTGTGCTCCTCACCTTCCGACTCAAAGCGTCGGCTGCCAGATTTGCTTTCCCGGGATGTTATAGGATTTCACAATCATAATCCTTCAGCAGGTCTATCCATCTCCTCTGCCTCATGTTCAGCTCAGCCTGTGTAAACAAGAACTTCAGGCTCTTGTGATCAGTGAAGATGGTAAATGAGGTACCGTATAAGTAGTGTCGCCATATCTTCAAGGCGAACACTATAGCTGCCAACTCCAGATCATGGACTGGATACCTTGTCTCGTGTGGCTTCAACTGTCTCGAAGCGTAAGCCACTACATGTCTGTCCTGCATCAGTACGCACCCTAAGCTCTGTCGCAATGCGTCGGTATAAAGAATAAATCCTTTGTTCTCCTTGGGAATCACTAGAACTGGTGCAGTAGTCAGTCTGTGCTTCAATTCCCTGAAACTCTGCTCACAAGCCTCTGACCAACAAAATGAGATTCCCTTCTGAGTCAGCTGTGTAAGTGGCTTGGCGATCTTTGAGAAACCCTCGACAAAACGTCGATAATAGCCAGCCAGACCAAGAAAACTTTGAATCTCACTGACTGAAGTAGGGGCAGACCAATCCATAACTGCCTCTATCTTCCTCGGGTCTACTGATATCCCCTCTCGTGATATGATATTGCCCAAGAATGCAACACTGCTCAGCCAAAACTCTCACTTGCCGAGTTTGGCGTACAACTGATGATCTCTGAGGATCTGGAGCACTATCCTCAGATGATCGGCATGATCCTACTCACTCCTTGAATAGACCAGGATGTCATCAATGAACACGATCACAAACTGATCGAGGTACTCCTGAAATACTCTATTCATCAGGCTCATTGATAAGTGTATTTTATACACTTATATTTCCTCTTATTTTGCATGGTTTAGTGTTATTTTCGATCAGAATTACACTTTTGGTCTTGTTCTGTGTTGTTTTGCAGGAATCCAGGTAATTACATGTTTTGTGGACTAAAAGGGTGCAAATGACGGAAGGAACGGATGAATTGAAGCCAAAAATCTACACTATCAATCATGGCAACAGGCGTAATTACGCCTACTTTGAGGCGTAACTACGCCTAGCCCACGGCTTTTGAGAATTTAAGTGGCGTAACTACGCCACTTTGGAGGCGTAATTACGCCTATCACGCGGGAAGCCAGATTTTGTGACACATCGACAGGCGTAACTACGCCACTTCGGAGGCGTAATTACGCCAATGGAATTTTGGTAATTTTGGAGACTTTCCTTATTTGATGCACGGGACTCAACGGTGAAATAATCATGTACCGGGACATGTCAAGTGGCAAGATTATATTATATAATATTATATTATAATATAATATAATATATATACATGAGATTTGGGAATAAATTATAAAAGGAAGATGGGATACACGTACAAGGAAAGAAGGAGAGTAGAGGAACTCTCGGGAAATCTTTTAAAGAAAGAGATACGCATAGAGATTTAAAAAGAGGGAGCATGAGAGAGTTTGAAGGGGGAGATTATCAGCTGCAGGAGGAGAGGAGCAGCAAGCGAGAGCAACAGAATTGACGTAAAAACATTTGACGTAGAAGAGCAGTAGACGTGCGTGACCAAGAAGGGGAGGAGATCAATCGAGGCGGCGTGCTTACACCGAAGGGCATAGATTTTGATGACGGAGAAGAAGACGGCGACTACCGGAGACGGAGGGCCATCTTCATATTCGTTTGAATATCTCTTCCCTTATGTTTATGATGATTAAGGACATGTCTATGTGTTTATTTAATGTATTCATGAACTAATTTATTATTCTAGAGATAGACAGATCTTGACTTGAAATTATGTCATTGGTTTTTTTTCATATGGTTTATTTATGTTTTCCTGTTCTTAATGCTTTTAATCTACTGGCTATGGATTGAATGATTCCATATTCGTGATCTATCACTCAGGAGAGGGGGTTGTGAATAGGAAAGAAGGAATTCGTATCGTGGTAGTTATATTGTTCGGAAGGCCTATAACTCCATAGAAGTCGTCAAAGGAATTACTGCGCTTTTACAATTGTTTGATAATTAATCTTAGATAGGGATATCAAGATTAATGTTAGATAATTACTTCTGCTTAACACCCGGGAGGGGGAGTAGAAACAAATAAGAATTCTCGGCTAGTAAACTAGGAAAACACGACATAGTGGATAGTTGAGTGAAGTCGAACCTCTAGAATCTGTTCTCATTGATTTTCTCCACTTAAATATTCATATTGCTATTATTATTTTATGTTAGTAGATTAGTTTAATAATAATGCCATCGATTGTCTAAATAAAGTCGAAAATATTCTAATTACAGTACTTGGTGTAACTTAATTTTCAATCTCTGTGGGTTCGACATCCGTATTTCAAATTCCTATACTAAAACTTGACACCGTACGCTTGCGGTACGTTTCACACGCATCACTCATAAATGTAGCAGGGGCATTCGTCACCCCGAATGGCATCACTAAGAACTCGTAGTGTCCATACCGAGTTCTAAAAGCCGTCTTTTGGACATCACCAGCTCTAACCCGCACCTGGTGATAGCCTGACCTCAAATCTATCTTTGAGTACACCTCTGTACCCTGAAGCTGATCGAACAGATCAGCTATCCTCGGAAGTGGATTCCTGTTCTTCACTGTGGCCTTGTTCAATTGCCTGTAGTCAATGCACAGACGCATTGATCCATCCTTCTTTTTCACGAACAAGACTGGTGCACCCCAAGGCGATACACTAGGATGAATGTATCCCTTGTCAAGGAGCTCCTGTAACTGTACCTTCAGCTCTCTTAGCTCTGCCGGTGCCATCCTATATGGGGCACGAGAAATAGCAGGAGTCCCCGGCAGTAGCTCAATGGCAAACTCAACGTCTCTAACATGCGAAAACCCTGGAATCTCATCTGGGAACACATCAATGAACTCTGCCACAACCGGTATGTCCTCGGCTCTCACTTCCTTTTCCTCAGATACATCCACGGCATAAATGATGTAACCTGTGTGGCCGCGCTCCAATAATCGCGCCATCTTAACCGCTGATATTACCGGAATCTTTGGATGAGAGTCGTCCCCATAGAAAGTCCACTGGAACCCCTGATCAGACAGGAAACATACTATCCTCTGCCGGCAGTCTACCACAGCTCGGTATCTGCTCAATACATCAATGCCGATAATACAATCAAAGTCTGCCATCTCTAACTGAATCAGATCAGTCCTCAGATCATTGCCCTCAAAATAAATGAGGCAATCAGACAACAGCCGATCCACAATCACATGCTTCCCCGTGGGTGTCGAGACCATGAGAGGCGTAGGTAACAGAGACGAGCACAAGCGGTGCCTCTCCACAAAAGCGGTAGATACAAAGGAATGAGAAGTACCTGTATCTATCAATATAAGTGCAGGGTACGTAAATAAATGGCACGTACCAGCAATGACCTCCTCCGGGGCTGCCTCAGCCTGCTCCCTAGTCAGTGCATACACTTGACCCTGCGGCGGTCCTGCCGTCTGACCTCCCTGTGGTCGTGGTGCAAATTGCTGTCTCTGTGGTGCCCTCCCAGCATCAAACCTTGGCCTATTAGGCCCAGAGTCTGCCTGTCTCTGTGGTGCTCTCCGATCGGGGCAACCTCGAGCCAAGTGGCCCACCTTGCCACAAATATAGCAACCCTGGCAGTCCCGTGATGAGTGCCATCCTCCACAGTTGTTACACCTGCTTCCCCCTGTCTTGCTCCCCTGTGTGGGTCCCCGATTGTTCTGCTTCTGACCCTGAGACTTCTTCCCACCAAATTTGGAAGATGGTGAGGCCCCACGAGCCTTGAACAGATCCCCTCATGGCCTCAAACTATCAGCAACAGGCCTCGGTGGTGGTACTGAAGGGGGTACATCATCCTTATACGCCCCCACCGCAATCTCCGCCAACTCTGCCCGTGTCAGGGCGTCATCAAATGAGCTGGGGTTGTTGGAGACAACCCGATCAAATAGCTCTGGCCTCAATCCCTTCAGAAAGTTCCTCATCTTTGCGTGGCTGCTCACAGCGATATGAGGTACATACCTCAGCAGTGAGGAATACTGCATAGCGTAGTCTGACACTGACATGCTACTCTGCTTCAAAGCATTGACTCGTCTTCCTTTAATTGTCTGGCAGCTGCAGAGAAATACCGGTTAAGGAACCGGGTCCGAAATACAGTCCAGTCAACTGCCATACCTAGAGCTCTCAGCTCCATCACGGTGGTCTTCCACCAAATAGCAGGCTTCTTAGCCATCTGAAACTCGGCTAACCTCAGCCACGCCGTGCGTGCACAGGGTGCAGTCACAAGTATTTGCTCTATACGCTCCAACCACTCCTCGGCTACTTCACCAGACTCAATCCCCTCAAACATGGGCGGATGGAAACTCAGAAACTGCTTCAAACTGAGCTCCCCTGGCAGTAACATCTGTACACTGGGCTCCATACCCACAGCAGGTGGTGGTAAAGGATTCAGCTGAGCGATACTGGCATTCCTACTGTCCATATCGCCTACCTCCTCATTGGGGTTCTCCGGGTTAATCTCAGCCATGCTGTAACACAAGAGTTAACAACAATACCAGAAGGAGTTCATAATATAAGCCGTTAGATAACAAGAGTATAATATTCAAAGCATGTTAGTATATCACTTATACAACCATATGTATCACATGCATAAGCATGCCCAAATGAATGCCTAGCCAACTTGTTTCTAAAGGCTACCCTTCACTCTTCCCTGGTTATCTAACCACTGCTCTGATACCACTAAATGTAAGACCCCGTTATCATAACAGGTACTAAGGTGCAATTTAGAGAACTAAACATTCAAGTGAATATATCAGAGTAACGTGCCGTGTTGATTAACCTGAGCTTTAGAGATTACAGTACCAAAATGTTTCAAAAGGAATAACACGAATTCCTACAAGGTACTACATTATAGTCTTACTCTACTCAGTAGAAGCTATACAAAATTTTTCTCTAACATGCTAATCCTGTAGCACTCCTTACAGCTCAGCATATCAACCCCGACCCTGGTTCTCGTCAACAAAAGCACCTACAAAGACAACCCCCAACACATGAGCATATCATAATTCATATTCAACATAATATGAATGTAAAGCGTAAATGCACAAATCATAAATACAAAGCACTTCCTGTATTTCCAAGCATTTACAACGCCCATTGGTTGTCCCTGTACCATAACTCATAATAAAACACATTATATGAAATTATGGATCCTTTAATAATGTCATGACATATCACCTCTTTCTTTACATATCTTTTGAGTCATATATCAACAGTTATGTTAATGCTTCATGCTTCCACAACTCATAATGAGCGGTACAATCCTCCCCGCTTCATTACTGCATAAACTCATAATGAGCGGTACAATCTTCCCCGCTTCATTACTACAGAATCTCTAATGAGCGGTACAATCCTCCCCGCTTCATTACTACAAAACCTCATAATGAGCGGTACAATCCTCCCCGCATCATTAACATACACTGTGATCTCTCTTGACTCGTGGAATACACCTCTTTATTCCACATCACAATATGCAACAACAATGCACAATATGCAACAACAATGCATAATAACATGTATCATACTCTTAATGCATCACATTGCATTCATCATGTGTCAAAAAGACAAACATAAAGTACATGTTACCGTTGGGATGCCCGTACGTCGCTTACGTACCTTTCCAAAATGTAGTGTGTTGTGGGACTCTATCCCCTGCGCTGTGTAGCTGTCTGTGAAGGCTCTACACCAGTGTACAACACAATATTAGATGTCTCATTACAATCCAATATCAAATTTAAAACAAATTCTACATTTTTAAAAAAAGGCACTACCGATCGATCGGACTCATCACCGATCGACGGTGAACTGTTTGAATTAAACAAAAAAGCTACGGCTTTTGCCGATCGATCGGTGTTCTTCACCGATCGATCGGTCGATCATATTCAACCCAGATTTTCCAGAATTCTCTAACACCGATTTTCATACCCTTCAATCTAACATGTAAGACATACAACATGCCAAGACCAACATGCTAGCAGTTATAACACACTACCCTGAGTGTATTCATATCAAATTTACACCCCAAACACAAGCCCACATGCATAAACGTCGACCATTTACACAAGTACTCGATCAACTTTTCTGGAAACAGGGCAACATTTTCATTCCCAGATTTCTTGAGTACTTCATTTCATGCTATAAAAACTACAACATATTTCATAAAACATGCTCAAACATAAAACGTCCCGGGCTTTACAAACTACCATGCATGTACTCAAATCGAAGGTTCACCCTAAAACCCATCTAACATGCATAATATCACCTCCTCAAAATCACTCCCAGTCCACATTTTCCATAAAAACAGGGCATACTCCTACCCAGATTTCCAAACACCCTACTTTACATGCTTATTTCCTCAACATAAAACATGTAAAAAGGGGCATGGTTTCTCACCCTATTTTGCTCCAATTTTTCAAAGGCTTCCAGGCGATGAAAAAGGGAAAGCTCCTCAGAATTTTGCTTAGCAAGTGCTGGTGAAGAAATGGGAGAGAAGGGCCGAGATTTGGGATGGCTGAGAGTGGTGAAATGATTGAGCCAAGTGGGGTGTAAAGTCAGCATGTGTACAGGTTGATTGGCATGGGTTGGGGGGTGGTTGGGTGTTGGGTGGTTTGATGTGTTATGTTTTGGTCCCGGTATTTAGCACGATGTATTAAAATATCCTCACATGATATTTATAGTATTTTCTCAATAAAATACTTCGATTCCCATTTAAACATGCTTTACCAAAATAAATAACACACACCCTAAATAAACATGCCACTACCCCAAAAACCCAACATATACCACATGCACCCTGAAATAAATCTTCCCAATAATATTAATTCAATCCCATGAATTAACACCCAAATCATCATAATTTAAATTAAATGATTAAAATCACATAATCATTTCGGGGATATCACAGCGTTGTAGGTCGCCATTATACTGGGATGACTTGACCAGTAAAGCAGTCGGAGGACCCGAACTGATTCAGGAAATGGAGGATAAGATAAAGGTCATCCGGTAGAGAATGAAGGCAGCCCAGGATAGACAGGCAGCCTATGCAAATAAACGGCGGAGACCTTTAGAGTTTCAGTTGGGAGACAGAGTCTTTTTGAAGATCCCACCTTTCAGAGGTGTGGTGCGGTGTGGTATGCGTGGGAAATTGTCTCCAATGTATGTTGGATCGTATGAGATTTTACAGCGCATCGGTACCTTGGCTTATCGTTTGGCTTTGCCACCGTCGTTATCCGGTATTCACGGCGTATTTCACGTATCTATATTGTGGAAATATGAGCCGGATCCGTCACATGTGTTGCAGCCTTCTGAGGTACAGTTAGATTCTGATGTATCCTACGAGGAACGACTAGTCAGGATTCTGGATAGAGCTGATTGCAGCCTTCGGAACAAAGTGATACCGATGGTCAAGGTTCAGTGGGATCGCAGGGGTGTCGAGGAGGCCACGTGGGAGACGGAGTGGCATATGGTGCAGCACTACCCAGAAATATTTTCTGGTATGTGATTTATGTTTAGTTTCGTTTGGGTTAGTGCATGCGATTTCGAGGGCGGAATCTTATAAGTAGGGGATTATTGTGATATCCCCGAAATAATTGTATGCAAATTGGGCATTAATTATGTTTATGTGATTATTAATGGTGATAAATAAATTGTGTGTTGGAATTAATTATCTTGGTGAAATGTTTAGTCACATGGTAGGCGTGACCCGGTGGTGCGTTTCAGGGTACATGTTATGCATGTTGGGAAATTGGGTGTTATCATGGTTTAAATGTGTGATGACCAGGGATTATAGATGTTAATCCCGGAGTGTTAATAACCCCTAAAGTTGTTTTACGTGGCGATTTGGAGTTTAATCGCGGTGTTGGGCCTTCTGGGCTCGTTTATTTGGGTAGTTGGGATTGTTGGATCCCGAAGTTGAGATTGTATTCTCATTACGGTGTAAAACCTAAGAGTTCGGTTGTTGAAGTGTCTCGGAATCTCGGGCGCTTTGTGTGGGCACCGGTAGGGGGTTTTGGAGTTAGAGAGAGAGTTTTTGAAAACAGATGATTTTTAATGAATCATGATGTATTTGTGGGGCTATTAGTATTTCGCGGTATTTTTGCTATAAATACCAGTTGAACCCGAGATTTTAATTATCGGAACCATTTTCCTCACCTTCTTCTCTCTCCCCCGCGTACGCGATTTCCCGATCCAGTTGACCCACGCCGGTTCCAGGCGTGCGCCGGCCGCCGTTCGGCGCGTCCGACCCGCCGCCGGCTTCGTCTCGTCCAGGCGCTCCTTCCCGTACCATCAATTCGAAGTTTGGTCGCGATTTGAGTTCGGATTTCTGCAGAAAGCGCTAGGGTTCGAAACTAGATTTCTGTCCGATTTTGGGGCTCGATTTTGGTACGATTTTGGGGCTTTTATTCTGGTGTTTTTGGGGCATTTTTGAGCTGATATTGAGTCGATAATTTCAGACTTTAAAGTTCAAAATTTTTGTTGCTTAATGGTTCGAATTTCAGTGCTGGTTGCGTGAAGTTTGGGTTCGAAAATTGGGGTTTTAACATGTGGGGCGATTATTCATGTTGTTGATTGATTAATTCATGTTTTAGATGAATGATGGTGATTATTTGAGTTCGAATTGTTATGATAGGGTTCGAATTATTGAAGGTGTTCTTGAGCAATTTTTGATAATGGTTAATTGTCGTGTGTTGACAATATTTTTGAGGGTTATGGGTGTGCTTGAGCATGCATGTTCGTAAATAATTGTGAATTATTTATCGTGTTAGCACATCCTTCCTCGGAGCATGGAACTCGAGCAAGGTTTGGCTCGGACTTCGGAGATTAAGGTACGTGCGACGTACGAGCATTACTTTATATAAGAGCATTTGTGAAATGCATAATGTGTTTTAATTGCATTAGATGGATGTGGGTATGGCTATATATATATGTGTTGAAATGACTATGGAACGACCTAGTCTTGACATTGCTGCCACAAGTGTGCGTAATACTAGAGTAGTATAACCTTACATGAGATATGGGGTACTGGGTTTATATGACTATTGTAGGGCATTTGAGATGCCTGAGAATGATCGTGGGATCATGTATTCATTGTAAGACATGTGAGATGTCTAAGTGAAATGGAGAATTGGTAAAATAAATGCTAGGCATTTGAGCTATCTGTGATTGGTAGCAAAGTTGAAAATCAGTATTAGATATTGAGATATCTATATTCGTATGTATAATGAATTTGGAATCATCAATTATTGATATTTGAGAATCAGGCATGCGATGAGTTAAATCAATGTGTTGATTTACTGATTTATGAGATTTGATGAGTTTGATGATTGTGAGAACAGGGACAGTACACGGAATCCCGGATGAGGATGTTGCCATCCAGGGAGTATCATTTAAAATTCATTAGTATTTACTTTTGTTGTAAATTATGAATTTCATTATTGTGATTATGGGATTTTGTGTATTGGTATGCTCAACCCGTTGGGGGCTGTCTCTGTTGGGGCAGGTGAACAGGTACATCGATGGCTTTGGAGTTGAGCTCGAGCTGTTGATTGGATTTACTCCCAGGATCGTGATACCAGGGCTTGATGGAGCACGGTATCGTATAGAGTACCTATATACACCTGAGGGTCATATACATATTCATGATGCTCGCATGTGAGCACGATTATACTTGTATATGGATTGTATATAAAGGCATGAGCCTTTCTATCTTTCATTTGATGTTGCATGCAATTAGAGGTAGAATTGCTAAATGATATGAGAGTCATTGGTGTATTATGTGGGTGTTGAAACCCACTTTTGTCGTCATATGTGTGGTGTCTTCCCTGGCTGGGAATTTACTTGGTATTGCTGCATTCTGATGAGTATTATGTTTTCCCTGGCCGGGAATTATGTTATGTGTTGTGCTTTTATTTCGGGATAGCTCTATTTATGGGGAGACTCTGCCCAAATTTTTATAAAAGTCCACAATGTAAAAAGTGGCACAAAGGGGATGGTAATGGGCGAACTTTATGAGTCTATTTGTTGTTAGGCTGATGATCTTTTAACATTGAGTGTTAATGGAAATTTTGTAATTGCCATGCAATGATAAAGTATCATCTGAGCTTCCCGATTGACTTTTTATTGAAAGCATGTGCCACACATAGTGGTTAATACACTAATCAAGGGTTAAGGGCTTGGGGTCCTTACATTAGTGGTATCAGAGCAGTGGTTAGCTCTTTGGGGCTGTTGAAGGCCTAAAACATGCTGATAGGATTGGGTAGCACATATTTATGCATGATAGTAGCTAGTGTTGTGTGACACAACTATTTTGCTTATGTGCATTTGTGATATGAGATCATAGTGAAACGATTATATGTCATGACAACTATAGAATCATAATATAACTGTTGATTATGATTGTGAGTTGTGACACAGGGCAACCAAGTGGAGCATTTTGAAATGCATTGGGATGCAGGAAGTACTTTGTACTTGTGATGTCCAGGAATAATTAATAATTTTTATTGGATTTAATTATGATGTTTATATGATATGCCGGGATTTAATTCATAGGTATCGGATTTTGGAAAGTACTTGGGATAAATGATTCCGGGATTGAATTTATATTGTTAATTAAATTCAAGTAGATTCAAATTCTTGGAAATTGTAAGTTGGACCCGTATTTGAAATAAATCAAGTGGGATTGAAATTGTACAAATTTTAATTATTAATGATTCTTGCAAATATTAAAGGCCTATTATTTTGATAATTAAGGGTCCATATTTTGAGTTTGGATTAATTGAGTTAATTAGTTATTGGAGGATATGGAATTGATTGGAGTAGACTTAAAAGGTTAGGGTTAGAGTCAAACACACACTTCTCAACCAAACACACACAAAAATCGCCACCCTCACCCTATCTCTCGCTGCGTCGCGAACTCACTCTGAAAAGAGATATTTCAGCTCGGTTTTGGGTTCGATTTCTGGTGCTATATCGTGTGAGTGAGCTGCTTTTCGATGCCTTGGTAATTTATCCCTTCTTGGCTTCGATTCTCACTGATTTTTGAAGCATTTGGTTCGAATTTTTTGGGAAAAAGATGCTGCTATTTTGATCGATTATTCTTGTTGTATGTAGTTCGATTCTTTTGCTGTTATGCGTGAGTGAGCTGCGCTCCTTGTCGTGCCTTCCCCTCCACTTCACATTTTATTGTCTAAGACCAGTTTCTCATTATTTTGGCCACTGAAATCAGTGTGCAACTCGTGTTCCAGTTTGTGTAATCTGGTGCAGAATGTGTGTGTTCTACTGTGTGTGCGTGCGTACGTATTCTGTGTGTGTTCATGCGTGAGTTTTAGCCATAAATATTGTGTTTTGTTATGTGTTTGTAAGTGTAAGGGATGTAGCAAAAAAATCAGATTGCATTGTGAAACACTGCTGCTACGTTTAAGTTCCAGTCTTGCTGTTATGCGCTTCCTTTCAAGTTCGTATCGTGGTTCAGATGTTAAGTTGTTAGCTTAGAATAGTGCTGTAGGAGCAGTTAGTTCGAGCCTATCCTGCTTCGTTGAGGATTCTAGCACTGCCATGAAGTCGTGTTTTACTGCTGCGCGTGTGTGTATTTCACTACTGCGTGTGGGTGTCAAGGTTTCTAAGTTCAAGTGGAGTATAGGTTCTAAATAATGGGAAGTATTAAATAATCATATTACCGTGGCGTATGATGTCGTGAGATAGTGGAGTGGACTTGATTGATTTAAAGTGTCAATATCTCATCCTTAAAAGATTGAGTGTAAATGGCAATAAAATGAACTAAACGTATATCAATTCCTTGATTTCGTAACAGATTTTTAATATTGAGTTTTTATAGTTTGGACTTCATATTTTCATTGCACTTCAGGTTTAACTTTTGAGTTGCTTGTTTCATGGCCTCGAGTTTATACTCCAACCATAGTTTTTGCTGTAACGGATTTGTTGATGGTCTAAATGATAATTATATGGGTTTGCTTTATAGTCCACGAGACTTGATTATTTAACAAAACTCATAATATTGGATTGTTAATTGATGTTGTGGAAACGGAGTTGCAAAATATATAAATGATATTAATTGCTTTGAATATGAGCTAATATTATATTGATATTCGATATAGACACTACATGAGACTTCAGACGTTGATGATAGCTTGTTCATGTTGTCGACTATAAGGTACGTGGTGACGTACGAGCAGGTATATCTATTATCTATACATTCATGTACACATGTAATTTGAACATGATGTTTCAGGTTAATCGATTGAATCTGATAATTGAGTTTAAAATACGTAGCTTGATAGATACGTAGTTATACGTGATCCAAGAAGATGAGTAATGAAAAGAATATGTGTATACATGTGTTGTGTGAAGGACACGTGGTGGTACGTGATCCGATTATACTGGTTGAGTATTGATGCCTTGGGCATGAGCGACATGAGAAAGTGTCGAGAATGAGATGGTGGGATAATCAGGTGTACATCGATGTTGAATTATTTATGTTGAGCATAAGTAATATATTGTTGTTGTATTGAATTCACAGTGTCGTTGAGTATCATGTTTTCAATGATAATACTAAATTTGACATTATGAATGTGCGTGAGTTTGAAACAGGAACAGTGTGTGGAAGCTATACGGATTCGGAATTGTACAGGGAGTATATTTTATGAGTTTGAATAATCTAAATTGTTGCATTATGATTTCGTATGTTGATTTGTGATCGAATATTGAGTTGGAGTGTGCTCACCCTGTGTGGGGGCTGTTTCTGTTGAAACAAGTACAACAGGTACGATGCTGCTTCGGCGTACCAGGCTCGAACCTTGTTGGATGATGCTTCCAGAAGCATAGTATGAGATTGAGCCGATATACGAGGTTGAGCGGTTGGTATTTATACTAATTATGCATCCGGATGTGTATCCGTTATTCGTTGCTCTTCTGTGAGCACTTGTATCTGTATATGGACTGTATAAGGGTGTTGAAACCCACTTTTGTTGTATTATTAGTGTGGTGTCTTCCCTGGCCGGGAATTTACTTGTGTTCTATATTCTGTTTAATATTTGTCCCTGGTCGGGAATTATATTATGTGATGAGTTTTTATTTCCGGATAGCTCAGTTTGTGGGGAGACTCTGCCCAAATTTTTATAAAAACCCACAATGCAAAAGTGGTGTAATGGGGATGGTATTGGGTGAAACCCCTGAGTCTGTTTGTTGGTCGAGATGATCATATAATGTTGAACATTGGTTATGTCATGGGAAACATGTGATGATTCTTTTAAAGAATGAAAAGAAAATGAAAAATTTATACACATACGACGTCATAAATGAACTAATGACGAGTTTAAGTGTTGGGGCCTTACATTAGTGGTATCAGAGCAGTGGTTGCTCTTTGGGGCTGTTAAGGGCCTAGGAAGTTTTTGATAGCACATATTTATGCATGATGGCATTAATGTTGTGTGACACAACTAGTTGTTTATGTGCTTTTATGATATGAAGAGTGGTGTTAATCATTATAATTGCAGGAATCGTGTAGAATGCGATGTGATGGCATTAATGGTGATGTCTAGCACTTCATGTATTATGTGTTAAGGGATCTGATTTTGTAGGAAAATCAGGAAAGGTGAGACGTACGGGCTTTGGACGGTAAAACGTGTTACACCTTTGATTATGTATATCGTGGATAGTTAACCTTACATGTGATGGTATATGTGAAATGATAGTGATATATTGTGATAATGGAACCAATTGTTGTGTTTGATTATTGTGGTAGAATAGATGAATGTTCCGGTAGCCTTTATCTCCGAGCGAGGGAGGTACTTGCCGCTGTCATGACTAAGCGAGGTAACATGCCGCTGTCATTGTCGAAGCGAGGGGTCCTAAAATTCCGCTGTTGTATTGGGACCGGAACAGTCACAATTCTAGTGATTAATGTGGAATATTGTGGTTATAACTGGAACGTGGTATCGATCGTTATATTTTTGAACTGTTGTATTAACCTGGATGCAGGTACATGGAGCTAGTGGAAGTTCCGGTAGTTGTTATATTCGAGCGAGGGAGGTACTTGCCGCTGTCATATGAAGCGATGGTAGTATGATATTTGCCGCTGTCATGTCTAAGCGAGGTAACATGCCGCTGTCATTGTCGAAGCGAGGGATATCATATGATGCCGCTATATGTCGAAGCGAGGGGTCCTAAAATTCCGCTGCTATAACAAGACCGGAACAACCACATTATCGATATTGATAGCGATGTTTCATTCCGCTATATTGGTTGGCGATGGTTCATGCCGCCACGTGTATTGATAGCGATGTCTCATTCCGCTATATTGGTTGGCGATGGTTCATTCCGCCACGTGTATTGATAGCGATGTCACATTCCGCTATATTGGTTGGCGATGGTTCATGCCGCCAGGTATATTGATAGCGATGTCTCATTCCGCTATATTGGTTGGCGATGGTTCATGCCGCCAGGTATATTGATAGTGATGTCTCATTCCGCTATATTGATTGGCGATGGTTTATGCCGCCGGGTACATGTGTAGCGATGCCTCTTTCCGCTATGTCAATGGCGATGGCTCATGCCGCCAGACATGTGTCTATCGATGGTGCATTCCACTGATTCATGGTGATGGTTCTTGCCGCCGATTATATATATAGCTACGCCTCATTCCGCTATTCTGTTGATGGTGAGTATATCATTTTGTGTATTGATATGAAATCATATTTTGTGGAATATTTATGTTGAGGGCAGGGACAATTTAAAGGATCAAGTGTGGATCAATTGTGTACAGTAAGTGTTATTACATCTTATTGTTTTAAGAATGTATATTCATTGTGATTATGGATATTATGTATGCCAGCGTTGGCGATGAATATTATGTACCGCCGTAGGGCGATGAAGATTGATGTATTGCTATTGTGTTAGCAGTGAATATTTTTAGTACGGCTATTGTGATTAGCGATGAATGCTGTTGTATCGCAATTGTGTTAGCAATGAGTATTGATAATGCTTTGATTGCAGATGGCAATAGAAGTTGTGCTATGTACAGTTATGTTATTGCTCATTGGGTATATGTGATTTAGGCCCAAGAGGATATTGGATCGGTCCAGGAGGACAAAATATCGAGGTAAACCGTTTCAGTTGGTTGAACATATTGATATATGTTGATTCGAGTTATTTTGTTGATTCATATTGATTTTGAAATCATGTACATGTAGAAAAGTTGATAATGGAATTGAAGTGGAACCTAGATGTATTATTCATATTTTGTTGCGGTAATAAGGCAAGAAGGGGTGTAACCTTTGTGATAGCACTCTCATATCTACGGTGTGTAGTGATGAGATATTGAAAATAGATGTTAATCACTTTGTGATGATAATTATGGTTGTGAAAGCATACTAGTTTTGTATGTGGTAGGATTAATAATTGATTAATCACCTATTATGTTGAATGGAATACAATCAGATAGACATGAGTTTAATGAGTGTGTCACGGGATGGCATGAGTATGTCACGGGATGACGCGTGATTACTACGAATGTCGGGTGTGGACATGTGTTCATTGTGAATATTCATGATTAATGAATTATTATGTTTCGAGGATGAGTTAAAGATTGATATAAATTGCGTCATTAAGGCATGCAACTGATTCTTATGTTAAATTTCAATCACCCTATGTGATAGTGTGCAGTAACATGTTGTGTATAGAACTGCGAGAAACTTATGATGCAGGAATTAGTGTTTGATGACAGAAACATTATGGATGTCGAAATGCGTAAATGACAAGGTACGTGTTATGTTACTAGTATTTGAGAAATACTAACAGGATTATTTTGGTACTTGTCCTATGACAGATAATAATTGGGTGAAGTAATATGGAAATGTTGATACTTAAGAGTATGTGAGTGCTGTGATTAACATGATATTATGATGCCATTGTGTATTGTAGATGATTCCATCTATAAAAGTATGAGACGAATTATTTGATATTGATGATCTTTGGCTGTTGGTGCGTATAATGTGGAGATATGTATGTGAGAATTACTAATGGGTTTTCTAGTAATTACTTTGCACCAGATAATAGACAGGAGATGATATATGAGAGGTTGATGTATAAGGACTCAAGAGTTCCACTATTTCATACGGACAATGGTGGTGATGTTGATATAAGTTGCATACATTTGCAACAACACAGGTATGAAGTTATTTATACGATATAGGTTGGTGTATTGTCATACATTCTTATATACACATGATATGCATGGATTGCATGATTTAGCGATTTTATGATCTGTACTATGATAAAAGTGAACTGTGACGGATTTAGACCTTGTACAAGGAAATTGTACCGATGCGACTACACAGGTACTGAAGTATGACAAGAAGTGCTTGATTACTAAACACTGTAAGTGTTGGCTTTTATGAACCGTTAGCAATTTTCTTGATAAGTTCCCTATAGGAATGTGCTTTTGAAATGTAAACAAAATTGAACAGGGCAAGTATGATATTGACCTTGTATTGATTTACATGAATAGAGGAATTCATATGTTAGCTTATTTAATGCTAATGTTGGGATAGAGTAAAGTGATGTGATTTGCAGTCTTACCATGTTGATGTAATGGGGCACATGTGTGAGCCGTGATGATTCGGATGACTATTATCCTACAGACGATCAAGTCACTGTCTTGAGTTGTATACTGGTACGTCAATTTTACTGTTGGCTTTTATGGTAAGCATGCATTTTAAATTTCGAGGACGAAATTTTATTAGTTGGGGAGAATTGTGATGTCCAGGAATAATTAATAATTTTTATTAGATTTAATTATGATGTTTATATGATATGCCGGGATTTAATTCATAGGTATCGGATTTTGGAAAGTATTTGGGATAAATGATTTCGGGATTGAATTTATATTGTTAATTAAATTCAAGTAGATTCAAATTCTTGGAAATTGTAAGTTGGACCCGTATTTGAAATAAATCAAGTGGGATTGAAATTGTACAAATTTTAATTATTAATGATTCTTGCAAATATTAAACGCCTATTATTTTGATAATTAAGGGTCCATATTTTGAGTTTGGATTAATTGAGTTAATTAGTTATTGGAGGATATGGAATTGATTGGAGTAGACTTAAAAGGTTAGGGTTAGAGTCAAACACACACTTCTCAACCAAACACACACAAAAATCGCCACCCTCACCCTATCTCTCGCTGCGTCGCGAACTCACTCTGAAAAGAGAGATTTCAGCTCGGTTTTGGGTTCGATTTCTGGTGCTATATCGTGTGAGTGAGCTGCTTTTCGATGCCTTGGTAATTTATCCCTTCTTGGCTTCGATTCTCACTGATTTTTGAAGCATTTGGTTCGAATTTTTTGGGAAAAAGATGCTGCTATTTTGATCGATTATTCTTGTTGTATGTAGTTCGATTCTTTTGCTGTTATGCGTGAGTGAGCTGCGCTCCTTGTCGTGCCTTCCCCTCCACTTCACATTTTATTGTCTAAGACCTGTTTCTCATTATTTTGGCCACTGAAATCAGTGTGCAAATCGTGTTCCAGTGTGTGTAATCTGGTGCAGAATGTGTGTGTTCTACTGTGTGTGCGTGCGTATGTATTCTGTGTGTGTTCATGCGTGAGTTTCAGCCATAAATATTGTGTTTTGTTATGTGTTTGTAAGTGTAAGGGATGTAGCAAAAAAATCAGATTGCATTGTGAAACACTGCTGCTGCGTTTAAGTTCCAGTCTTGCTGTTATGCGCTTCCTTTCAAGTTCGTATCGTGGTTCAGATGTTAAGTTGTTAGCTTTGAATAGTGCTGTAGGAGCAGCTAGTTCGAGCCTATCCTGCTTCGTTGAGGATTCTAGCACTGCCATGAAGTCGTGTTTTACTGCTGCGCGTGTGTGTATTTCACTACTGCGTGTGGGTGTCAAGGTTTCTAAGTTCAAGTGGAGTATAGGTTCTAAATAATGGGAAGTATTAAATAATCGTATTATCGTGGCGTATGATGTCGTGAGATAGTGGAGTGGACTTGATTGATTTAAAGTGACAATATCTCATCCTTAAAAGATTGAGTGTAAATGGCAATAAAATGAACTAAACGTATATCAATTCCTTGATTTCGTAACAGATTTATAATATTGAGTTTTTATAGTTTGGACTTCATATTTTCATTGCACTTCAGGTTTAACTTTTGAGTTGCTTGTTTCATGGCCTCGAGTTTATACTCCAACCATAGTTTTTGTTGTAACGGATTTGTTGATGGTCTAAATGATAATTATATGGGTTTGCTTTATAGTACACGAGACTTGATTATTTAACAAAACTCATAATATTGGATTGTTAATTGATGTTGTGGAAACGGAGTTGCAAAATATATAAATGATATTAATTGCTTTGAATATGAGCTAATATTATATTGATATTCGATATAGACACTACATGAGACTTCAGACGTTGATGATAGCTTGTTCATGTTGTCGACTATAAGGTACGTGGTGACGTACGAGCAGGTATATCTAGTATCTATACATTCATGTACACATGTAATTTGAACATGATGTTTCAGGTTAATCGATTGAATCTGATAATTGAGTTTAAAATACGTAGCTTGATAGATACGTAGTTATACGTGATCCAAGAAGATGAGTAAAGAAAAGAATATGTGTATACATGTGTTGTGTGAAGGACACGTGGTGGTACGTGATCCGATTATACTGGTTGAGTATTGATGCCTTGGGCATGAGCGACATGAGAAAGTGTCGAGAATGAGATGGTGGGATAATCAGGTGTACATCGATGTTGAATTATTTATGTTGAGCATAAGTAATATATTGTTGTTGTATTGAATTCACAGTGTCGTTGAGTATCATGTTTTCAATGATAATACTAAATTTGACATTATGAATGTGCGTGAGTTTGAAACAGGAACAGTGTGTGGAAGCTATACGGATTCGGAATTGTACAGGGAGTATATTTTATGAGTTTGAATAATCTAAATTGTTGCATTATGATTTCGTATGTTGATTTGTGATCGAATATTGAGTTGGAGTGTGTTCACCCTGTGTGGGGACTGTTTCTGTTTGAAACAGGTACAACAGGTACGATGCTGCTTTGGCGTACCAGGCTCGAACCTTGTTGGATGATGCTTCCAGAAGCATAGTATGAGATTGAGCCGATATACGAGGTTGAGCGGTTGGTATTTATACTAATTATGCATCCGGATGTGTATCCGTTATTCGTTGCTCTTCTGTGAGCACTTGTATCTGTATATGGACTGTATAAGGGTGTTGAAACCCACTTTTGTTGTATTATTAGTGTGGTGTCTTCCCTGGCCGGGAATTTACTTGTGTTTCTATATTCTGTTTAATATTGCGTTGTCCCTGGTCGGGAATTATATTATGTGATGAGTTTTTATTTCCGGATAGCTCAGTTTGTGGGGAGACTCTGCCCAAATTTTTATAAAAACCCACAATGCAAAAGTGGTGTAATGGGGATGGTATTGGGTGAAACCCCTGAGTCTGTTTGTTGGTCGAGATGATCATATAATGTTGAACATTGGTTATGTCATGGGAAACATGTGATGATTCTTTTAAAGAATGAAAAGAAAATGAAAAATTTATACACATACGACGTCATAAATGACGAGTTTAAGTGTTGGGGCCTTACAGTACTCATAGTTTATGCATTTACTCATTATAATCATATTGTGGGGAATATGGATTATCGTATGCTCATGGTTTGGAATTGTTCCTGTAGGGACACTATGACGTGGAAAGGCTAAGGCCATGGTTGAAAGACACGAAACGGTAACCTGCGTTTTATATACATCATGAATTATGCATTGTGGTTGCATGTGTACATGTAGTGATGATTTTAATGCTTTGCCGCCAAATGTTGAAGCGAGGGGTGGGAGTACCGCATGTCGCATTTGAGCGAGGTGCATTAAAATATACTCATGATGATGTATGTTGGAATATGGATTATGCTTTGTGATGCAGGTATGGATGAAAAACTTGGGGAATATCCCATGAGTCATTGTTATGGATGAGTGATGATTTTAAATGCTTGCCGCTATTTATTGTTTTGTGCCGCTAAAATGTGAAGCGAGGGGTGGGAGCGCCGCATGTCACATTGAAGCGTGGTTAGCATATGAGGCGAGGGGTGGGAGCGCCGCATGTCCATTTAAGCGAGGTTATTCTATGCCGCCTATATGTGAAGCGAGGGGTGGGAGTACCGCATGTTTTATTTGAGCGAGGGGCATTAAAATACATCGTGACAATGACTAGGGATCGGCTATATTGACTGGCGATGGTTCTTGCCGCCAGATATATTGATAGCGATGGTTCATTCCGCTATATTGACTGGCGATGGTTCTTGCCGCCATGTATATTGATAGCGATGGTTCATTCCGCTATATTGACTGGCGATGGTTCTTGCCGCCATGTATATTGATAGCGATGGTTCATTCCGCTATATTGACTGGCGATGGTTCTTGCCGCCATATATATTGATAGCGATGGTTCATTCCGCTATATGGATTGGCGATGGTTCATGCCGCCAGGTGTATTGATAGCGACGGTTCATTCCGCTATATTGATTGGCGATGGTTCTTGCCGCTGGATATATTGATACGATGTCTCATTCCGCTATTCTATTGGCGATGATTTATGCCGCCGGGTATTGATAGCGATGCCTCATTCCGCTATATTGATTGACGATGACTTATGCCGCCGGGTGTTCATAGCGATGGTACATTCCGCTACATCTATGGCGATGGTTCATGCCGCCAGATGTCTATAGCGATGTTTTATGCCGCTGACTCTATGACGAGGGATTATGCCCCTGATTCTATAGCGATGGGTTATGCCGCTATGTACATGACGCTGGATTACGCCACCTACGAGCGATGGGTGCTGATTGCGTACCACTGTGGATGACGGAGACAGGTATGCCGCTATATTGTTAGCAATGAGGTATGGCATATTACTGTTTATTTAGCACTATTGTGGATATCATGTGTTGATTTACTTATGTTGTCATGTATTTGACGATGTGACTTACTTATGTTGTCATGTGTTTGACGATGAGATTATAGACGTCGTGTATTGACATACACCGTCACGAGTCGACAATATTATTTCAAAGTCATATGTTGACAGGTACCGTCACGAGATGACAATGGCATAGTGGATGTTCTATGTAGACGTGTAGCGTCGTTTTGATGATTAATACATTTATGTTATGTATTTGGCTGTATAGTTTGAGTGCCGATGATGAGCACATGGTAGAGTCTGGGTCACTAGTTGACGAGACCTTTTGCCGAGCAGGTTTGCTCGGTGGAGTATTGGATGTATTGTACCGGTAAATGTACCACATCATGTTATAGAGTTAAATATTTGTCGAGCAATGATACCCTTGGGTATGCTCGTTGGTTTGGCTAGGGCCAAGTGATTGGTGGTAAGAGTAGTCATTGATGAAACTACTCGCTTGTGTTGTGACGTAGGGTAGACATGGTTACACCCACCCTGAGGATGTGGGATAAGTCTTAATGGATTATGATTGTATCATAAGTGAGCAAGGACACCGGGTTGTCCATTGTGCTTGGTATTTTAGAGATATGTTGGGCGATGACCCATTACTCTAACGGTTTGTACGGTATGGCATACCGAGATGGAACATATGGCTTGTTGGTGGGCTTGATATGAGCCTATGGAGACAGCGCTTTGCTAGCCAGATATCGTAGTAATGATATAGTGTGATTGTTGGAGCCATTATACTACACGTTGGAACCGGGTTTGGCGAATCGTATGATGATACGATGAAGACTTTTGGCAGGCTTTTGATTGTCCCTTTGTAGTATGATGTTTGAGGCATGTGACACCCCATGAGAACATTTATACGTCTATTGTTTTGAGAGACTTGTCTGGGACCGCTCATAATGTTGGAGTACCAACAAGAGAATCATCAAGTCGTCGTTGACTCGATCTGGGGAATCCGTGTACTTGGGATGCAATGGGTGTTATTGTATCCAGTTTTTCCGAACGGTGGTTCGAGACTAGTGGATCTCGAGTTCGATAGCACTTCCCTTGTGGGGAAGGGGGTAGTATTATACCTATTTGGGAATCTTTGAAAGATTCGGTAAGTTGGTACGTCTGGTGTTGATTTTGGAAATCATGCCGTGTTGTTGATCGTCAATTATCATCCTCCACTAAGATGGGAATGACTCAGAATTGACAGTTGTGTTTGGGCTTAGGGGCATGTTGTAGATACCCGAGCCAAGTGCATTGAGTATGCATGTGATGTCCGTGCTTAGGCAGGTATACCGGTGAGTATACGGATGCCAGTTGTTGATTTCCTTTTGTCAAGCATAGAGTTATGCTATTTTTGGATGGTTAAATCTCTGATGAGAGATATGGGACACCTTGAGATTGGGAATCTTCATGGCACAATAATTATGAGGCATAATCGTGAGGTTAGTTGACTCCTTTGAGGAGGGATTATCTTGTGTAGGTAAGGTATTTCCTTGTTGGTGTTTTCCTTCGAGTTATGCGATAGCCTTCCCAAGTTTGGATTGTTAAATCCTAGGATTGTCAAGGGATGGCAGGAATTCGTATTTGTTGGGTGTCGCTGTCGACACAAGCGTTGAGGATGCATTGAGTTTATTGCATGTCCTTTCAGAAATTGAAACTCTGTGGAGTCTCGATGGTTTATTTATGATCAGGATGTGATTCTTGGAATATCCGGAGGTGGACATCTCGTGAGATGTGTTCGGGTGTGGATCGGTGGCCGTGAGTTGCCCGATCCGAGTTGCAGAGGGTGCAACTGCTCCTTGGATGAAGGTGGTATGTGTAGCAGGAACCAGGTTTGGTATGTGTACACCGTGGTGTACTAATGTTTCCCCCATAACGATGTATGTTAGACATCGTGAGTCATGATAGAGATGTCTTTGAATGATATCTACGATGGAATCGGGAGCAATTCGAATCCTTGCAGTTTCAGTCGACTAACTGCTTTTGGATTATTATCGTTGAGTGGCACTGACGCTCTTCGACGTTATGATGGATTTGGAAGTCTATTCCACTCCAGAGTTTGACACGAGGTCAACATTCTCACGGTTGAGGTATCATTCAGGATGCGTTCTTACTAGTAGTATTAGAACTAAGGATGACTGTCTGATCTATAGTCGTAAGTATTTGTTGTTTTGCAGTCATGAGGGACTGACTTTTGGGATGAACCGCATCGAGGTACGTTTTGCCTCTTGGGTGATAAGTTGGTGTTGGTTTTGGTATGTCGCTCTGTTTCAGAGTTTGATGTGAGATAAGTATCCTCGCGGTTTTTAAGACGATTCTGATATGGTCAAGGATCGAGGTTATGGCTTCATGTTGTTGTGTAGCCTGGGTGTTATGTGATACACCGGTGCTAATTTCGAGGACGAAATTCTTTTAGTGGGGAATATTGTGATGACAGGGATTATAGATGTTAATCCCGGAGTGTTAATAACCCCTAAAGTTGTTTTACGTGGCGATTTGGAGTTTAATCGCGGTGTTGGGCCTTCTGGGCTCGTTTATTTGGGTAGTTGGGATTGTTGGATCCCGAAGTTGAGATTGTATTTTCATTATGGTGTAAAACCTAAGAGTTGGGTTGTTGAAGTGTCTCGGAATCTCGGGTGCTTTGTGTGGGCACCGGTAGGGGGTTTTGGAGTTAGAGAGAGAGTTTTTGAAAACACATGATTTTTAATGAATCATGATGTATTTGTGGGGCTATTAGTATTTCGGGGTATTTTTGCTATAAATACCAGTTGAACCCGAGATTTTAATTATCGGAACCATTTTCCTCACCTTCTTCTCTCTCCCCCGCGTACCCGATTTCCCGATCCAGTTGACCCACGCCGCTTCCAGGCGTGCGCCCGCCGCCGTCCGGCCGCCGTTCGGCGCGTCTGACCCGCCGTCGGCTTCGTCTCGTCCAGGTGCTCCTTCCCATACCATCAATTCGAAGTTTGGTCGCGATTTGAGTTTGGATTTCTGCAGAAAGCGCTAGGGTTCGAAACTGGATTTCTGTCCGATTTTGGGGCTCGATTTTGGTACGATTTTGGGGCTTTTATTCTGGTGTTTTTGGGGGTTTTGAGCTGATATTGAGTCGATAATTTCAGACTTTAAAGTTCAAAATTTTTGTTGCTTAATGGTTCGAATTTCAGTGCTGGTTGCGTGAAGTTTGGGTTCGAAAATTGGGGTTTTAACATGTGGGGCTATTATTAATGTTGTTGATTGATTAATTCATGTTTTAGATGAATTATGGTGATTATTTGAGTTCGAATTGTTATGATAGGGTTCGAATTATTGAAGGTGTTCTTGAGCAACTTTTGATAATGGTTAATTGTCGTGTGTTGACAATATTTTTGAGGGTTATGGGTGTGCTTGAGCATGGGTTGCATGTTCGTAAATAATTGTGAATTATTTATCGTGTTAGCACATCGTTCCTCGGAGCATGGAACTCGAGCAAGGTTTGGCTCGGACTTCGGAGATTAAGGTACGTGCGACGTACGAGCATTACTTTATATAAGAGCATTTGTGAAATGCATAATGTTTTAATTGCATTAGATGGATGTGGGTATGGCTCTATATATATGTGTTGAAATGACTATGGAACGACCTAGTCTTGACATTGCTGCCACAAGTGTGCGTAATACTAGAGTAGTATAACCTTACATGAGATATGGGGTACTGGGTTTATATGACTATTGTAGGGCATTTGAGATGCCTGAGAATGATCGTGGGATCATGTATTCATTGTAAGACATGTGAGATGTCTAAGTGAAATGGAGAATTGGTAAAATAAATGCTAGGCATTTGAGCTATCTGTGATTGGTAGCAAAGTTGAAAATCAGTATTAGATATTGAGATATCTATATCCGTATGTATAATGAATTTGGAATCATCAATTTTTGATATTTGAGAATCAGGCATGCGATGAGTTGAATCAATGTGTTGATTTACTGATTTATGAGATTTGATGAGTTTGATGATTGTGAGAACAGGGACAGTACACGGAATCCCGGATGAGGATGTTACCATCCAGGGAGTATCATTTAAAATTCATTAGTATTTACTTTTGTTGTAAATTATGAATTTCATTATTGTGATTATGGGATTTTGTGTATTGGTATGCTCACCCCGTTGGGGGCTGTCTCTGTTGGGGCAGGTGAACAGGTACATCGATGGCTTTGGAGTTGAGCTCGAGCTGTTGATTGGATTTACTCCCAGGATCGTGATACCAGGGCTTGATGGAGCACGGTATCGTATAGAGTACCTATATACACCTGAGGGTCATATACATATTCATGATGCTCGCATGTGAGCACGATTATACTTGTATATGGATTGTATATAAAGGCATGAGCCTTTCTCTCTTTCATTTGATGTTGCATGCAATTAGAGGTAGAATTGCTAAATGATATGAGAGTCATTGGTGTATTATGTGGGTGTTGAAACCCACTTTTGTCGTCATATGTGTGGTGTCTTCCCTGGCTGGGAATTTACTTGGTATTGCTGCATTCTGATGAGTATTATGTTTTCCCTGGCCGGGAATTATGTTATGTGTTGTGCTTTTATTTCGGGATAGCTCTATTTGTGGGGAGACTCTGCCCAAATTTTTATAAAAGTCCACAATGTAAAAAGTGGCACAAAGGGGATGGTAATGGGCGAACTTTATGAGTATATTTGTTGTTAGTGTAAGGACCCTAGTTCCTTAAGTGCGGACTAAAGGCGTAATTAAAAATTTCCATGCATAAACAGAGTATAAAGGTTGTGTCGATGCTCTGAGCTAATAAATTACAGTGCCAAAATAAAGATCCAAAATGGATTAATTACATTCTTAACTATGAATGTTAATCCTATAGTTTTACACTACTCCTAGAGTAGATACTATACAAAAGAATGTGCCTGCTACAAGATCACTCCGCACTAGCTCACTGCACCAACTCGCCTTAGCCCTTCCGCCCAAAAGTACCTACAGGAACAACCCCAAAACCATGAGCATGTATAAAATCATATACACAACGATATGACAGCAATTCAAATGCATAATTATAAATGTGATTCACTTCCTGTATGTAACACATTTAAAATGCTCCCTTGGATTATCCCTGTACCAAATCATAATCAGTAGATTATATTATCAACAATGTATGTCATGACATGCACCGATTCCCATATATATGCCGTGTTCAATCCCGAGTCTGATCATATCAGTGGCATAATACCTCTCGCGTTATCATGACAGCGGAAATACCCCTCGCTTAAGACAATACCAGCGGCACTAATATCCCTCGCTATAAGTATGACAGCGGTCGTGTTCTTCGCTTCATATTAGCGGCAAATATTCTCTCATCGCTACGGTATGACAGCGGCAAGTATTCACATCGCTACGCCACTAGCGGTAAGTATTCATCATTATTGGAATATAATTCCTGACTCACAATCACATGCAACAATGCACCCAATATATACATGCAACCAAAATGCATGACCAATCATGTATACAATCCATGATGTATAAACATTACCCCATATGCAACCACAATGTGTAATCAATTCCATGTGCACAACCATAGTGCATAATCAATACAAAGCGTAATAAATACGTTTTACCGTCCGATGCTCGTACGTCTCACTACGTACCTTGGTTCCAAAAGTGGAGATATTGTGGAACTTTATCTCCTTTGTTGTGTGGCTACCTGGGATGGTTCTACACAATCACATGAATCCATATTAGAAACCCATAATTGAACCATTACCAAAAACATCAATATTTAGAACAAAATCCTAAAATTCACATTTATAAGCCTTCCGATCGATCGGCCCCAAGTCCCGATCGATCGCCAAGTGAAGGAATACAGGCATCCAAGTACTGCCTCCGCCGATCGATCGAGAGTTTATCTCGATCGATCGAGATCACACACACCGATCGATCGGGACAAAATCTCGATCGATCGGTAAGCTCATTCCTCGCCTTGGGCAGGTACTGCCTTGCTCGATCGATCGGACCCATTTTCCGATCGATCGAGACGCCCTGTTCACGCGAGAAATTTCCTTAAATGAGCTTCCAACCTCACCTATGCACAAGCACAACCAAGAACAACCACCATGCTCAACTTAAAGCTATAAAACAACCTTAAAAATGCAACTTCCAAACATAACAAGATGTTGGACCAAGATCCACCCTTAAATCCCCAAAAATAAGCTATAAACCCAATCAAAACTCAACAAAACTCAACCAAGGTGGTAGCTTACCCTTTGAGCTCCAAGTTTCTAGCAAGAAAACACCAAATGAACCCTTTCACTAAGTTTTCCCCTTTCCTTTAGATGTAGAAACGAAAATGGAAAGTATTCTTGCAAGAGATAAGATGGATGGATGAGGTTTTGGGCAAAAGCTGATAAGGGGAGGGTGATGTGATGTAAAGGGGTTATGCAAGTGGTTCATGCCATGATATGGGACACAAGCATGATATAGAAAATACCTCAACATGATATTTTAAAAGCATTTTACCACAATGCATCAAAATCCCTATTAAAATCATGTTTTCCCAAATAAACACAACCCATATCATTAAAACCATTTTAACACCCAAGATTTCTCACATGTACAACATGCACCCCGAAATGCTCTACCGGGTCACTCCTACCATGTGACAAGCATTGTACCAAGATAATTAGTCCCAACATATAATCTAATTATCACCATAATATCGCATAAACATAATTAACGTCCAAAATGCAATTAATTATTTCGGGGATATCACATTACTCCCCTACTTACAAGATTTCGCCCTCGAAATCGCATGCACTTACCCAAATCAAAACTAACATAAATCACATACCAGAGAATAATTCCGGGTAGTGCTGCACCATATGTTGCTCCGTCTCCCACGTGTCCTCTTCGACACCCCTGCGATCCCACTGTACCTTTACCATAGGTATCACTTTGTTCCGAAGCCTGCGATCAGCCCTATCTAGAATTCTGACTGGCCGTTCCTCATACGATACATCAGAATCTAACTGAACCTGAGAAGGCTGCAATACATGCGACGGATCCGGCTCATATTTCCGTAGCATAGATACATGAAACACGTCATGAATACCAGACAACGACGGTGGTAGTGCCAAACGGTAAGCTAAGGTACCAATGCGTTGTAAAATCTCATACGGTCCCACATATCTCGGAGACAGTTTACCACGCATGCCAAACCGAACCACACCTCTGAAAGGTGAAATCTTCAAAAAGACCCTGTCTCCCGTCTGAAACTCTAACGGTCTCCGTCGTTTATTCGCATAGGCTGCCTGCCTGTCTTGGGCTGCCTTCATTTTCTGTCGGATAACCTTTACCTTATCCTCCATCTCCCGAATCAATTCGGGTCCTCCCACAGCTTTACTGGTCAAGTCATCCCAGTACAATGGCGACCTACAACGCCTACCATACAAAGCCTCAAACGGTGCCATCTGAATACTCGTCTGATAGCTGTTGTTGTATAAAAATTCTACCAAGGGCAAGGAATCTTGCCATGAAGCATCAAACTCCAATACACAAGCTCGCAGCATGTCCTCAAGCGTCTGAATAGTACGCTCAGTCTGCCCATCCGTCTGGGGGTGATATGCCGTACTCAATCTCACCTCAGTACCCAAAGCTGACTGAAGACCTCCCCAGAAATGAGATGTGAACCGTGGGTCCCTGTCTGACACAATAGATACTGGAATCCCATGTAGTCTCACTATGTCCCGGACATACAACTGAGCCATCCTCAAATATGTGTACGTCATACAGTATGGAATGAAGTGAGCTACCTTCGTCAGTCTGTCAATGATCACCCAAATGGCATCACAGCCCGAAGTAGTCCTCGGCAGGTGGGTCACAAAGTCCATAGATATGTGTTCCCACTTCCACTCCGGTATCTCTAAGCTCCTTAGCTCGCCACCGGGTCTCTGCCTCTCTGCCTTAACTTGCTGGCAGATCAAACATCTCTTGACATAAGCGATCACATCACTCTTCATCCGCTTCCACCAGAACTGATCACATAAGTCCTTATACATTTTTCTTCCTCCTGGGTGGATGCTAAATCGGCTACTATGAGCCCGTTCCAAGATTCCTCTACGCAACTCCGGCGTATTTGGAACTACCCATCGGTTACCGAGTCTCAAGGAACCATCCTCAGCCACTCTGAACTTTGATGGCTGCCCTTGAAGTGCCAATGACGACCATCTCTGAATCTCATCATCTGTCCTCTGAGCTCTCCTGAGATTCTCATAGATATCTGGTTCAGCTAATAAGGTCGATACCCTAACCGGTGATGCATCCACATCGAAGTCATAGCCCATATGGCAACAAGAAGTCATCATAGCCGACAAATGCATGACATCCACAGCAGTATTCCTCACCTTCCGACTCAAGGCGTCTGCTGTCAAATTGGCCTTCCCCGGATGGTACTCTATTTCACAGTCATAATCTTTAAGTAGGTCCATCCATCTCCTCTGACGCATATTCAATTCCGCCTGAGTAAACAAGAATTTCAGGCTCTTATGATCTGTATAAATGGTGAAGGAAGGTACCATACAGATAATGCCTCCAAATCTTCAGGGCAAATATAATAGCCGCCAACTCCAAATCGTGGACTGGGTACCTAGCCTCATGCGGTTTCAACTGCCTTGATGCATAAGCTACCACATGCTTATCTTGCATCAATACACATCCCAAGCCCTGAAGTGACGCGTCAGTATACAGAACAAACCTCTTATTCTCTGAGGGAATTACCAAAACAGGTGCTGTGGTCAGCCGGTGCTTCAGTTCCTGGAAGCTCTGCTCACAAGCCTCAGACCAATAAAACGGTATCCCCTTCTGAGTCAACTGAGTCAGTGGCTTAGCAATCTTCGAAAATCCTTCGACGAAGCGTCGATAATAGCCAGCCAAACCAAGGAAACTCCGAATCTCGGGTACAGAAGTGGGTGCAGCCCACTCCATCACAGCCTCAATCTTCCTGGGGTCCACAGAAATCCCACTGCTGGATATGACATGTCCCAGAAATACTACTCTACTCAACCAAAACTCACACTTGCTGAGCTTGGCATATAATTGGTGATCTCTGAGGATCTGGAGCACTGTCCTCAAGTGTTTCACGTGCTCTTCCTCGCTCCTGGAGTAGATGAGTATATCGTCAATAAATACGATGACGAATTGATCCAGATAGGGTTGGAACACCCGATTCATCAGCTCATAAAGACAGCCGGGGCGTTCGTCACACCAAACGGCATTACTAAGAACTCGTAATGTCCATACCGAGTCCGAAATGCTGTCTTCTGTACATCTTCCTCCCTGACCCGTATCTGGTGGTACCCGGATCTCAGATCAATCTTGCTATAAAGTCTGGTACCTTGCAACTGGTCAAACAGATCATCAATCCTTGGAAGAGGATACTTGTTCTTTACCGTAGCCTTATTCAGTTGCCGGTAATCGATGCACAACCGCATCGAACCATCCTTCTTCTTTACAAAAAGAACTGGTGCGCCCCAAGGCGATACGCTAGGGCGTATATATCCTTTATCAAGGAGTTCCTGCAGCTGCTCCTTCAGTTCTCTTAATTCTGCCGGTGCCATTCGGTAAGGGGCACGAGAAATAGCGGATGTCCCCGGTAATAACTTAATCCCAAACTCGACTTCCCTAGTCGGTGGGAATCCTGGAATCTCTTCCGGGAACACATCAGCAAATTCCGCTACTACTGGTATGTCCTCCACTTTTAACTCCTTGCTTTTTCCCAACAGATCCACGACATAAATGAGATAGCCCATGTGTCCACGTTCCAATAGTTGGGACATTTGGATTGCTGAGATCAACGGAATCTTCGCACGAGAACCGTTGCCATAGAAAATCAACTGAACTCCCAAATGAGATCTGAACCGTACTATCCTCTGTCGGCAATCCACTACTGCCTGATATCTGTTCAGAATGTTGATGCCCACAATGCAGTCGAAATCTGACAAGCTCAGAACAATCAAATCTGCCTTCACCTCATTGCCCTCAAAATAAATGAGGCAGTTCATTAGAAACTGATCCGCAACAACTTTCTTTCCGGTGGGTGTCGAGACCAAGAGAGACGTGGGTAACGGAGACGTGCACATATGATGTCTCGCCATAAAGTCCGCAGACACAAAGGAATGGGAAGCACCTGTGTCTATCAAAATAAAGGCGGAATATGTAAATAATAGACACGTACCAGCTATAACCTCCTCTGGAGCTGCATCGGCCTGCTCCCTGGTCAAGGCATAGACCTGTCCCTGGGGTGGCCCCATCACCTGTCCTCCCCCCTGACGAGGTACCATCGGTGGCCTCTGCTGTACTGTCCCGGTAGAAAACCTCCCTCTGCCTCCTCTCAGATCTACTTGACCATCACTATTCTGACAAAACCGGGATATGTGGCCCATCTGGCCGCATTTATAACAAGCAGTACAGTCTCGCATGTGATGCGGTCCTCCACAAAAATGGCACTTCACCACTCCACTCCTATTCACTTGAGTCTGCCCTCTGTTGTTAGGCGCACCGCCCCTCCTGTTATCCATTCTTCTCCCACCAAACCGAGAAGATGAAGAAGAAGCCCCACGAGGTTTAAATGATTCTCCTCGTGGCCTCAGATTATTAGACATTGGCCGTGGCGGTCGGACTTGTGAGGGTGTAACGTCCGGATAGGCGCCGACCCCGATCTCTGCTAGCTCCGCTCTGGTGAGGGCATCATCAAAAGAAGTGGGTTTGTTGGAAATAACCCGATCAAAAAGTTCCGGTCGCAGTCCCTTCATGAAATTCCTCATTTTGGCATGCCCATTGGTGGCAATATGTGGAACATATCTCAGTAACGAAGAGTACTGCGTGGCATAGTCGGACACTGTCATGCTTCCTTGTTTCAAACTTGCAAACTCATCCTCCTTCGTCTGTCTTGCTGCTGCCGAGAAGTACCGGTTCAGAAACCGGGTTCTGAAAAGCGTCCAATCAATCACTGCACCTTGTGCTCTCTGTTCCATTACAGTGCTCCTCCACCACATTAAAGGTTTCTTTGCTAACTGGAACTCCGCTAGCCTCAGCCAAGCTGTAACAGCACAAGGAGCTGATACAAAAATCTGTTCAAGCCTTTCCAGCCACTCCTCAGCCTCCTCTCCGGACTCTGTTCCCTCAAACCGAGGTGGGTGATACGATAGAAACTGAGTCAAGCTAATCTCACCAGGTAGCAATAACTGAACTACTGGTTCCATTCCCACAGCCGGTGGAGGTAGAGGGTTTGTCTGTCCAACACTAGCATTCATGCTCCCCATATCACCGACTTCCTCATTAGCAGCCATGCTGTAACACAAATGTTAACAACAAGTCCAAAGCAATATATATGTTATGCCGTTAGATAACAGGAATGAGAATAAGCACGTTAGTATAACATAATATACATCAATATGCACCACATGCATAAACATGCTTCAAATGTAAGCACCTAGCCAACCATGCTAAGGCTACCCTTCACTCGTTCCCGGGTTCTCTAACCACTGCTCTGATACCACTAATGTAAGGACCCTAGTTCCTTAAGTGCGGACTAAAGGCGTAATTAAAAATTTCCATGCATAAACAGAGTATAAAGGTTGTGTCGATGCTCTGAGCTAATAAATTACAGTGCCAAAATAAAGATCCAAAATGGATTAATTACATTCTTAACTATGAATGTTAATCCTATAGTTTTACACTACTCCTAGAGTAGATACTATACAAAAGAATGTGCCTGCTACAAGATCACTCCGCACTAGCTCACTGCACCAACTCGCCTTAGCCCTTCCGCCCAAAAGTACCTACAGGAACAACCCCAAAACCATGAGCATGTATAAAATCATATACACAACGATATGACAGCAATTCAAATGCATATTATAAATGTGATTCACTTCCTGTATGTAACACATTTAAAATGCTCCCTTGGATTATCCCTGTACCAAATCATAATCAGTAGATTATATTATCAACAATGTATGTCATGACATGCACCGATTCCCATATATATGCCGTGTTCAATTCCGAGTCTGATCATATCAGTGGCATAATACCTCTCGCGTTATCATGACAGCGGAAATACCCCTCGCTTAAGACAATACCAGCGGCACTAATATCCCTCGCTATAAGTATGACAGCGGTCGTGTTCTTCGCTTCATATTAGCGGCAAATATTCTCTCATCGCTACGGTATGACAGCGGCAAGTATTCACATCGCTACGCCACTAGCGGTAAGTATTCATCATTATTGGAATATAATTCCTGACTCACAATCACATGCAACAATGCACCCAATATATACATGCAACCAAAATGAATGACCAATCATGTATACAATCCATGATGTATAAACATTACCCCATATGCAACCACAATGTGTAATCAATTCCATGTGCACAACCATAGTGCATAATCAATACAAAGCGTAATAAATACGTTTTACCGTCCGATGCTCGTACGTCTCACTACGTACCTTGGTTCCAAAAGTGGAGATATTGTGGAACTTTATCTCCTTTGTTGTGTGGCTACCTGGGATGGTTCTACACAATCACATGAATCCATATTAGAAACCCATAATTGAACCATTACCAAAAACATCAATATTTAGAACAAAATCCTAAAATTCACATTTATAAGCCTTCCGATCGATCGGCCCCAAGTCCCGATCGATCGCCAAGTGAAGGAATACAGGCATCCAAGTACTGCCTCCGCCGATCGATCGAGAGTTTATCTCGATCGATCGAGATCACACACACCGATCGATCGGGACAAAATCTCGATCGATCGGTAAGCTCATTCCTCGCCTTGGGCAGGCACTGCCTTGCTCGATCGATCGGACCCATTTTCCGATCGATCGAGACGCCCTGTTCACGTGAGAAATTTCCTTAAATGAGCTTCCAACCTCACCTATGCACAAGCACAACCAAGAACAACCACCATGCTCAACTTAAAGCTATAAAACAACCTTAAAAATGCAACTTCCAAACATAACAAGATGTTGGACCAAGATCCACCCTTAAATCCCCAAAAATAAGCTATAAACCCAATCAAAACTCAACAAAACTCAACCAAGGTGGTAGCTTACCCTTTGAGCTCCAAGTTTCTAGCAAGAAAACACCAAATGAACCCTTTCACTAAGTTTTCCCCTTTCCTTTAGATGTAGAAACGAATATGGAAAGTATTCTTGCAAGAGATAAGATGGATGGATGAGGTTTTGGGCAAAAGCTGATAAGGGGAGGGTGATGTGATGTAAAGGGGTTATGCAAGTGGTTCATGCCATGATATGGGACACAAGCATGATATAGAAAATACCTCAACATAATATTTTAAAAGCATTTTACCACAATGCATCAAAATCCCTATTAAAATCATGTTTTCCCAAATAAACACAACCCATATCATTAAAACCATTTTAACACCCAAGATTTCTCACATGTACAACATGCACCCCGAAATGCTCTACCGGGTCACTCCTACCATGTGACAAGCATTGTACCAAGATAATTAGTCCCAACATATAATCTAATTATCACCATAATATCGCATAAACATAATTAACGTCCAAAATGCAATGAATTATTTCGGGGATATCACAGTTAGGCTGATGATCTTTTAACATTGAGTGTTAATGGAAATTTTGTAATTGCCATGCAATGATAAAGTATCATCTGAGCTTCCCGATTGACTTTTTATTGAAAGCATGTGCCACACATAGTGGTTAATACACTAATCAAGGGTTAAGGGCTTGGGGTCCTTACAAAATGTGAAGGTTGATAATTAATTGGTGAAGCATGTATTTAATGGAGATTTTGATGCATTTTGATAAAATGTTTTAAAATGTCGTGTTGGAGTATTTTATGTTAGGAATCCAACATGCAATACGCAGCGGAAAATAAAATTGGATTCATACCACCGGACCTATACAAAGTTATTCATACCGAGATTGATAAGAATCATACCCTTGCAGCGTGTTTGTAGCAGAATCCTCGTTGCAAGACCCCGAGTCACGAACAAAGATTTGCACCTTCGTCTCTACGGTATCCAGACGATCAAATCAAAAGGGTGTTTAAGAACAAGTTGCTAGACTCGTTCTTAAACCAAAACCAGACTCACAGTTCAAAACCGATCAACGACGGCCGTTCAAATCCCTATTCACGTTGGCGGCGGCGGTGTGAGGTAGAGATCAAGAGGCGGCGGCCGAGAGCAAGTTTTTGGTGGCTATTAGGTTTTAATTTAATTAACACTTAATTAAACTTGTTAGCATATTATATTATATATTAGATTTAATTAAAGGCTTTCAAAAGCCTCATTGGCCCAAACCCAATATCTTAATTAAATCCATATATCTAATATTTATAATTAAGACTCTTCTTAATTAATTAATTTATCCAATGAATTATATCTCCCTTTAAATCTTTTGTGTGACCCGATAGGATCTTGCAATGTTGGCAGCGACATAAAATTTAATTTTATGTCACAAGCAATGAGCGGTATCTAGCAACACATCAAGGCTACCTAAATTACAAGAATGTCATTGACTCGACATAACCTACGGACTGTGATAATATTAACCATGTAACTTAATCCCTTTGTCCATTGTGTTTAGATTCAACATGAGTCATGTAATAGTCATACTCGTATATTCAATCTTTTATTTCTTGATCCCCAAGTAGAACTAGAATAAACGAATAAGCTCGATATCACATATCGACTCATTCGAGCATGGCCATGCATTTTAGTCTTACTTGATCAAGGGCCCAAACACTTCTCCTGTTATATAGGAGGGACAAATTGTGATATCCCCGAAATGATTATGTGGGTAATCATGCAATTAAGGATTGTTAATTGTGAGCCTATGTGTTAAAGGCGTGTTTTATGTGGGGGTGTTATATTTATTTTGATGATGTGGTTTAGGGAGCATGTTAGGTGTTTTTAATAGTTGTGTTGATGTGGTGAAATAATAAAATATCAAGGGGAGATATTTTTATACATCGTATGAAATACCGGGACACAATTAAACACCAAAAGATCACCCTACATGCAACCACCCTACCCCCCACTTGCATGCAACTCACGCCCCTCCCCTGTTTTTCTGGAAGCTGATTGACCAAGTAGGACTTTTTGCACTTAGATATTTTCACTTTTGTCTCTTCCAAAAACCTCCTTCTTCCTTCCTTCATTTCGTCTGCAATTTGGACTGCTACTAGGAAGAAAGTGATCGGATTTTACTAATCCCTTCTTGATGAAAATCGAAGATCAAAAGTGGTGAGGAATCACGCTGGTTCACCAGCTTTTTCGTTTTGATGCATGTATGTTCTTCATAGCAGTTTTGGCATGCTAATGTTAGGTTCGATGAAACCTTGTTATGAGTACTTGCAAGTAATGTTTATGAAGCCCATAGCATGTTTTGTAAAGTAAATTACATGCTTTATGTGTTAGATTTTTGTTTGTTAAAAGTATTCCTCGAAAATCTGGGCAGGGGAAGTGCCCTGTTTTTATGTTGAGTAGGAGTTTTACTATGAAGATTTGAAGCATGCTAGCTTAGGTTTTGAGTAAACCTTGACGTGAATACATACATGGTAGTTTGGTGAAATTACCAGCATATTTGTTTGAGCATGAACTACGAGTGTGATGTCCCCGAAATTATTAATTGCAATTAAGGCATTAATTATGTTTATGTGATTAATTATGTGGATAATTGATTTACGTGTTGAAATTAATTATCACGATGAGATACTTAGTCACATGATAGGCATGACCCAGGGGTTACGTTTCAAGGTGCATGTTATGCACGATAGAAAATGGGGTGTTAACATGATTTAATTGTGTTGATTGTTAATTATGAGGAAAGTATGGATTTAATGAAGTTGGTTGCATTTTTGTAAAATGCGTTTAAAATACCATGTTGGGGTATTTTTTACATCATGTTAATTTTTGGGTACAATTTAATTAACCCATATACCCCACTATACCCTCATTCCCCTCACTTTACCCTTTCCCTCAAAAATCCCCAATTCATTCCCAAAACCCTTCCCATTCCCCATTTTCGAAATCCTCCAAGTAAGGAGAAGGAAAGTTCCACAAAACTTGTGTTTGTGTGATTCTTGTCAAGATTTGGAGTCTTCAAGAGGTATGGAACCCTTCCTAAAGTTTTTATGAAGATTGGATTTGAAATGGGATGATTTTGAACTGATTTATATGGGTTTATTTTGTGTATGTGTTGTATGTTGTTGGGGTATGATTTTTGAAGTGTTTTATGTGAGTTTTCGTGAGTTATGATGATGTTAGTGTTGTTGGAAAGTTTGGGTTTGTATGGTATGGGATTGATCTTGGAAAATGCTCAAACATGGCGAAAAATCGCGCACCAGCAGGTGGCGATCGATCGCCTGAAATAAGGCGATCGATCGCCGAAGGCCAGTAGCCATTTCGCGTAGCAGGCTATCGATCGCCTCAAATGAAGCGATCGATCGCCGCAAGGCAAAAAGTGAGGCGATCGATTGGTTTTCATTTGTCGCCTCGCGGGTCATGCCTTCGACCCACACTTCTGAGGTGACAAAAGATAGAGCGGTCCTGGTATATGCCATCCTCTCAGGGAAGGGAGTGGACTTCGGCGAGATCATTAGTGATCACATTGAAGAGATTGGGAGCAGCCCACCGACCTCCGCACTACCGTTTCCATCCACGATCACTGCTTTATGTCAGAGAGGCGGAGTGACATGGGGGGAAGACGAGGAGCTACTTCCGCCGAAGACCCCGATCATTGTGGACGGTCCACCACCTCCTACGGGCCGACGAAGGGCCGAGCCAAGACCCTCGGACACTACACAGGCTGGAGCATCATCCTCCGCTGGAGAGCGTACACGTGTTACATTGGACTCTCTTCATAGGGATCTCCAAGATATTCGCCTGGAGCAGCAGAGCATTCACAGCATGCAGCGGGACATTCATAGCATGCAGAGAGCATTGCAGATGGACCATGAGCAGGTAGCTCAGCGACAGATGGAGTTCATGCACTATCAGAGTGCATGGAACACTGCCATGGCCCAGGGCTTTCCAAATTTCCAGTTCCCGCCGGAGCCACACTTTGCACCTTATCATCCGCATGCACCTCCACCTTCTGAGTACCCACCATTTCCGCCATATCAGGGCGAGGAGCACCACTACCCAGTTCCCCCTCCGGAGCATGATGAAGACGACGATCAGTGACGATCGTCGTCATGGTATGTGTCTTTGCTTTTGCATTTATTTATTTTTCTTGTTCATTGAGGGCAATTCACATGCTAAGTTCGGGGGGGTTTTGAGTATTTGTATATATCTTGTACTTGCACATTCAGCTACTTGTCTTGTTTCTTTTTCTTGCATGATTACATGATTTTGTGACTGATTCATCCTTGAGCATTACCAACAAAATTTTTTTTTTTTGTGAGTTAGTCTTGAGAAATGAAGAATTAGATTTGCAACGGTAATACATGATGAAATAATCCTCATCTAGATAGGAGTCATGAAAATGTTTAACTTGTTTGTATATATCCTTTGTTAACCATATGTCAAAGCTGAGGAATAATTTGAGCACATATTGAGTCATGATTGAGTGAAGTATGTATTGATTAATTGAAAATCTGTGTTAACTATGATGAGTCTTGAGTATCTTAGATAACTCTACAGTTTAGTTGAAAGCACTTTGAGGCGAAATTTAGAATTAGGAACTAGACTTGGAGATGATTTAGGCGATCTTTGGACAGTTTGAGTCTTTCTAATGTAGGGTCCTCCTACCTTAACGTCATATTATACACGTATTATGGACTAAACATGCATTCATAACCTCTTAAGGGTTCCGGTTGAGACTTTGAGCTAATAAGATTACGGCCAAAAATGAAATTTCAACCTTAATTAATTACATCCTCAATACGAATGTTAAAGCGATAGAATTATACTACTACTAGAGTAGAGACTATCTAGAAATCCTGAATCCTAACATCTTTCATGCTCCTCATAGCTCACTGCCTCAACCCGGCCCTTAGTCCTTTAGTCCAAAAGTGTACCTACAGGAACAACCCATCGTGAGCATGTACATCGTTACTTAACATCATAAGGAAATGGCATATAATTAAATGCATGAAAATAATTGGTAACGTATACCTCCTGGTTAATCGCATTAACCCTCTTTGGTTGTCCCTGTTTCATAGCCATGAATATAATCATTAATTCTTGATATGAATGATTAAAATCGTCGTCTTATAAATATCGTCGTCTTACAGCATCATCATCATATAAGCATTATCATCTTATACATATCATCAAACATCATCATCATATAAGCATTATCATCTTATACATATCATCATTTACAGCATCATCATCTTATAAGCATCATCATCTCATAACTTCATCATCTTATAACGTCATCATCTTACAACATCATCATCATTTAAGCATCATAACAAGATACAACAGTAAATGTACGAAGTCTTGGTTAAGTAATTTACTGGTTATTCGTTAACTTCTTCTTGTTAACCCTGATTTACCTTCATGCATATGGGCATCTTACCCCGTGGTATCTTACCACACAATAACATCATATGGCCTCTTACCATATGGACATCTTACCCCGTGGCATCTTACCACATAATAACATCGTATGGCATCTTATCATATGGGCATCTTACCCCGTGGCATCTTACCACATAATAACATCGTATGGCATCTTACCATATGGTCATCTTACCCCGTGGCATCTTACCACATTATAACATCGTATGACATCTTACCATATGGGCATCTTACCCCGTGGCATCTTACCACATTATAACATTGTAAGGCATCTTACCATATGGGCATCTTACCCTTTTATAAACATCGTATAACATTATTATAAACTTACTTATTACAATCATCATCATAAACATCATCATCATATACATCATCATCATAAACTTACTTATCATAATCATCATCGTAAACATCATCATCATAAACATCATCATCATAATCATCATCGTAAGCATCATCATCATAAACATCGTCATCATAATCATCATCGTAAGCATCATCATCATAAACATCATCATCATAATCGTCATCGTAAGCATCATCATCATAAACATCATCATCATAATCGTCATCGTAAGCATCATCATCATAAACATCATCATCATAATCGTCATCGTAAGCATCATCATCATAAACATCATCATCATAATCGTCATCGTAAGCATCATCATCATAAACATCGTCATCATAAACTTATGCAATCAATACATAGTCATAGTTAGGAGGGTGTTACCGTCCGATGCCCGTACGCTTCTTACGTACCTTAATTCCAAAAATGGAGAAGTTGTAGGACTTTATCTCCTTGAAATTGTGGGTACCTGGGATGGTTCTACATAACCATACAAATCGAGCTATTTATAGTCCTATATCCAAAAATCCCACAAAAACATCAAAATTATACTTTTTGGTGTCTCGCGATCGATCTCCATGAAGCCCCGATCGATCGCGAGATCACACTGCCTCGTCCAAAAAAATTTTCCAATTCGCGATCGATCGCCGAGTATGCGCCGATCGATCGCGACCTCGCCGATCGATCGCGCCAAACTCGCGATCGATCGCTGAAGGCTACTGCCTTCAGCCTTTGCAGCTCGCGATCGATCGGTGGAGGGTGTCGATCGATCGCCGAGTCCTGTAGGTCCGATTTTCGGGCACTATTCATCCTTCTCCTTCCCCAACACAAACAAACTCAAATATCAAAACACCAACCATACCAAATCACTACAAATCTTCAATAAACATCCTCATATAACCATAAATCATACCCCAACTACATACAACACATACCCAAAACAAACCCACATAATTTACTTCAAAATCAACCCATTTCAACACCAAACATCATAAAACTTTTAGGAATGGTTCCATACCTCTTGTAGGCTCCAAATCCTAACAAAGATCACACAACAAAGTTTTTGTGAAGTTTTCTTCTTCCTTCCTTGGTGAATTTCGAAAATGGGAGATGGGTTAGGGTTGAGGAATGAATTGGGGATTTTAAAAGTGATTGGTAAAGTAAGTGGGTATAGGGGGAAAAAGGGGGTTATAAGGTTAATATTAAAATTATACCCCAAAGTTAACATGATGTATAAAACACCCCAACATGGTATTTTAAAAGCATTTAAAAAAAAATGCATTAAACTTCCACTAAATCATGCTTTCCTCATAATTAACCATCAACATAATTAAATCATGTTAACACCTCATTTTCTAACATGCATGACATGTACCCTGAAATGCAACCCTGGGTCACGCCTATCATGACTAACCATTTCAACATGATAATTAATTTCAACACGTAAATCAATTATCAACATAATTCATCATATAAACATAATTAATGCCTTAATTGCAATTAATCATTTCGGGGGCATCACATTACTCCCCTACTTATAAGATTTCGTCCTCGAAATCGCATGCACTTACCCCAAAAGAAATTAAACATAAATCACATACCAGAGAATAGTTTCGGGTAGTGCTGTACCATATGCCGCTCCGTCTCCCACATAGCCTCCTTGACACCCCGACGATCCCACTGAACTTTAATCGTCGGTATAATCTTGCTTCGTAATCTGCGATCCTCATGATCCAGAATTCTGATCGGTCGTTCAACGCAGGATACATCCGAGTCCCACTGCACTTCAGTAGGCTGTAAAACATGAGACGGGTCTGGGTCATACTTCCGTAGCATAGAAACATGGAAACATCATGAATCCCAGATAAGGACGGCGGTAGAGCCAAACGGTAGGCTACCGTACCGATACGCTGCAATACTTCATATGGATCACCATACCTCGGGGATAACTTTGCCCGCATACCGGAACGAACTACACCCCTGAAGGGTGAGATTTTCAAGAAGACCCTGTCTCCTACTTGGAATGCTAGCGGCCGTCGCCGCTTGATGGCATAGACTGCTTGCCTATCCTGGGTCGCTTCCATCTTTTGGCGTATCAACTTAATCTTGTCTTACATATACTTAATCACATCCGGTTCTCCGACCGCTTTACTAGCCAAGTCCTCCCAATACAACGGTGACTTACATCGTTGTCCATAAAGAGCTTCAAAGGGCCATTTGAATGCTCGCCTGATAGCTGTTATTAAAGGAGAACTCTACCAGTGGTATAGAATCTTGTCACGGAGTATCAAACTCCAATACACATGTCCTCATCATATCCTCGAGTGCGAAGTAAACCTTGGGTCTCTGTCAGACACCATCGAGACTGGAACACCATGTAATCTCGCCACATCCCGCACATATAGTTGGGTCATCTTTAGGTACGCAAAAGTCATAAAGTAGGGGATGAAGTGAGCTACCTTCGTCAGCCTATCTACGATCACCTAGATCGCATCAAATCCTGAGGCCGTCCTTGGCAAGTGGGTCACAAAGTCTATAATGATATGCCTCCACTTCCACTTAGGTGCCTCCAAGCTCTTCAGCTCGCCACCAGGCCTCTGCCTTTCTGCCTTTACCTGTTGGCAGATCAAACATCCTTTAACGAAAGCGATCACATCGTGCTTCATGCGTCTCCACCAGAACTGACCACTCAGGTCCTTATACATTTTCCTTACTCCTAGGTGGATACTGAATCGACTACTATGAGCCCGTTCTGACATTCTTTTAAGCAACTCCGGCGTATCTGGGACTACCCATCGGTTGTCCAATCTCAAGGAATCGTCCTCAGCCACTCTAACTTTGATGGCTGACCCCGAAGTACCAATAATGACCACCTCGGAACCTCATTCTCTGACCTCTGGGCTTTCCTGGTAATCTTGAATATGTTTGGCTCAGTCAACAAGGTTGACACTCGCACTAGCGACACGTCCACATCAAAATCATAGCCCAGATGGCAACAAGAGGTCATCATCGCTGATAACACATCGCGTCCTCAGCAGTACACTTCACTTCCAACTTAAGGCGTCTGCTGTCAAATTTGCTTTACATGAAAAGTCCATCTATCTTCTTTGTTGCCTATTCAACTCAGCCTGTGTGAACACAACTTCAGGCTCTTATAGTCCGTGTAGATGGTAAACGACGTACCATGCAAGTAATGCCTCCAAATCTTCAAGGCAAATATAATGGCTGCCAGCTCCAAATCATGGACTGGGTACCTAGCCTCATGTGGTTCAACTGCCTCGATGCATAAGCCACCACATGCTTATCTTGCATCAACACACGGTCCAAACCCTGCAGTGATGCAGTCGTGTACAAGGCAACCCTCTTATTCCCAGAAGGAATCACCGACATAGGTGTCGTAGTCTTGGAAGGTTTCCTCATAAGCTTCGGATCAATAGAACGAGACTCCTTTCTGAGTCAGCTGTGCAAGGGGTCTGGCAATCCCTAAGGATCTGGAGTACTGTTCTCAAGTGCTTTTCGTGTCCCTCTTCAGTTCGAGAGTATATAAGCATACCGTCAATGAAAACTATGACGAACTGATCCAAACATGGCTGGGGCACTCTATTCATCAGGCTCATAAAACAGCTAGGGCATTCGTCACCCCAAAAGGCATGACTAAGAATCCGTAGTGTCCATATCCACTCCTGGAAGCTGTCTTCTGTACATCATCATCTCGAACTCGAATCTGATGATACCCCGATCTCAGATCGATCTTACTGTAGAGCCTCGTACTCTGCAGCTGATCAAACAAATCATCAATCCCCGGAAGCGGATACTTATTCTTCATAATGGCTTTGTTCAGTCGTCTGAAATCGATGCATAGCCGCATTGAACCGTCTTTCTTTTTAACAAATAAAACTGGTGCACCCCAGGGCGATACGCTAGGGCCTATATAGCCCTTGTCAAGGAGCTCCTGCAACTGAACATTTAACTCCCTTAGCTCCGCTGATGCCATCCTATACGGGGCACGGGAAATGGTAGACGTCCTGGTAGTAACTTAATCCCAAATTCGACCTCTCTCGTCGGTGGGGATCCGGGAATCTCTTCCGGAGATACATCAGGAAACACCGCCACTACGGGCACATCCTCAACCTTTAACTCTTTCCTCTTTTCAGTAATATCAACAGCATATATGAGATATCCTTCATGGTCTCGTTCCAATAACTGTGCCATCTTGACAGCAGATATTAACGGAATCCTTGAACGGGAACCATCCCCAAAGGATGTCCACTTGACTCCCATATCAGATCTGAGTCGGACAGTCCTCTGCCTGCAGTTCATAACTGCCTGATACTTGTTCAGAACATCAATGCCCACTATGCAGTCAAAGTCTGACATTCCCAGAACAATCAAGTCTGTCCTCAGCTTGTTACCCTCAACATAAATGAGGCCGTCATAAACAATCTGATCAGTTATCAAACTTCTTCCAGCGGGGGTCGAGACTACAAGAGGCGTGGGCGACGGAGAAGTGCATATCACATCGTATCACTTACCTCTGCATTTGCTGCTATGCTGCAACACAAGGGTTAACAACGATACCCAAAAGCAGTTCATATAATACATCGTTAGAGAAACAAAACATGTTAGTACAACATCATATCCTTCATATGCAACATATGCATAAAACATGTTTAAAAGTAAGCACCTAGTCAACTTATTGCTAAGGCTACCCTTCGCTCATTCCCGGGTTATCTAACCACTGCTCTGATAGCCACTAATGTAGGGTCCTCCTACCTTAACGTCATATTATACACGTATTATGGACTAAACATGCATTCATAACCTCTTAAGGGTTCCGGTTGAAACTTTGAGCTAATAAGATTACGGCCAGAAATGAAATTTCAACCTTAATTAATTACATCCTCAATACGAATGTTAAAGCGATAGAATTATACTACTACTAGAGTAGAGACTATCCAGAAATCCTGAATCCTAACATCTTTCATGCTCCTCATAGCTCACTGCCTCAACCCGGCCCTTAGTCCTTTAGTCCAAAAGTGTACCTACAGGAACGAACCCATCGTGAGCATGTACATCGTTACTTAACATCATAAGGAAATGGCATATAATTAAATGCATGAAAATAATTGGTAACGTATACTTCCTGGTTAATCGCATTAACCCTCTTTGGTTGTCCCTGTTTCATAGCCATGAATATAATCATTAATTCTTGATATGAATGATTAAAATCGTCGTCTTATAAATATCGTCGTCTTACAGCATCATCATCATATAAGCATTATCATCTTATACATATCATCATTTATAACATCATCATCATATAAGCATTATCATCTTATACATATCATCATTTATAGCATCATCATCTTATAAGCATCATCATCTCATAACTTCATCATCTTATAACGTCATCATCTTATAACATCATCATCATTTAAGCATCATAACAAGATACAACAGTAAATGTACGAAGTCTTGGTTAAGTAATTTACTGGTTATTCGTTAACTTCTTCTTGTTAACCCTGATTTACCTTCATGCATATGGGCATCTTACCCCGTGGTATCTTACCACACAATAACATCGTATGGCCTCTTACCATATGGGCATCTTACCCCGTGGCATCTTACCACATAATAACATCGTATGGCATCTTACCCCGTGGCATCTTACCACATAATAACATCGTATGGCATCTTACCATATGGTCATCTTACCCCGTGGCATCTTACCACATTATAACATCGTATGGACATCTTACCATATGGGCATCTTACCCCGTGGCATCTTACCACATTATAACATTGTAAGGCATCTTACCATATGGGCATCTTACCCTTTTATAAACATCGTATAACATTATTATAAACTTACTTATTACAATCATCATCATAAACATCATCATCATATATCATCATCATAAACTTACTTATCATAATCATCATCGTAAACATCATCATCATAAACATCATCATCATAATCATCATCGTAAGCATCATCATCATAAACATCGTCATCATAATCATCATCGTAAGCATCATCATCATAAACATCATCATCATCATCGTCATCGTAAGCATCATCATCATAAACATCATCATCATAATCGTCATCGTAAGCATCATCATCATAAACATCATCATCATAATCGTCATCGTAAGCATCATCATCATAAACATCATCATCATAATCGTCATCGTAAGCATCATCATCATAAACATCGTCATCATAAACTTATGCAATCAATACATAGTCATAGTTAGGAGGGTGTTACCGTCCGATGCCCGTACGCTTCTTACGTACCTTAATTCCAAAAATGGAGAAGTTGTAGGACTTTATCTCCTTGAAGTTGTGGGTACCTGGGATGGTTCTACATAACCATACAAATCGATATTAGAAGCTATTTATAGTCCTATATCCAAAAATCCCCCAAAAACATCAAAATTATACTTTTTGGTGTCTCGCGATCGATCTCCATGAAGCCCCGATCGATCGCGAGATCACACTGCCTCGTCCAACAAAATTTTCCAATTCGCGATCGATCGCCGAGTATGCGCCGATCGATCGCGACCTCGCCGATCGATCGCGCCAAACTCGCGATCGATCGCTGAAGGCTACTGCCTTCAGCCTTTGCAGGTCGCGATCGATCGGTGGAGGGTGCCGATCGATCGCCGAGTCCTGTAGGTCCGATTTTCGGGCACTATTCATCCTTCTCCTTCCCCAACACAAACAAACTCAAATATCAAAACACCAACCATACCAAATCACTACAAATCTTCAATAAACATCCTCATATAACCATAAATCATACCCCAACTACATACAACACATACCCAAAACAAACCCACATAATTTACTTCAAAATCAACCCATTTCAACACCAAACATCATAAAACTTTTAGGAATGGTTCCATACCTCTTGTAGGCTCCAAATCCTAAAAAAGATCACACAAACAAAGTTTTTGTGAAGTTTTCTTCTTCCTTCCTTGGTGAATTTCGAAAATGGGAGATGGGTTAGGGTTGAGGAATGAATTGGGGATTTTAAAAGTGATTGGTAAAGTAAGTGGGTATAGGGGGAAAAAGGGGGTTATAAGGTTAATATTAAAATTATACCCCAAAGTTAACATGATGTATAAAACACCCCAACATGGTATTTTAAAAGCATTTAAAAAAAAATGCATTAAACTTCCACTAAATCATGCTTTCCTCATAATTAACCATCAACATAATTAAATCATGTTAACACCTCATTTTCTAACATGCATGACATGTACCCTGAAATGCAACCCTGGGTCACGCCTATCATGACTAACCATTTCAACATGATAATTAATTTCAACACGTAAATCAATTATCAACATAATTCATCATATAAACATAATTAATGCCTTAATTGCAATTAATCATTTCGGGGGCATCACACAAGCCTACCTGTTATACATTATTCCTTAGTGTCCCCTCTTGTGCCTGATTGAAAAAGAATGGTATATGCATTGCATATGATTAGACCCCCATTCAACATTCTTGACAACCTCATTATACCTACCTTGGATTGAGCCTAAAAGAAAATTTTTACCCACCCCTAAGAGAGTATAATGAATCTCATTCATTGCATTAAATTGTTATATGTTGATAAGTTCATTGTGAAAGAAATGAAATGTAAGGACCCCATATACTTAACCCTTGATTAGTGTATTAATCATTATGTGTGGCACATGCTTTCAATAAAATCATTCGGGAAACTCAGATGATACTTTACCATTGAATGACAATTACAAAATTTTCTTTAACATACAATGTTATAAGTTCATCATCCTAACAACAATAAACTCATAGAGTTCGCCCATTACACCACTTTTTACATGGTAGACTTTTATAAAAATTTGGGCAGAGTCTCCCCATAAATAGAGCCATCCAGAAATAAGAGCACAACACATAACATAATTCCCGGCCAGGGAAAACATAATACTCATCAGAACAACAATATCAAGTAAATTCCCAGCCAGGGAAGACACCACACATATGACAACAAAAGTGGGTTTCAACACCCACAATACACCAATGACTCTCATATCATTTAGCAATTCTACCTCTAATTGCATGCAACATAGAATGAAAGAGAGAAAGGCTCATGCCTTTATATACAACCCATATACAAGTATAATCGTGCTCACATGCGAGCATCATGAATATGTATATAATCCTCAGGGGTATATAAGTACTCTATACGATACCATGCTCCATCAAGCCCTGGTACCACGATCCTGGGAGTACATCCAATCAACCGCTCGAGCTCATTTCCAAAGCCATCGATGTACCTGTTTACCTGCCCCAACAGAGACAGCCCCCAACGGGGTGAGCATACCAATTCCACAATTTCATAATCATAATGACATAATACATAATTTACGAAAATGTAAATATTGTGGAACATATGTGATACTTCCTGGATGGTATCATCCTCATCATAGCGTACCCCTGTAATAACCCTGTTCTCAAAACAGATAAATCATCAAATCCTGAATATGCAGTTAATCATCATATTGGTTAACCCTAGCCCGTTTCAATTTAACAACATTTCATAACATCTTTCTTTATCTAGCAATTATCATAATTCTAGATATCATTTGAGATTTCCTTAACTTCCGATACTAGTTAATCACTTCTCTGATTAACTACGTATCTGTTCCTATTCATTACCAATAGGGAATAAAATACAGATATCCTAGATATCTAATCAAATACCACATTTTCATTTCTTACTTCAAAGTAGCGTCATACTATCGGTATTCGCTCCGTAGCAACCACACCCCATCATTTGCTCGCTTCATAGCGGCACCAAGTATTTCACCATGTGAATCAACATAACGTAACCAAGTCCCGGTACAATCATAGTAAAACATTTCATGTATTTTAAATCATGCATCATACTTGTAAAACATCATTTAAACTATGCTCGTAAGCTAAACATACCTTAAATCCTCGAAGTCCGAGCCAAACCTTGCTCGAGTTCCATGCCCCGAGGAACGATGTGCTAACACGATAAATAATTCACAATTATTTACGAACATGTAACCCATGCTCAAGCACATCCATAACCCTCAAAATATTGTCAACACACGACAATAAATCATTTAAAAGACCCGGGGCAAGGTACATGCAGGGAGGGAAAACGAATGCGACATATCGAAAAATTGCCCAAGAACACCTTCAATAAGTCGAACCCTAGCATCACGATTCGAACCCAACCAAGCATCATAAATCATCTAAAACATGTAATAAACGATCCCTAACATGAAACATCAACCCATAGCCAAAACCCCCAAAATTCGAAATCAAACCCTACAAAATTCGAAATAATTTTCGAACCAAACCAACACCAAAATAGCAGGGAATAACTTCACAAGCATGGAAAAGGGGTAAGGAAGGTTACCCAATCGAAATCGGAAGGAAAATCGACCGAAATCGAAGAACCCTAGCTTTTGGGGATCGACGCATTCTGCCAAAATCCGAACGAGAAACGCGACCAAACTTCGAATTGCCGGTGGGGATAGCTGCGCCTCGACGAGACGAAGCCGATGGCGGGTCGCACGCGCCGAACGGCGGCCGGACGGCGGTGGGCGCACCGCTTTTGCGCGCGGCGGCTGGGACAGACGGGAATGGGGCGCGGGCGGGTAGAGAGAAAAGGTAAGGGGCTGAAATGAAATTTTATTTAAAATCTCGGGTTCAACTGGTATTTATAGCAAAAATACCCCGAAATACTAATAGCCCCACAAATACATCATGATTCATTAAAAATCATCTGTTTTCAGAAACTCTCTCTCTAACTCCAAAACCCCCTACCGGTGCTCACACAAGCACCCGAGATTCCGAGACACATCAAAAACCCAACTCTTAGGTTTTACACCGTAATGTGAATACAATCTCAACATCGGGATCCAACGATCCCAACTACCCAAATAAACGAGCCCAGAAGGCCCAACATCGCGATTAAACTCCAAATCGCTACGTAAAACAACTTTAGGGATTTTTAACACTACGGGATTAACATCTATAATCCCTGGTCATCACAATATCCCCCACTAAAAGAATTTCGTCCTCGAAATTAGCACCGGTGTATTACATAACACCCAGGCTACACAACAACATGAAGCCATAACTTCCATTCTTGACCATATCAGGATCGTCTTAACAAACGCGAGGATACTTATCTCACATCAAACTCTGAAACAGAGCGACTTTACCGAAACCAACATATTACCCAAGAGGCAAACGTACCTCGATGCGGGTCATCCCAAAAGTCATTCCCTCATGACTGCAAAACAACCGATACTTACGACTGTAGATCGGACAATCATCCTTCGTTCTAATACAACCAGTAAGAACGCATCCTGAATGACACCTCAACCGTGAGAACGTTGACCTCGTGTCAAACTCTGGAGTGGAATAGACTTCCAAATCCATCATAACGTCAAAGAGCGTCAGCGCAACTCAACGCTAACAATCCAAAAGCAGTTAGTCGACTGAAACTGCAAGGATTCGAATCGCTCCCGATTCCATCGTAGATATCATTCAATGACATCTCTAACATGACTCACGATGTCTAACATACATCGTTACGAGGGAAACACTAGTATTCCACGGTGTACACACACCAAACCTGGTTTCCACTTTCAAACCTCCTCTATCGAAGGAGCTAGTCGCATCATTGCAACTCAAATTGGGCAACTCACGGCCACAGATTCACACAAAAGATATCTCATAAGATGTCCACCTCCGGATATCCCAAGAACCACATCCTGGTCATAAATAAACAATCGAGACTCCTCAGAGTTTCAAATTTGAAAGGACATGCAATAAACCCATTGCATCCCAAATACATGGATTCCCAGATCGAATCATCGACGACTTGATGACTCTCTTGTTGGTACTTCAACATCATGAGCTGTCCCAGACAAGTCTCACCAAGATTTAAACATAAACGTATATACGTTTCAGTGAGGCATACACAACCTCATCTTCAAATGACGTGGTGACTACTAGAGTCCACCACAATCCACATCGCATCACCTTACGATTTGCAAAACTTGGTTCCAACGAGCAGTATAACGGCTCTAGCAAGCCCATCATGGTGCTGCACACACACGGCAGACAAAATAGTCGCTGCCTCACTAGGTTCACCTCAAACCTACCAATCAGATGGACGTTTCCGCACGGCATACATACCATGGGAAGAAAAATCAATAGAGTAGTGGGTCTTTACCCAACATTCCTCCAATGCTGATACACCCTGGACACTCCAATGTCCCCATGTACTTAACATAACCTGATCCTACTCCCTTAGGACCCATTCTACACCCTCATGGGTGGTGTGACCATGTCTACCACATGTCATATCAATAGAAAGCGAGTAATTCCTCCACGATTACTCCTGTCGTCAAAAACATGGCCAAAAAGCCATTCCAACGAGCATACCTCAAGGGTATCACCACTCGAAATATGATTACCTCAAACAATTTCTGCGGTACAATCACATGTACAGCGCGTCCATCCATTCCTCGAGCAACCCGCTCGGTATAAGGGCCACGTTAATCGGTGACGCACACACCACCTTGTGCCCGACACTGGCACCCAAGGCATACAACTGAAAACGTATACTCAACGCATTGTTCATCGTAACGATGATGCATGTCTAATAAGACATCTCCTACACCATCGTCATCGCCATCCCGTGACGACACATGCCCACTCATGGCATCTAAGGTATCGTCAACTAGTGACGATACATGTCAACAACGACATCTAAACAACCCAGTCAACTCGTGACGGTCCATGTACATCAACATATGTCATCCATCATCATGCTAGTAAAATAGTCATAATAAAACATGTATAACAACGCATGCCAGCTATAATAATGCTAAATAGAATAGCAATATCTCATACCTCATCGCTAACAAGATAGCGGCATACCTATCTCCGTCGCTCAATAATAATACATAATCAGCACCCATCGCTCGAAGGCGGCAAAATCCTGTGCTGAATATATAGCGGCACAGTCCATCGCTATAGAATCGACGGCATGATACCTCTTCATATAATAGGTGGCATGAAACCTCGCTATACACCTGAGCATGGATCATCGTCCACATAATAGCGGAAAGAGGCATCGCTATCAATACCCGGCGGTATAACCCATCGCCAATCAATATAGCGGAATGGACCATCGCTATCAATACATCTGGCGGAAAGAACCATCGCCAATCAATATAGCGGAATGAGGCATCGCTATCAACATATCCGGCGGTATAACCCATCGCCAATCAATATAGCGGAATGAGCCATCGCTATCAATACATCTGGCGGAAAGAACCATCGCCAATCAATATAGCGAATTAACCATCGCTATCAATACATCTGGCGGAAAGAACCATCGCCAATCAATATAGCGGAATGAACCATCGCTATCAATACATCTGGCGGAAAGAACCATCGCCAATCAATATAGCGGAATGAGGCATCGCTATCAACATATCCGGCGGCATAAACCATCGCCAATCCTCATAAAAGAATGAGTCATCGTAAATCCACATAATAATATCGTATGGCCTCTTACCATATGGGCATCTTACCCCGTGGCATCTTACCACAAATAACATCGCATGGCCTCTTACCATGTAAGGACCCTAGTTCCTTAAGTGCGGATTAAAGGCGTAAATAAAATTTCCATGCATAACAGAGTATAAAGGTTGTGTTGATGCCCTGAGCTATTAAATTACAGTGCCAAAATGAAGTTCCAAAAGGGATTAGTTACATTCTCAACCAATGAATGCTAATCCTATAGTTTTACACTACTCCTAGAGTAGAGACTATACAAAAATTTAGCCTGCTATCCAAAAGCACTCCTCACTGGCTCACTGCATCAACCCGCCTTAGCCCGTCCGCCCAAAAGTACCTACAGGAACAACCCCAAACCATGAGCATGTATATAAATCATATTCACAATAATATGATCATAATTCAATGCATAAACCAAAATGCAAATCACTTCCTGTACTTAACATATATAAAAGCTCCCTTGGTTGTCCCTGTACCATAATCACAATTAATTGATTATAACATCAATAATATATGTCATGACATGCATCCGTTCCATGTATACCAATGGCCAATCCCAGTCTTATTATATCAGTGGCATAATACCCCTCGCGTTACATGACAGCGGTATTAATACTGCTCGCTTCGACATATTAGCGGCATAATATCCCTCGCATCAACATGACAGCGGCGTGATCCTTCGCTTCGACATGTTTGCGGCAAATATTCTTCATCGCTAAATATGACAGCGGCAAGAATTCTATCATCGCCTCGACATGAAGGCGGCAAGTATTCTTCATCACTGCGATATAACCTCGACTCATAATTACATGAAACCATAATGCATGTTCCAACTATATATGCAACCCTAATGCATAAATAAGACCACATGTGCAACCATAATGCATAGCCAATGCAAAAGCGTAATAAATACGTTTTACCGTCCGATGCTCGTACGTCTCACTACGTACCTTAGTTCCAAAAGTGGAGATGTCGTGGAACTTTATCTCCTTTGATGTGTGGCTACCTGGGATGGTTCTACACAATCACATGAATCCATATTAGAAGCCAAAAAGTGAACCATTACCAAAAATAACATCATTTAAAACAAAATCTCAAAATCCACATTTTTAGCCCTGCGATCGATCGCCCTCTAAGCCCCGATCGATCGCCAAGTTCAGAAAAATAGGCATCCAAGTACTGCCTCCACCGATCGATCGAGCCATTTTACCGATCGATCGAGACGTCACACCGATCGATCAGGAAAAATTACCGATCGATCGGTAAGCTCATTTCACGCCTTGTTCAGGCTCTGTCTTGCTCGATCGATCGGACCCATTTTCCGATCGATCGAGAAGCCCTGTTTCAGCGAGAAACTTCCATGTATGAGCTTCCAACAACACCTACACTTATGTACAACCAAGAACAACTACCATGCTCAACATATAACCACAAAACAACTTTAAAATACAACCCCCAAAACATAAACAAGATGTTGGACCAAGATCCACCCTTATATCCCCAAAAACAAGCCACAAACCCAACCAAAACTCAACAAAACTCTACCAAGATGGAAGCTTACCACTTGAGCTCCAAGTTTCAAGTAAGAAAAGCACAAAAGACTCCTTTTTCCAAGTTTACTCTTCCACTCCAGTTTCAAAAACGAAAATGGCAGCTTCTGGATGAGTGGATGGGGTTTAGGGACCAAAAAATTGATGGAGAGGGGGTGATGTGATGTAAAGCATTGCAAGTGGCTCCTAAGCCATGATATGGGGTTTTAAAATGTATTCCAAGACACAAGCATGGTATATAGAATACCCCAACATGATATTTTAAAAGTATTTTACCACAATGCAATAAGATCCCTATTAAAATCATGCATGTCCAAATAGACGCAACCCATATCATTTAAACCATTATAACACCCAAATCCCAACATGTATAACATGTACCCGGAAATGCTCTACCAGGTCACGCCTACCATGTGACAAGCATTTTACAAAGATAATTAGTCCCAACACATAATCTAACTATCGCCATAATATCACCTAATTGCAATTAATTATTTCGGGGATATCACAATACTCCCCTACTTATAAGATTTCGCCCTCGAAATCGCATGCACTTACCCAAAACGAAACTAAACATAAATCACATACCAGAGAATAGTTCCGGGTAGTGCTGCACCATATGCTGCTCCGTCTCCCACGTGGCCTCTTCGACACCCCTGCGATCCCACTGAACCTTTACCATAGGTATCACTTTGTTTCGAAGCCTGCGATCAGCCCTATCCAGAATCCTGACTGGCCGTTCCACATAAGATACATCAGAATCTAACTGAACCTCGGAAGGCTGCAATACATGCGACGGATCCGGCTCATACTTCCGTAGCATAGATACATGAAACACGTCGTGAATACCAGACAACGACGGTGGTAGTGCTAAACGGTAAGCCAAGGTACTGATGCGCTGTAAAATCTCATACGGTCCCACATACCTCGGAGACAATTTACCACGCATACCGAACTGAACCACACACATGAAAGGTGAAATCTTCAAAAAGACCCTGTCTCCCAACTGAAATTCCAACGGTCTCCGCCGTTTATTCGCATAGGCAGCTTGCCTGTCCTGGGCTGCCTTCATTTTCTGACGGATGATCTTTACCTTATCCTCCATCTCCCGAATCAGTTCGGGTCCTCCCACTGCTTTACTGGTCAGGTCATCCCAGTACAACAGCGACCTACAACGCCTACCATACAAAGCCTCAAACGGTGCCATCTGAATACTCGCCTGATAGCTGTTGTTGTATGAAAACTCTACCAAGGCCAAAGAATCTTGCCATGAGGCATCAAACTCCAACACACAAGCTCGCAGCATGTCCTCGAGCGTCTGTATAGTACGCTCAGTCTGACCGTCCGTTTGGGGATGATATGCCGTACTCAACCTCAATTCAGTACCCAAAGCTGACTGAAGACCTCCCCAGAAATGAGATGTGAACCGCGGATCTCTGTCAGACACGATAGACACTGGAATCCCATGCAGTCTCACTATGTCCCGGACATACAATTGAGCCATCCTCAAGTATGTGTACGTCATACTGTAGGGAATGAAGTGAGCTACCTTCGTCAGTGTGATGTCCCCGAAATAATTAACTGCAATTAAGGCATTAATTATGTTTATATGATTAATTATGTAGATAATTGATTTACGTGTTGAAATTAATTATCACGATGAAATGCTTAGTCACACGATAGGCATGACCCGGGGGGGGGGGGGGGGGTTACGTTTCACGATGCATGTTATGCATGATAGGAAATGGGGTGTTAACATGATATAACTGTGTTGATCGTTAATTATGAGGAAAGTATGAATTTAATGAAGTCGGTTGCATTTTTGTAGATGCTTTTGAAATATCATGTTAGCGTATCTTTTACATCATGTTAAGTGTTGGGGTACAATTTAATTAAACCCACATAACCTCCCACTACCCCACCTCTTTAACTCACTTTCCCCTTTTACACTCAAATCCCCAAAATCTTTTCCCCAAACCCTTTCCCCTCAATTTTCGAGTTTGGCACTAAGGTGGGAAGGAAATCCTTGCAAAAGCTTCACCATTGTGATTCTTGGTAAGATTTAAGCCCTATGATGTGTATATATCACCTCTTGAAGCTTTTGTAAAGTTTTATTTAAGTTTGTGTTGATTTTGGAGGATTTGAAATGGATTTAAATGGGTATGTGTTATTTATGATTGGGGAATGATTTTTGAAGTGTTTTAAGTGGGTTTTAGTGGGTTATGATGTTATTGTTATTGTTGGGAAGTTTGGTGTTGAAAGGTATGAAGATGAGCTTGCAAAATGCACATGAAAATGGAGAAATCGCGGCCACTGTAAGTGGCGATCGATCGCTACAAAAGCAGCGATCGATCGCCGAGAGGCAGTGCGCGAAGATGAGCTCAGGCGATCGATCGCCTCAAATGGCGCGATCGATCGCCAACGTCCAGTAGCCAAATGAACATCAGGCGATCGATCGCCTCATTTTAAGCGATCGATCGCCGCTAAGAGAAAAATCGGGCGATCGATCGCCTCATTTTGAGCGATCGATCGCCACTGTTCAAAAGTTGAAAAATGATGATTTTTGTTGAATTTTTGGTATTGGGCTATTGTTTAGCTTCTAATATCGATTTGTATGGTTGTGTAGAACCATCCCAGGTGCCAACAATATCGAGAAGATAGAGTTCTTCAATTTCTCCACTCTTGGAATTAAGGTACGTAAGAAGCGTACGGGCATCGGACGGTAACACACTCCTAACTCTGACTATGCATTAATCGCATAAGTATTTACGATGTTTATGATGATGTTATGACAAATGAAGATGATATGATGTTTATAATGATGATTATGATAAGCAAGTTTATGATGATGATGTTATGATAAATGAAGATGATATGATGTTTATAATGATGATTATGATAAGCAAGTTTATGATGATGATGTTATGATAAATGAAGATGATATGATGTTTATAATGATGATTATGATAAGCAAGTTATGATGATGATGATTATGATGATGAAGCTTATGTTGATGATGTTGATAAGAAAGTTTATGATGATGGGATACGATGTTATTATGTGGTAAGACGCCACGGGGTAAGATGCCCATATGGCAAGAGGCCATACTCCTATATTACGATCATACTACGATTGCATAAGAATGTACGATGCCATGATGGTGTACATAATGAATAAAAATGATAAGATGTTTAAGATGATGTTATGATAAGTAAGTCCATGATGAAGATGATTTGATAATGAATCAAGATGATAAGATACTTACGATGATGTCATGATGAATAAAGATGATTTTATGATGAATAAAGATGACAAGATGCTTAAGATTATGTTATGATAAATGATGACGATAAGACGTTACTATAACGATTATGATTAGACGATGATGTCTATAAGATGATAATGCTTATAAGATAATGATGTTTACAAGATGATGATGTTTATAAGATGCTATGATGTTTATGATGAATATGAAACTATGTTCTTAAGAATGGTTGAATGTCCGGTGGTTATTATGGGCAAGCGAGGAAGGTCTTGCCGCTCACATAAATGAGCGATGGGGTACATCCGCTATCAAGGTGTAGCGATGGGTATCATCCGCTGATGAGCGATGGGGTACATCCGCTATCAAGGTGTAGCGATGGGTATCATCCGCTGAGCGATGGGGTACATCCGCTATCAAGGCGTAGCGATGGGTATCATCCGCTGAATAAAGAGATACATCCGCTATCAAGGCGTAGCGATGGGTATCATACGATGTGTTATGTCGAGCGAGGGGGGCCAATTATACCGCTGTCATAATGGAACCCGGACAGTCCCATTTCTAATTAACATAGTTTGTTGTGAGCATATATGTGAAGTATGATGTTTAATCATTTATGGCAAGAACTAATGATTTTTATGCATGATTATGAAACAGGGACAACCAAAGAGGGTTAATACGATTAACCAGGAAGTATATGTTATCAATTACTTTCATGCATTTATTTATATGCCATTTCCTTATGATTATTAAGTAAAGATGTATATGCTCATGATGGGTTGTTCCTGTAGGTACACCTTTGGACTAATGGACTAATGGACTAAGGGCCGGGTTGAGGCAGTGAGCTTTGAGAAGCATGGAAGAAGTTAGGATGCAAGAACTTTTGGATAGTATCTACTCTAGGAGTAGAATAATTCTATCGCCATAACATTCTTTTGCGAATGTAATAAGTTAAGTTTGAAATTTCATTTTCGGCCTGTAATCTTATTAGCTCCAAGCTACAACCGAAACCCTAAGACGTTATAAATGCATGTTTAGTCCCTAATAGGTGATTAATATGATGTTAAGGTAGGAAGACCCTACATTAGTGGTATCAGAGCAGTGGTTAGATAACCCGGGAACGAGTGAAGGGTAGCCTTAGCAATAAGTTGGCTAGGTACTTACTTTTAACATGTTTTATGCATATGTTGCATATGAAGGATATGATGTTGTATTAACATGTTTTGTTTCTCTAACGATGTATTATATGAACTGCTTTTGGGTATCGTTGTTAACCCTTGTGTTGCAGCATAGCAGCAAATGCAGAAGTAAGTGATACGATGTTATATGCACTTCTCCGTCGCCCACGCCTCTTGTAGTCTCGACCCCCGCCGGAAGGAGTATGATTACTGATCGGATCGTCTACGATGGCCTCATTTATTTTGAGGATAACGAACTGAGGACAGACTTGATTGTTCTGGGGATGTCAGTTTGTAGGCATTGACGTTCTGAACAGGTATCAGACAGTTGTGGACTGCAGACAAGGACTGGCCGATTCAGGTCTGATATGGGAGTCAGATGGACATGCTATGGGGATGATTTCCGTTCAAGGATTCCGTTAATATCTGTTGTCAAGCTGGCACGGTTATTGGAACGAGACCACAAAGGATATTTCAACTATACTGTGGTTATTACTGAAAGAAGAAAGAGTTAAAGGTTGAGGATGTGCCCGTAGTGGCGGTGTTTCCTGATGCATTTCCGGAAGAGATTCCCGGATTCCCACCGACGAGAGAGGTCGAGTTTGGGATTAAGTTACTACCCGGGGACGCCTACCATTTCTCGTGCCCGTATAGGATGGCACCAGCGGAGTTAAGGGAATTAAAGGTTCAGTTGCAAGAGCTCCTTGGCAAGGACTATATACACCCTAGCATATCGCCTTGGGATGCACCAGTCCTATTTGTCGAAAAGAAAGATGGTTCGTTGCGGTTGTGCACCGATTTCAGACAACTGGACAAAGCCATAGTGAAGAATAAGTATCCGCTTTCGGGGATCGACGATTTGTTTGATCAGCTGCGGAGTACGAGGCTCTACAGTAAGATCGATCTGAGATCGGGGATCATCAGATTCGAGTTTGAGAGGACGATGTACAGAAGACAGCTTCCAGGACCTTATGTGGGCACTACGGATTCTTAGTCATGCCCTTTGGGGTGACGGATGCCCCAGTTGTTGTATGAGCCTGATGAGCAGGGTGCTCCAACCATGTTTGGATTAGTTCGTCATAGTTTTCATCGACGATGTGCTTATTTACTCTCGAACTGAAGAGGAACGTGTAAAGCACTCGAGAACAGTACTTCAGATCCTTAGGGATCATCAGTTGTATGCAAAGCTCAGTAAGTACGAGTTCTGGTCGAGCAGTGTAGTATTCTTGGATCATGTTATATCAAGATCGTTAAGCCGCTGGCACGGTTGACTCAGGAAGGAGTCCCATTCTTTTGGTCCGAAGCTTGTGAGAAAAGCTTCCAAGGATTGAAGCGTCGTCTGACGACAGTGCCAGGGTTGGTGATTCCTTCTGAAGACAAGAGGTTGCCTTGTACACGAATACATCACTTCAAGGTTTGGGCTATGTGTTGATGCGAGATAAGCTTGTGCTGGCTTATGCATCGAGGCGGTTGAAACCACATGAGGCTAGGTACCCAGTCCACGATTTGGAGCTGGCAGCCATTATGTTTGCCTTGAAATTTGGAGGCATTACTTGGACGGTACGTCGTTTACCATCTACACGGACCATAAGAGCCTGAAGTTTTGTTCACACAGGCTGAGTTGAATATGCGACAAGAAGATGAATGAACTTACTCAAAGATTTTGACTGTGAGATTGAGCACCATCCTGGTAAAGCAACTTGATAGCAGACACCTTAAGTTGGAAGTGAAAAGTACTGTTGAAGACACTATGTGTTTATCAGCGATGGTGACTCCTTATCGCCAACTGGGCTATGATATTGATGTGGACACGTCACCGGTGCGAGTGTCGATCTTGTGGGCCGAGCCAGGCATATTTGAGGTTATCAGGAAACCCAGGGGTCGGATGACGAGGTTCAAAGATGGTCACTTATAGTACTTCAAGGACGGCCATCAAAGTTCAGAGTGGCAGAAGATGATTCATTAAGATTGGGCCACCGATGGGTAGTCCCAAATACACCGGAGTTGCGTAAAGGAATCTTGGAGCAAGCTCACCGTAGTCGGTTCAGTATCCACCCAGGAAGAAGAAAGATGTACAAGGACCTAAGCGGTCGCTTCAAGTGGAGACATATGAAGCGTGATGTTATGGCCTTGTCAAAAGATGTTTGATCTGCCAGCAGGTAAAGACAGAAAGACAGAGGCCTGATGGCGAGCTGAAGAGCTCGGAAGTACCCCAATGGAAGTGGCGGCATGTATCTATGGACTTTGTAACCCACTTGCCAAGAGCGGCCTCTGGATTCGATACGATCTGGGGGATCGTGGATAGACTGACGAAGTAGCTCACTTCATTCTTAGTCATGTGTCTTTCGCATACCCAAGGATGGCCAAGTATATGTGCGGGATGTAGTGAGGTTGCATAGAGTTCCAGTCTCGATTGTGTCTGACAGAGACCCAAGGTTTACTTCACATTTCGGGGAGGGTCTCCAGACGACTTTAGGCTCAGAGGTGAGACTGAGTACGGCCTATCACCCTCAGTCAGACGGCCGGACAGAGCGTACCCTTTAGACGCTCGAGGACATGTTGAGGGCATATGTTTTGGATGTTGATACTCCGTGGCAAGATTCAGTGCCAATGATGGAGTTCTCCGATATTAATAGCTATCAGACGAGCATTCGAATAACTCCTTTTGAAGCTCTTTACGGACGACGATGTAGGTCACCGCTGTATCGGGAGGACTTGACTAGTAAGGCGGTCGGAGGACCGGATATGAGTAAGTATATGTAAGACAAGAGTAAGTTGATACGCCAAAAGATGAAGACGCCCAGGATAAGCAAGCAGCCTATGCCAACAAGCGGCGACGACCGCTAGAATTCCAAGTAGGAGACAGGGTCTTCTTGAGAATCTCACCCTTCAGAGGTGTAGTTCGTTTTGGTATACGGGAGAAGTTATCCCCGAGGTATGTTGGTCCATATGAAGTATTGCAGCGTACCAGTACTTTGACTTACTGTTTGGCTCTACCGCCGTCTTTATCTGGGATGTATGATGTTTATGTTACGGAAGTATGAGCCAGACCCGTCTCATGTATTACAGTCTACTGAAGTGCAGTTGGACTCAGGGGTATCCTACGTTGAAAGACCGGTCAGAATTCTGGATCGTAAGGATCGCAGACTAAGAAGTAAAGTTTTACCGATGGTCAAAGTTCAGTGGGATCGTCGGGGTGTTGAGGAGGCTACGTGGGAGACGGAACGGCATATGGTACAGCACTACCCGGAACTATTCTCTGGTATGTAATTTATGTTTAGTTTCTTTTGGGGTAAGTGCATGCGATTTCGAGGACGAAATCTTATAAGTAGGGGAGTAATGTGATGTCCCCGAAATAATTAACTGCAATTAAGGCATTAATTATGTTTATATGATTAATTATGTAGATAATTGATTTACGTGTTGAAATTAATTATCACGATGAAATGCTTAGTCACACGATAGGCATGACCCGGGGGGGGGGGGGGGGGGGGTTACGTTTCAAGGTGCATGTTATGCATGATAGGAAATGGGGTGTTAACATGATATAACTGTGTTGATCGTTAATTATGAGGAAAGTATGAATTTAATGAAGTCAGTTGCATTTTTGTAGTTGCTTTTGAAATATCATGTTAGCGTATCTTTTACATCATGTTAAGTGTTGGGGTACAATTTAATTAAACCCACATAACCTCCCACTACCCCACCTCTTTAACTCACTTTCCCCTTTTACACTCAAATCCCCAAAATCTTTTCCCCAAACCCTTTCCCCTCAATTTTCGAGTTTGGCACTAAGGTGGGAAGGAAATCCTTGCAAAAGCTTCACCATTGTGATTCTTGGTAAGATTTAAGCCCTATGATGTGTATATCTCCTCTTGAAGCTTTTGTAAAGTTTTATTTAAGTTTGTGTTGATTTTGGAGGATTTGAAATGGATTTAAATGGGTATGTGTTATTTATGGTTGGGGAATGATTTTTGAAGTGTTTTAAGTGGGTTTTAGTGGGTTATGATGTTATTGTTATTGTTGGGAAGTTTGGTGTTGAAAGGTATGAAGATGAGCTTGCAAAATGCACATGAAAATGGAGAAATCGCGGCCACTGTAAGTGGCGATCGATCGCTACAAAAGCAGCGATCGATCGCCGAGAGGCAGTGCGCGAAGATGAGCTCAGGCGATCGATCGCCTCAAATGGCGCGATCGATCGCCAACGTCCAGTAGCCAAATGAACATCAGGCGATCGATCGCCTCATTTTAAGCGATCGATCGCCGCTAAGAGAAAAATCGGGCGATCGATCGCCTCATTTTGAGCGATCGATCGCCATTGTTCAAAAGTTGAAAAATGATGATTTTTGTTGAATTTTTGGTATTGGGCTATTGTTTAGCTTCTAATATCGATTTGTATGGTTGTGTAGAACCATCCCAGGTGCCAACAATATCGAGAAGATAGAGTTCTTCAATTTCTCCATTCTTGGAATTAAGGTACGTAAGAAGCGTACGGGCATCGGACGGTAACACACTCCTAACTCTGACTATGCATTAATCGCATAAGTATTTACGATGTTTATGATGATGTTATGACAAATGAAGATGATATGATGTTTATAATGATGATTATGAGAAGCAAGTTTATGATGATGATGTTATGATAAATGAAGATGATATGATGTTTATAATGATGATTATGATAAGCAAGTTTATGATGATGATGTTATGATAAATGAAGATGATATGATGTTTATAATGATGATTATGATAAGCAAGTTATGACGATGATGATTATGATGATGAAGCTTATGATGATGATGTTGATAAGAAAGTTTATGATGATGGGATACGATGTTATTATGTGGTAAGACGCCACGGGGTAAGATGCCCATATGGCAAGAGGCCATACTCCTATATTACGATCATACTACGATTGCATAAGAATTTACGATGCCATGATGGTGTACATAATGAATAAAAATGATAAGATGTTTAAGATGATGTTATGATAAGTAAGTCCATGATGAAGATGATTTGATAATGAATCAAGATGATAAGATACTTACGATGATGTCATGATGAATAAAGATGATTTTATGATGAATAAAGATGACAAGATGCTTAAGATTATGTTATGATAAATGATGACGATAAGACGTTACTATAACGGATTATGATGAGACGATGATGTCTATAAGATGATAATGCTTATAAGATAATGATGTTTACAAGATGATGATGTTTATAAGATGCTATGATGTTTATGATGAATATGAAACTATGTTCTTAAGAATGGTTGAATGTCCGGTGGTTATTATGGGCAAGCGAGGAAGGTCTTGCCGCTCACATAAATGAGCGATGGGGTACATCCGCTATCAAGGTGTAGCGATGGGTATCATCCGCTGATGAGCGATGGGGTACATCCGCTATCAAGGTGTAGCGATGGGTATCATCCGCTGAGCGATGGGGTACATCCGCTATCAAGGCGTAGCGATGGGTATCATTCGCTGAATAAAGAGATACATCCGCTATCAAGGCGTAGCGATGGGTATCATACGATGTGTTATGTCGAGCGAGGGGGGCCAATTATACCGCTGTCATAATGGAACCCGGACAGTCCCATTTCTAATTAACATAGTTTGTTGTGAGCATATATGTGAAGTATGATGTTTAATCATTTATGGCAAGAACTAATGATTTTTATGCATGATTATGAAACAGGGACAACCAAAGAGGGTTAATACGATTAACCAGGAAGTATATGTTATCAATTACTTTCATGCATTTATTTATATGCCATTTCCTTATGATTATTAAGTAAAGATGTATATGCTCATGATGGGTTGTTCCTGTAGGTACACCTTTGGACTAATGGACTAAGGGCCGGGTTGAGGCAGTGAGCTTTGAGAAGCATGGAAGAAGTTAGGATGCAAGAACTTTTGGATAGTATCTACTCTAGGAGTAGAATAATTCTATCGCCATAACATTCTTTTGCGAATGTAATAAGTTAAGTTTGAAATTTCATTTTCGGCCTGTAATCTTATTAGCTCCAAGCTACAACCGAAACCCTAAGACGTTATAAATGCATGTTTAGTCCCTGATAGGTGATTAATATGATGTTAAGGTAGGAAGACCCTACATTAGTGGTATCAGAGCAGTGGTTAGATAACCCGGGAACGAGTGAAGGGTAGCCTTAGCAATAAGTTGGCTAGGTACTTACTTTTAACATGTTTTATATGTTGCATATGAAGGATATGATGTTGTATTAACATGTTTTGTTTCTCTAACGATGTATTATATGAACTGCTTTTGGGTATCGTTGTTAACCCTTGTGTTGCAGCATAGCAGCAAATGCAGAAGTAAGTGATACGATGTTATATGCACTTCTCCGTCGCCCACGCCTCTTGTAGTCTCGACCCCCGCCGGAAGGAGTATGATTACTGATCGGATCGTCTACGATGGCCTCATTTATTTTGAGGATAACGAACTCAGGACAGACTTGATTGTTCTGGGGATGTCAGTTTGTAGGCATTGACGTTCTGAACAGGTATCAGGCAGTTGTGGACTGCTGACAAGGACTGTCCGATTCAGGTCTGATATGGGAGTCAGATGGACATGCTATGGGGATGATTTCCGTTCAAGGATTCCGTTAATATCTGTTGTCAAGATGGCACGGTTATTGGAACGAGACCACAAAGGATATTTCAACTATACTGTGGTTATTACTGAAAGAAGAAAGAGTTAAAGGTTGAGGATGTGCCCGTAGTGGCGGTGTTTCCTGATGCATTTCCGGAAGAGATTCCCGGATTCCCACCGACGAGAGAGGTCGAGTTTGGTTTAAGTTACTACCCGGGGACGCCTACCATTTCTCGTGCCCGTATAGGATGGCACCAGCGGAGTTAAGAGAATTAAAGGTTCAGTTGCAAGAGCTCATTGGCAAGGACTATATACACCCTAGCATATCGCCTTGGGATGCACCAGTCCTATTTGTCGAAAAGAAAGATGGTTCGTTGCTGTTGTGCACCGATTTCAGACAACTGGACAAAGCCATAGTGAAGAATAAGTCTCCGCTTTCGGGGATCGACGATTTGTTTGATCAGCTGCGGAGTACGAGGCTCTACAGTAAGATCGATCTGAGATCGGGGATCATCAGATTCGAGTTTGAGAGGACGATGTATAGAAGACAGCTTCCAGGACCTTATGTGGGCACTACGGATTCTTAGTCATGCCCTTTGGGGTGACGGATGCCCCAGTTGTTGTATGAGCCTGATGAGCAGGGTGCTCCAACCATGTTTGGATTAGTTCGTCATAGTTTTCATCGACGATCTGCTTATTTACTCTCGAACTGAAGAGGAACGTGTAAAGCACTCGAGAACAGTACTTCAGATCCTTAGGGATCATCAGTTGTATGCAAAGCTCAGTAAGTACGAGTTCTGGTCGAGCAGTGTAGTATTCTTGGATCATGTTATATCAAGATCGTTAAGCCGCTGGCACGGTTAACTCAGGAAGGAGTCCCATTCTTTTGGTCCGAAGCTTGTGAGAAAAGCTTCTAAGGATTGAAGCGTCGTCTGACGACAGTGCCAGGGTTGGTGATTCCTTCTGAAGACAAGAGGTTACCTTGTACACGAATACATCACTTCAAGGTTTGGGCTATGTGTTGATGCGAGATAAGCTTGTGCTGGCTTATGCATCGAGGCGGTTGAAACCACATGAGGCTAGGTACCTAGTCCACGATTTGGAGCTGGCAGCCATTATGTTTGCCTTGAAATTTGGAGGCATTACTTGGACGGTACGTCGTTTACCATCTACACGGACCATAAGAGCCTGAAGTTTTGTTCACACAGGCTGAGTTGAATATGCGACAAGAAGATGAATGAACTTACTCAAAGATTTTGACTGTGAGATTGAGCACCATCCTGGTAAAGCAACTTGATAGCAGACACCTTAAGTTGGAAGTGAAAAGTACTGTTGAAGACACTATGTGTTTATCAGCGATGGTGACTCCTTATCGCCAACTGGGCTATGATATTGATGTGGACACGTCACCGGTGCGAGTGTCGATCTTGTGGGCCGAGCCAGGCATATTTGAGGTTATCAGGAAAGCCAGGGGTCGGATGACGAGGTTCAAAGATGGTAACTTATAGTACTTCAAGGACGGCCATCAAAGTTCAGAGTGGCAGAAGATGATTCATTAAGATTGGGCCACCGATGGGTAGTCCCAAATACGCCGGAGTTGCGTAAAGGAATCTTGGAGCAAGCTCACCGTAGTCGGTTCAGTATCCACCCAGGAAGAAGAAAGATGTACAAGGACCTAAGCGGTCGCTTCTAGTGGAGACATATGAAGTGTGATGTTATGGCCTTGTCAAAAGATGTTTGATCTGCCAGCAGGTAAAGACAGAAAGACAGAGGCCTGATGGCGAGCTGAAGAGCTCGGAAGTACCCCAATGGAAGTGGCGGCATGTATCTATGGACTTTGTAACCCACTTGCCAAGAGCGGCCTCTGGATTCGATACGATCTGGGTGATCGTGGATAGACTGACGAAGTAGCTCACTTCATTCTTAGTCATGTGTCTTTCGCATACCCAAGGATGGCCAAGTATATGTGCGGGATGTAGTGAGGTTGCATAGAGTTCCAGTCTCGATTGTGTCTGACAGAGACCCAAGGTTTACTTCACATTTCGGGGAGGGTCTCCAGACGACTTTAGGCTCAGAGGTGAGACTGAGTACGACCTATCACCCTCAGTCAGACGGCCGGACAGAGCGTACCCTTTAGACGCTCGAGGACATGTTGAGGGCATATGTTTTGGATGTTGATACTCCGTGGCAAGATTCAGTGCCAATGATGGAGTTCTCTGATATTAACAGCTATCAGACGAGCATTCGAATAACTCCTTTTGAAGCTCTTTACGGACGACGATGTAGGTCACCGCTGTATCGGGAGGACTTGACTAGTAAGGCGGTCGGAGGACCGGATATGAGTAAGTATATGTAAGACAAGAGTAAGTTGATACGCCAAAAGATGAAGACGACCCAGGATAAGCAAGCAGCCTATGCCAACAAACGGCGATGACCGCTAGAATTCCAAGTAGGAGACAGGGTCTTCTTGAGAATCTCACCCTTCAGAGGTGTAGTTCGTTTTGGTATACAGGAGAAGTTATCCCCGAGGTATGTTGGTCATATGAAGTATTGCAGCGTACCAGTACTTTGACTTACTGTTTGGCTCTACCGCCGTCTTTATCTGGGATGTATGATGTTTTCCATGCCTCTATGTTACGGAAGTATGAGCCAGACCCGTCTCATGTATTACAGTCTACTGAAGTGCAGTTGGACTCAGGGGTATCCTACGTTGAAAGACCGGTCAGAATTCTGGATCGTAAGGATCGCAGACTAAGAAGTAAAGTTTTACCGATGGTCAAAGTTCAGTGGGATCGTCGGGGTGTCGAGGAGGCTACGTGGGAGACGGAACGGCATATGGTACAGCACTACCCGGAACTATTCTCTGGTATGTAATTTATGTTTAGTTTCTTTTGGGGTAAGTGCATGCGATTTCGAGGACGAAATCTTATAAGTAGGGGAGTAATGTGATGTCCCCGAAATAATTAACTGCAATTAAGGCATTAATTATGTTTATATGATTAATTATGTAGATAATTGATTTACGTGTTGAAATTAATTATCACGATGAAATGCTTAGTCACACGATAGGCCTGACCCGGGGGGGGGGGGGGGGGGGGGGGGGGGGGGGGGGGGGGGGGGGTTACGTTTCAAGGTGCATGTTATGCATGATAGGAAATGGGGTGTTAACATGATATAACTGTGTTGATCGTTAATTATGAGGAAAGTATGAATTTAATGAAGTCGGTTGCATTTTTGTAGATGCTTTTGAAATATCATGTTAGCGTATCTTTTACATCATGTTAAGTGTTGGGGTACAATTTAATTAAACCCACATAACCTCCCACTACCCCACCTCTTTAACTCACTTTCCCCTTTTACACTCAAATCCCCAAAATCTTTTCCCCAAACCCTTTCCCCTCAATTTTCGAGTTTGGCACTAAGGTGGGAAGGAAATCCTTGCAAAAGCTTCACCATTGTGATTCTTGGTAAGATTTAAACCCTATGATGTGTATATATCACCTCTTGAAGCTTTTGTAAAGTTTTATTTAAGTTTGTGTTGATTTTGGAGGATTTGAAATGGATTTAAATGGGTATGTGTTATTTATGGTTGGGGAATGATTTTTCAAGTGTTTTAAGTGGGTTTTAGTGGGTTATGATGTTATTATTATTGTTGGGAAGTTTGGTGTTGAAAGGTATGAAGATGAGCTTGCGAAATGCACATGAAAATGGAGAAATCGCGGCCACTGTAAGTGGCGATCGATCGCTACAAAAGCAGCGATCGATCGCCGAGAGGCAGTGCGCGAAGATGAGCTCAGGCGATCGATCGCGATCGCCTCAAATGGCGCGATCGATCGCCAACGTCCAGTAGCCAAATGAACATCAGGCGATCGATCGCCTCATTTTAAGCGATCGATCGCCGCTAAGAGAAAAATCCGGCGATCGATCGCCTCATTTTGAGCGATCGATCGCCACTGTTCAAAAGTTGAAAAATGATGATTTTTGTTGAATTTTTGGTATTGGGCTATTGTTTAGCTTCTAATATCGATTTGTATGGTTGTGTAGAACCATCCCAGGTGCCAACAATATCGAGAAGATAGAGTTCTTCAATTTCTCCACTCTTGGAATTAAGGTACGTAAGAAGCGTACGGGCATCGGACGGTAACACACTCCTAACTCTGACTATGCATTAATCGCATAAGTATTTACGATGTTTATGATGATGTTATGACAAATGAAGATGATATGATGTTTATAATGATGATTATGATAAGCAAGTTTATGATGATGATGTTATGATAAATGAAGATGATATGATGTTTATAATGATGATTATGATAAGCAAGTTTATGATGATGATGTTATGATAAATGAAGATGATATGATGTTTATAATGATGATTATGATAAGCAAGTTATGATGATGATGATTATGATGATGAAGCTTATGATGATGATGTTGATAAGAAAGTTTATGATGATGGGATACGATGTTATTATGTGGTAAGACGCCACGGGGTAAGATGCCCATATGGCAAGAGGCCATACTCCTATATTACGATCATACTACGATTGCATAAGAATTTACGATGCCATGATGGTGTACATAATGAATAAAAATGATAAGATGTTTAAGATGATGTTATGATAAGTAAGTCCATGATGAAGATGATTTGATAATGAATCAAGATGATAAGATACTTACGATGATGTCATGATGAATAAAGATGATTTTATGATGAATAAAGATGACAAGATGCTTAAGATTATGTTATGATAAATGATGACGATAAGACGTTACTATAACGATTATGATGAGACGATGATGTCTATAAGATGATAATGCTTATAAGATAATGATGTTTACAAGATGATGATGTTTATAAGATGCTATGATGTTTATGATGAATATGAAACTATGTTCTTAAGAATGGTTGAATGTCCGGTGGTTATTATGGGCAAGCGAGGAAGGTCTTGCCGCTCACATAAATGAGCGATGGGGTACATCCGCTATCAAGGTGTAGCGATGGGTATCATCCGCTGATGAGCGATGGGGTACATCCGCTATCAAGGTGTAGCGATGGGTATCATCCGCTGAGCGATGGGGTACATCCGCTATCAAGGCGTAGCGATGGGTATCATCCGCTGAATAAAGAGATACATCCGCTATCAAGGCGTAGCGATGGGTATCATACAATGTGTTATGTCGAGCGAGGGGGGCCAATTATACCGCTGTCATAATGGAACCCGGACAGTCCCATTTCTAATTAACATAGTTTGTTGTGAGCATATATGTGAAGTATGATGTTTAATCATTTATGGCAAGAACTAATGATTTTTATGCATGATTATGAAAGAGGGACAACCAAAGAGGGTTAATACGATTAACCAGGAAGTATATGTTATCAATTACTTTCATGCATTTATTTATATGCCATTTCCTTATGATTATTAAGTAAAGATGTATATGCTCATGATGGGTTGTTCCTGTAGGTACACCTTTGGACTAATGGACTAGGCAGTGAGCTTTGAGAAGCATGGAAGAAGTTTGGATGCAAGAACTTTTGGATAGTATCTACTTTAGGAGTAGAATAATTCTATCGCCATAACATTCTTTTGCGAATGTAATAAGTTAAGTTTGAAATTTCATTTTCGGCCTGTAATCTTATTAGCTCCAAGCTACAACCGAAACCCTAAGACGTTATAAATGCATGTTTAGTCCCTAATAGGTGATTAATATGATGTTAAGGTAGGAAGACCCTACAGTCAGCCTGTCAATGATCACCCAAATGGCATCATAACCCGAAGTAGTCCTCGGCAAGTGAGTATCCCACTTCCACTCCGGTATCTCTAAGCTCCTTAGCTCGCCACCGGGTCTCTGCCTCTCCGCCTTAACCTGTTGACAGATCAAACACCTCTTGACAAAAGCAATCACGTCACGCTTTATCCGCTTCCACCAGAACTGGTCACACAAGTCCTTATACATCTTCCTCCCTCCTGGGTGGATGCTAAATCGGCTACTATGAGCTCGTTCCAAGATTCCTCTACGCAACTCCGGCGTACCTGGAACTACCCATCGGTTACCGAGTCTCAAAGAACCATCCTCAGCCACTCTGAACTTTGATGGCTGTCCCTGAAGTACCAATGATGACCATCTCTGAATCTCATTATCTGTCCTCTGAGCTCTCCTGATATGCTCATAGATATCTGGCTCAGCCAATAAGGTCGATACATGCACAGGCGATGTATCTACGCTGAAGTCATAGCCCAGATGGCAACAGGAAGTCATCATAGCCGAAAAATGCATGACCTCCTCAGCAGTACTCTACACCTTCCGACTCAAGGCGTCTGCCGTCAAGTTTGCTTTCCCCGGATGGTACTCAATCTCACAGTCATAGTCTTTGAGCAAATCCATCCATCTCCTCTGACGCATATTCAACTCCGCCTGAGTGAATAAGAATTTCAGGCTCTTATGATCCGTATATATGGTAAAGGACGTACCATACAAATAGTGCCTCCAAATCTTCAGGGCAAAGATAATAGCAGCCAACTCTAAGTCATGGACTGGGTACCTAACCTCATGCGGCTTCAACTGCCTCGATGCATAAGCTACCACATGCTTATCTTGCATCAGTACACAACCCAAGCCCTGCAGTGATGCGTCAGTATAAAGCACAAACCTCTTGTTCTCCGTAGGAATCACCAATACCGGTGCCGTCGTTAATCGGTGCTTCAACTCTTGAAAGCTCTCATCACAAGCCTCTGACCAAAAGAAAGGCACTCCCTTTTGAGTCAACTGAGTCAGTGGCTTAGCAATTTTAGAAAAACCCTCGACAAAGCGTCGGTAATAGCCAGCCAAGCCAAGAAAACTCCGAATCTCGGGCACAGAAGTAGGTGCAGCCCACTCCATCACCGCCTCAATCTTCCTGGGGTCCACTGAAATCCCGCTGCTAGATATGACATGCCCCAGAAATACCACACTACTCAACCAAAACTCACACTTACTGAGTTTGGCATATAACTGGTGATTTCTGAGGATCTGGAGCACTATCCTTAAATGTCTCACATGCTCTTCCTCACTCCGGGAGTAGATGAGTATATCGTCAATAAACACAATGACGAACTGATCCAGATAGGGTTGGAATACCCGATTCATCAAGCTCATAAAGACAGCCGGAGCGTTCGTCACACCGAACGGCATTACCAAGAACTCGTAGTGCCCATACCGAGTCCTAAATGCTGTCTTTTGCACATCCTCCTCCCTGACCCGTATCTGGTGGTACCCAGATCTCAAATCAATCTTAATATACAGCCTCGTACCTTGCAATTGGTCAAACAAGTCGTCGATCCTTGGAAGAGGGTACTTGTTCTTTACCGTGGCCTTATTCAGTTGCCGATAATCGATGCACAAGCGCATCGAGCCATCCTTCTTCTTCACAAAAAGAACTGGTGCGCCCCAAGGCGATACGCTAGGGCGTATATATCCTTTATCAAGGAGTTCCTGCAATTGCTCCTTCAACTCTCTTAGCTCAGCCGGTGCCATCCTGTAAGGTGCACGGGAGATAGCGGATGTCCCCGGTAATAACTCAATCCCAAACTCGACTTCCCTTGCCGGTGGGAATCCGGGAATCTCCTCCGGGAATACGTCAGCAAATTCCGCTACCACTGGTATATCCTCAACCTTTAACTCTTTGCTCTTTCCCGACGTGTCCACGGCATAGATGAGGTAGCCCGTGTGACCACGTTCCAACAACTGAGACATTTTGATTGCCGAAATCAACGGAATCTTCGCACGAGACCCGTCGCCATAAAAAGTCCACTGAACTCCCAAACCAGATCTGAATCGAACTGTCCTCTGTCGACAATCTACCACTGCCTGATATCTGTTCAGAATGTCGATGCCCACAATGCAGTCGAAATCTGACATACTCAAAACAATCAAATCTGCCTTTATTTTGTTGCCCTCAAAATAAATGAGGCAGTCCATTAGAAACCGATCAGCAACAACTCTCTTCCCGGTGGGTGTCGAGACCAATAGAGACGTGGGTAACGGAGACGAGCACATATGATGTCTTGCCACAAAGTCCGCAGACACGAAGGAGTGCGAAGCACCTGTGTCTATCAAAATAAAGGCGGAAAATGTAAATAGTAGGCACGTACCAGCTATAACCTCCTCTGGAGCTGCATCGGCCTGCTCCCTGGTCAATGCATAGACCTGTCCCTGAGGTGGCCCCATCGCCTGTCCTCCCATCTGACGAGGCACCATCGGTGGCCTCTGCTGCACTGTACCACTAGTAAACCTCCCTCGACCTTCCCTGAGATCCGTCTGTCCTTCCCGATTGGGGCAACGCCGAGCAATGTGGCCCGACTTGCCACAAATGTAGCACGCAGAACAATCTCGCATCAAATGTGGCCCTCCACAAAAGTGGCACTTGACATCTCCAGCTCTACTAGCTTGAGCCGGTCCCCCATAAGTAGATGTACCACTCCTCCGATCCCCTTGCTTCCGGCCCTCCGGCCTCCTTCCGCCAAACCGAGTAGAAGAAGAAGTCCCCCGTGACTTAAAAGATCCTCCTCGGGGCCTCAGATTTTCAGATGTTGATCTTTGTGATGGAGCTGGTGAGGGTATGGCCTCAGGATAAGCACTCACCCCTATCTCCGCTAACTCCGCTCTAACCAGTGCCTCATCAAAGGATGTCGGGTTGTTAGAAATGACCCGATCAAATAACTCCGGTCGCAGCCCCTTTAAAAAGTGCCTCATCTTGGCATGCCCATTTGTAGCAATGTGTGGAACATACCTCAATAAGGATGTGTAGTGCATGGCGTAGTCCGAAACTGTCAAGTTCCCTTGCTTCAGATTCGTAAATTCATCCTCCTTAGTTTGCCTAGCCGCGGTAGAGAAGTATCGGTTTAGAAACCGAGTCCGCAATAAAGTCCAGTCGATTTCCATGCCTTGTGCCCTCAATTCCATTACAGTCGTCTTCCACCACATGGAAGACTTCTTCGCCAGTTGGAATTCTGCCAGTCTTAACCAAGCCGTCCTTGCACACGGCGCAGATACAAAAATCTGCTCTAGTCTCTCCAGCCACTCTTCGGCTTCTTCTCCTGTCTCTGTTCCTTCAAACATGGGTGGGTGGAAGGTCAGGAATTGTGTCAGGCTAAGCTCCCCTGGTAACAGTAATTGAACAACCGGTTCCATGCCCACAGCAGGTGGGGGTAACGGATTTGCCTGCCCGATGCTAGCATTCACGCTCCCAATATCACCCACCTCCTCGTTGAGGTTTCCCGCATTCATAGCCGCCATGCTGTAACACAAATGTTAACAACAATTCCAAACAATATATAACCGTTAGACAATATGAATGACAAGCATGTTAGTATGCCAATTGTATACATAAATATGCACCACATGCATAAACATGCCCCAAGTGTAAACACCGAGCCAACCATACTAAGGCTACCATTCACTCGTTCCCGGGTTCTCTAACCACTGTTCTGATACCACTAATGTAAGGACCCTAGTTCCTTAAGTGCGGATTAAAGGCGTAAATAAAATTTCCATGCATAACAGAGTATAAAGGTTGTGTTGATGCCCTGAGCTATTTAATTACAGTGCCAAAATGAAGTTCCAAAAGGGATTAGTTACATTCTCAACCAATGAATGCTAATCCTATAGTTTTACACTACTCCTAGAGTAGAGACTATACAAAAATTTAGCCTACTATCCAAAAGCACTCCTCACTGGCTCACTGCATCAACCCGCCTTAGCCCGTCCGCCCAAAAGTACCTACAGGAACAACCCCAAACCATGAGCATGTATATAAATCATATTCACAATAATATGATCATAATTCAATGCATAAACCAAAATGCAAATCACTTCCTGTACTTAACACATATAAAAGCTCCCTTGGTTGTCCCTGTACCATAATCACAATTAATTGATTATAACATCAATAATATATGTCATGACATGCATCCGTTCCATGTATACCAATGGCCAATCCCAGTCTTATTATATCAGTGGCATAATACCCCTCGCGTTACATGACAGCGGTATTAATACTGCTCGCTTCGACATATTAGCGGCATAATATCCCTCGCATCAACATGACAGCGGCATGATCCTTCGCTTCGACATGTTTGCGGCAAATATTCTTCATCGCTAAATATGACAGCGGCAAGTATTCTATCATCACCTCGACATGAAGGCGGCAAGTATTCTTCATCACTGCGATATAACCTCGACTCACAATTACATGCAACCATAATGCATGTTCCAACTATATATGCAACCCTAATGCATAAATAAGACCACATGTGCAACCATAATGCATAGCCAATGCAAAAGCGTAATAAATACGTTTTACCGTCCGATGCTCGTACGTCTCACTACGTACCTTAGTTCCAAAAGTGGAGATGTCGTGGAACTTTATCTCCTTTGATGTGTGGCTACCTGGGATGGTTCTACACAATCACATGAATCCATATGAGAAGCCAAAAAGTGAACCATTACCAAAAATAACATCATTTAAAACAAAATCTCAAAATCCACATTTTTAGCCCTGCGATCGATCGCCCTCTAAGCCCCGATCGATCGCCAAGTTCAGAAAAATAGGCATCCAAGTACTGCATCCACCGATCGATCGAGCCATTTTACCGATCGATCGAGACGTCACACCGATCGATCGGGAAAAATTACCGATCGATCGGTAAGCTCATTTCACGCCTTGTTCAGGCTCTGTCTTGCTCGATCGATCGGACCCATTTTCCGATCGACGAGAAGCCCTGTTTCAGCGAGAAACTTCCATGTATGAGCTTCCAACAACACCTACACTTATGTACAACCAAGAACAACTACCATGCTCAACATATAACCACAAAACAACTTTAAAATACAACCCCCAAAACATAAACAAGATGTTGGACCAAGATCCACCCTTATATCCCCAAAAACAAGCCACAAACCCAACCAAAACTCAACAAAACTCTACCAAGATGGAAGCTTACCACTTGAGCTCCAAGTTTCAAGTAAGAAAAGCACAAAAGACTCCTTTTTCCAAGTTTACTCTTCCACTCCAGTTTCAAAAACGAAAATGGCAGCTTCTGGATGAGTGGATGGGGTTTAGGGACCAAAAAGTTGATGGAGAGGGGGTGATGTGATGTAAAGCATTGCAAGTGGCTCCTAAGCCATGATATGGGGTTTTAAAATGTATTCCAAGACACAAGCATGGTATGTAGAATACCCCAACATGATATTTTAAAAGTATTTTACCACAATGCAATAAGATCCCTATTAAAATCATGCATGTCCAAATAGACCCAACCCATATCATTTAAACCATTATAACACCCAAATCCCAACATGTATAACATGTACCCGGAAATGCTCTACCAGGTCACGCCTACCATGTGACAAGAATTTTACCAAGATAATTAGTCCCAACACATAATCTAATTATCGCCATAATATCACCTAATTGCAATTAATTATTTCGGGGATATCACATACCATGTGGGGCATCTTACCCCGTGGCATCTTACCACAAATAACGTCGCATGGCCTCTTACCATGTGGGGCATCTTACCACAAATAACATCGCATGGCCTCTTACCATGTGGGGCATCTTACCACAAATAACATCGCATGACCTCTTACCATGTGGGGCATCTTACCCCGTGGCATCTTACCACAAATAACATTATATCATTATATAAACATCATATAAACATCATCATTATAAACTTATTCCTCATAATCATCATCATAATCATCATCATAAACATCATATCATCTTTACTCATCATAAACATCATCATAAACTTACTTATCATTATCATCATCATAAACATCATATCATCTTTACTCATCGTAAACATCATAATAAACTTACTTATCATTATCATCATCATAAAAGGTAATGGGGCTGAAATGAAATTTTATTTAAAATCTCGGGTTCAACTGGTATTTATAGCAAAAATACCCCAAAATACTAATAGCCCCACAAATACATCATGATTCATTAAAAATCATCTGTTTTCAGAAACTCTCTCTCTAACTCCAAAACCCCCTACCGGTGCTCACACAAGCACCCGAGATTCCGAGACACATCAAAAACCCAACTCTTAGGTTTTACACCGTAATGTGAATATAATCTCAACCTCGGGATCCAACGATCCCAACTACCCAAATAAACAAGGCCAGAAGGCCCAACATCGCGATTAAACTCCAAATCGCTACGTAAAACAACTTTAGGGATTTTTAACACTACGGGATTAACATCTATAATCCCTGGTCATCACATGAAATGAACAAAATAATGAGCAAAGAAAAAGAAAAGATGTAGAGAAAAAGCCTTGAAAAGAAAATTTAAATAAGACCAAAAGTGGCCAAGGCTAGAAAATGTGAAGAGAAGCTCAATGATTATGTGAGAGTATTTTGAACTGATTATGTTATACTCTCTTCTTTGCTTCTATCCTACCTTTTCTTTGGAGCCGACACCAAAAGGCCTAACGTTATAAGCTTTTAAAGTCCTGTTGATCCAAGTCTAGGGAATATTACATTAGTGGAGAAGTGCTGGATAGTAAATTTGTAGAGTAGTTCAAAGTAATCTTGACTAGGAGTTGAAATGGCACATGTTGATCTTAAAGATATATATGTAACTCATGTTTGACAATAGCACACACGCACGTTCCGATGTTGCGATGTATTGTTTAACTTAGGAGGAATTGCTTCTTGTTAAATGTTGAATGACTTTTATTGATGTGTAAGTAGGATTTCTGAGTTTTTACGTATGTTGTAAAGATGATTCATGCTTAGTATCGAGTTTAACTTTTCTTTTTGAGCTTATTGCTTGCTCGAGGACGATCAAGTCTAAGTTTGGGGGAGTTGATAGGCTTAGATTTTAAGTGTTTTTAACTGTAATTTCTTCCCATTTTCCGTACTTTTTCCTGGATGATATTATGTTTTTTGGTGTTTATTCGTTTGTTTCAGGAAAATAGATCGGAAGTGGAAGAAATGAGCTAATATGAAGATAACGGGCGAAATAGAGGCGAGAAAGAGTTGAAATTGAGGAAGTGAGATTTTCGGAATCTCGATCGATCGAGATTTTGTCTCGATCGATCGAGCCAGACAGTGTGCTGAGAAGAAAAGAATTTCAAGTCTCGATCGATCGGAACAATTTTCCGATCGATCGAGCGAGGCAGTAACTTCAGAGCTAAATTTATCAAAGTCTCGATCGATCGGAAGGAAATCTCGATCGATCGAGCGAGGCAGTGAGTTTCAAAGGCTGGCATGAACAGTGCACCGATCGATCGGACGCAAATCTCGATCGATCGAGACGCAAATCCGGAAAAATCTTATCTTCCATTTTTGAAATGATTTTTGAGGTATAAAAGGATAAATAACTTCCATATCAAAGATATACCATACCAGACGTGATTTAGGTCGAGAATAAGCAGCCCTAGCCGCCGCCGAAGGAGATTCAATCTCCGTTCTTCGTCCAAAGTCGAGCCAACCTAATCCGGAGTGCAAGGAAGGAGCAAGAGAAGAAATCACGGTGCAACGTACGGATTCATCCATCGTTTATCGTATTTCTAAACTTTGATTTCTTTGATTTTCAATTCCATTTGATGTTTTTGAGGTCGAGAGACAATTAAACTCTTATGTATTTGATTTGAATTAAATCTAGTTTATTTTATCGAGTTTTAGTTTCATTGTGTTTGATTATTGATTCAATTGTGTTTGAGCGCATTGATTTCTATTGTTCATAAATCAATTGCTTGTGTAGATCAAAGTCTAGCTAACTTTGATTGAATCTGAGAGTTATAACCGAGATCGAGAGATAACGTTGTAACACGCTCTATTAATTTATGATGTATGTTACGATTGAGATCGAGAGATGATGTCGCATACGTGAGAACTTAGAATCGAGAGATTTAGAGTAACAAGGTTTTGACGATTTATGCAATGTTGAATTAGTAAATAGATGCACGAGAGTGATTTATTCTAATTTAATGTTAGTTTCTTTACATGAATTTGGGGAGAATATGAGTTGCATGTAATGTGCATTTGAATTTGAGGTGAGGAGGTTATATAAAGATAGAATCAGATTTGACAAACATACAACACCTAAACTCACCTACAAATCTCTACACATACTCTCTAGTGTCTCTTGGTGTCTTTGTTTGGTTCTAGCTTGGAAGCATGTTCAACATGAAGTATGGGGTAAGGAGAAGTTGCATACTCTACTTTATGTAGTTAGTTGGTGTAATAACTTAGTTATGATGCTTTGTATGCAATTTAAGAAGCATGTGATTGTTAGAAGGAAGATGGAATTCATATGTTATTGAATTCAATGAACTAAGTTGTATTGTGATAGAAACATGTTTATATGAGGTTATAGTATGCATATATCAAGTTTTGATGGTTTAACTTGAGGTGTAGGCTGAGAACCATGAAGATAAGCATTAAAAATCGCCATGGTTTTGAAAAGCAGTTGTCCACCGATCGATCGCTAGGATCGTACCGATCGATCGGTAGAAACAGGGAAAGTAAGGCGGTTCATGTACCGATCGATCGCTGAAAGCGACCGATCGATCGGTGAAATGCCGTAGCATTTTTGAGAAATTCAAACATTTGAGCGATCGATCGCTAGCTTCTGACCGACCGATCGCTAGGGTTGTTTGTTTGGACCGACCGATCGCTAGAGAGACCGATCGATCGGTAGACTTAACCATTGAAGCCTCTTATAACATGGTATATTGTTCATGTTCTTGTAGCATCATCACAGGGGACAGGGCAAAGGGGCAATTAACCATTGACGACTGATTTATCTGGTTTATGGCGCTTTACAGGTACGTGTTGACGTACGGAGTATAGATATGATGTGATGATGATGTTATGGTTTTGATATCATATGATTTATGTTATCTTTGTGTCATATGATTGGTAGTATCATATGCATGTGCATACATGGATTTCATATGATTGGGATGGATGCATTGATAGATATGTGTATATGCTTTGGTGAGATCATTGCCTTGATAGATATGCCGGGATTGGTATATGCTTTGGCTGGGATCGTTGCCACGATAGATACACTACATATGCTTTGGCTTGAGAGATATACGCCTGGTATTGGGTATATGCTCGGTTATGTTGCATAGAGATATACGTCTGGTTTGGGTATATGCTCGGTTATGTATTTGAGATATACGCCTGGTATTGGGTATATGCTCGGTTATGTATTTGAGATATACGCCTGGTATTGGGTATATGCTCGGTTATGTTACATAGAGATATACGCCTGGTTTGGGTATATGCTCGGTTATGCAATATAGAGATATACGCCGGTTTTTGGGTATATGCTCTGGCTATTATGATTTGAGGACGGTACTATGATATGTGCTGCTAATATGAAGATGTGAGGTGGTTCCACTGACATATTGAGCTGAATAGGCATATCATATTGGTCTCGTGATAATAGGGTAATTGTTGAGACATGTCATGACATGGTGCATTTGTGGATGCATGATACAGAACATTCACATTAGATGATTTATTGTGCTTTATCATTGTTATTGATATTGTGTTTTGATATCGCACTGAGATAGTTGTTTATCTATACTCACGTTTTGTGAATGTTTCTGTAGGATTTCATAGACGTGGGAATCGTGAGTCTTATTCCGCTGCGAGGTGGATCACTGCATAGGAGTTGTACTGGCTTAGGTTGTTAATTTTACATGTGATGTATATGTAGAAAAAGTTAGTTGGTTTTTGTACTAGTGGTTTGGTACATCTGTAACAACTTAACTAGTAAGATACTCTTAATCAGTGCATGTTATTACTTAATTCAGACTCACATATGTATGTTAACATGATACATAATGAATTAAGTAACGAGGACCCCACATGTATGGTACGACGTTTACCATCTATTCAGACCATAAGAGCCTGAAGTTTTTGTTCACACAGGCTGGATTGAATATGCGACAAAGAAGATGGATGGATTTACTCAAGGATTATGATTGTGAAATTGAGTACCATCCTGGTAAAGCAAACTTGATAGCAGACGCCTTAAGTCGGAGGTGAAGAGTACTGCTGAGGATGTCATGAGTTTATCAGCTATGATGACTTCTTATTGCCATCTGGGCTATGATTTCGATGTGGACACGTCGCCGATGCGAGTGTCGACCTTATTGGCTGAGTCAGACATATTTGAAGCTATCAGGAAAGCCAGAGGTCGGATGATGAGGTTCAGAGATGGTCATCGATAGTACTTCAGGGACAGCCATCAAAGTTCAGGGTGGCAGAAGATGGTTCTTTGAGGCTTGGTAACCATTGGGTAGTGCCGAGAGCACCAGAGTTGCATCAAGGGATCTTGCACCGTGCTCATAGCAGCAGGTTTAGCATACATCCAGGTGGGAGAAAGATGTACATGGACTTATGCGACCAGTTTTGGTGAAGGCGGATGAAAAGAGACATCGTCACCTTTGTCAAGAAGTGCTGTAATACCCCCGAAATGTTATTTGATTATGTGCCATGATGATAATTTATGATATGTTTAAGGGTTGTGGTGTATTTAAATTTGGGGTTATATTTATGTTAGGATGATATGATTTAGGGGGCATGTTGGGTGTTTTAAAGGATGTATTAATTTAAATGAAGTTATAAAATATCGAGTGAGGATATTTTAATACATCGTACTAAATACCGGGACACAATTAAACACCACAAGGCACCCCTACCCACACCACCCCCACCCAATCGGTCACCATCACCCTTCCCCAAGTGCAACCTCTCCCCACTTGGCAACCCATGCCCCAACTTGGTCCAACCCATGCCTCATCATACCATTCCACCCCCCACATCCCTTCTCTTCCTTCCTCCTCTCCATTCACGTTTCTGGCAAGCAGCTTTAGGGCAAGGAAGAGCTTGGTAAAGGTGCTCAAAAATCCTTGCAAAAAGAGGAGCAAAAAGAGAGGGGTAAGTGGGTACCCTGTTTTCTGGGTTTTTGGTTGAGTTTGAGTTTGGGTGGGATGATTTTATGCATGCTAAGTATAGGTTTGGGAGAAACCTTGGTATGGGTGCTTGCATGGTAGTATTATGTAACTACTAGCATGTTAGTTCGAGCATGTTACATGTTTTATGTGATAGATTTCTGGCTATGAAACTATGTGCTCGAAAATCTGGGCAAGGAAGAGCATGCTCTGTTTTCTGTATAAGTTGGTTGGGGTTGAAGATTTTGATGATGTTATGATGCATGTTAGCTTAGGTTTTATTAAACCTTTGATTTAAGTACTTACATGGAAGTTTTATGAAGTTCCTAACATGTTTGTTTGAGCAAGTATGTTGTGTTATGAAGTAGATTTGATGATATGAAATGAGGTCCTCGAAAATCTGGAAAAATCCCAATTTTCAGAGTGCTCGATCGATCGAGATTTTTGTACCGATCGATCAAGCGAGGCAGAAGCTTTTAAGCATGGTTTGAAATTCAGGCGTCGATCGATCGAGGGATTTTCCGATCGATCGGTGAAACTCCTCGATCGATCGGTAAAATATTTCGATCGATCGATCGAGGCAGAGTGTTTGGGCACTGTTTGTGCACAGTTTCTCGATCGATCGAGACCTTGGGGCCGATCGATCGAGAGAGGCAGAATGTTGAAAATAAAATGATGATTTATTTTGTTAAGTTTATGGTATGAGATGATATTGAGGAATCTAATATGGTACTATGTGGTCTTGTAGAACCATCCCAGGTACCAGCACAATCAAGGAGATAAAGTCTGTTGACTCCTCCTCCTTTTAAAAAGGTACGTAAGAGACGTACGGGCATCGGACGGTAAAACACATCTCTACACTATGACTATGCATTTATCGCATGAATATTTACGATAAAATGATGATGTTTATACGATGTTTATATAATGATGTGATACGATGTTTATTATGTGGTAAGATGCCACGAGGTAAGATGCCCATACGGTAAGATGCCATACGATGTTATTATGTGGTAAGATGCCACGGGGTAAGATCCCCATATGGTAAGAGGCCATACGATATTATGATGTGGTAAGATGCCACAGGGTAAGATGCCCATATGCATGAATATGAATCAGGGACAACAAAAAGAAGTTAATGAATAACCAGCATATTTACTTAACCAATATTCATGCATTTACTGTGATGTTTTTATGATGTTAAGTAAGATTGTATATGCTCATGATGTGTTGTCCCTGTAGGTACACTTTTGGACTAAAGGACTAAGGGTCGGGTTGAGGCAGTGAGCTACGAGGAACACAGGAATGTTTAGGTTTCAAGTTATGATTAGTATCTACTCTAGGAGTAGTGTAAATCTAAATGTTGACATTCTTTTGCGAATGTAATGAATTATTTTTGAAGTTTTGTATTTTGGCCTGTAATCCTGTTAGCTCATGTAACAACCAGAACCTTAAGATGTTATTAATGCATGATTAGTCCTTCTTATGTCATTATAACACTGTTAAGGTAGGAAGACCCTACATTAGTGGTATTAGAGCAGTGGTTAGATAACCCTGGAATGAGTGAAGGGTAGCCTTAGCAATAAGTTAGCTAGGTGCTTACTTTTGAACATGTTTTATATGTATGTTTCATATGAAGTAGAAGATGTTATACTAACATGTTTAATTATCTAACGATGTATTTTATGAACTGCTTTTGGTATTGTTGTTAATCCTTGTGTTGCAGCATGGCAGCAAATGTGGAAGTGGGTGACGCTATTAGTGTAAATGCAAGTGCTGGGCGTACGAATCCACTACCACCACCAGCCTTGGGGGAAGAACCCTCTGAACATCAATTATTACCTGGGGAGTTGAGCTTGTCTCAGTTTTTGACATACCGACCTCCGATGTTCGAAGGAACGGAAACCGGGGAAATGGCCAAGGAGTGGCTAGAGAGGATAGAGCAGATATTTGTGGCAGCGCCTTGTGCAAAGACGGCATGGATCAGATTAGCAGAATTTCAGCTGGCTAAGAAGGCACTGATTTGGTGGAAGACCACAGTGATAGAGCAAGAGGCTCAGGGTCAGGAGATCAATTGGAAACTATTCCGGACGCGGTTTCTGGCCCGTTATTTCTCAGCAGCTGCGAGACAGGCTAAAGAGGATGAGTTTACCAACCTCAAGCAAGGTACCATGCCTGTATCAGATTATGCTCTACATTACTGTTCCTTACTTCGGTATGTACCTCACATTGCTGCAAGCACTCAAGCGAAGATAAGGAACTTCATGAAAGGCTTGAGGCCGGAACTGTATGACAGGGTAATTACCTATGGCCCTGCCTGTTTTGATGATGCACTTTCACGAGCCGAGCTATCCGAACTGGGAGTTGGCGCATATCCTGATGCAGTGCCACCTCCAGCACCCCCTCAGAAATCTACTTCTGACAAGTTGAGGCCGAGGGGTGATCAGTTCAAACCAAGGGGAACACAACGCCTTCGACGTTCAGTGGCAAGAGGCCTGAGAATCGTTGGAAAGGGAACCGTAGGAATGATGCCCCATCCGGGAGAGGACAGTCTCAGGGAGACAGATCTGGAAGAGTTCAATGCACTCCTTGTGGGCAACCACATTTGGCAAAAGACTGCGTAGGATGCTATGTCTGTGGCGACAAAGGCCACTTTGCTCGGTAGTGTCCCAACAGGGGAAGACAACAGAACTCTACGGGGAGGCCTGCGGACAGAGCGGCACAGCACAGACCACCTTTAGCACCGAGGCAGTATGGAGGTCAGCCCACGGGGCCACCTCAGGGACAGGTGTATGCTTTGACGAGGGAGCAGGCTACAGCGGCTCCGGAGGAGGTGATAGCGGGTACGTGTCTTTTATTTACTCACCGTGCTCTTATATTGATAGACACAGGTGCGTCACACTCTTTTGTGTCGACGAGTTTTGTTGAAAGGAACCACATATGCACTTCTCCGTCGCCCATGCCTCTTATGGTCTCGACCCCCGCTGGAAGAAGTTTGACTACAGATCATATTGTTTTTGATGGCCTCATTTATTTTGAGGATAACGAGTTAAGGTCAGATTTGATTGTTCTGGGGATGTCAGACTTTGACTGTATTGTAGGCATTGATGTTCTGAAGAGGTATCAGGCAGTCATGAACTGCAGGCAGAGGACTGTCCGATTCAAGTCTGATATGGGAGTCCAGTGGACATTCTTTGGGGATGGTTCTCGTCCAAAGATTCCGTTGATATCTGCTGCCAAGATGGTACAGTTATTGGAACGAGGCCATACATGATATCTTATTTATGCTGTTGATATTATGGAAAAGAAAGAAGAAGTAAAAGTTGAGGATGTGCCTGTAGTGACGGAGTTTCCTGATGTCTTTCCGGAGGAGATTCCCGGATTCCCACCAACGAGAGAGGTCGAGTTTGGGATTGAGTTACTACCGAGGACGTCTGCAATTTCTCGTGCCCCGTATAGGATGGCACCAACAGAACTAAAGGAGTTAAAGACTCAGTTGCAAGAGCTCCTTGATAAGGGCTACATACGCCCTAGCGTATCGCCCTGGGGTGCACCTGTTTTGTTTGTTAAAAAGAAGGATGGATCGATGCGTCTATGCATTGACTATAGGCAACTGAACAACGCCACAGTAAAGAACAAGTATCAACTCCCAAGGATCGATGACTTGTTTGATCAGTTGCAGGGTACGAGGCTCTACAGTAAAATCGATCTGAGGTCGGGGTACCATCAGATTCGAGTAAGGGAGGATGATGTTCAGAAGATAGCTTTCAGGACTAGATATGGGCACTATGAATTCTTAGTCATGCCTTTTGGGGTGACAAACGCCCCAGCTGTTTTCATGAGTCTGATGAACAGGGTGTTCCAGCCATATTTGGATCAGTTCGTTATAGTCTTCATTGACGACATACTTATCTACTCCCGGACTGAAGAAGAACACGCGGAGCACTTGAGGACAGTACTCCAGATCCTCAGGGATCATCAGCTATATGCAAAGCTCAGCAAGTGCGAGTTCTGGTTGAGCAGCGTGGTATTCTTAGGCCATGTCATATCTAGCAGTGGGATATCTGTGGATCCCAGGAAGATTGAGGATGTGATGGAGTGGGATGCACCACCTTCTGTACCTTAGATACGGAGTTTTCTCGGTTTGGCAGGATATTACTGACGTTTCGTCGAGGGTTTTTCAAAGATCGCCAAATCCCTGACACAGCTGACTCAGAAAGGAGTCCCCTTCTTTTGGTCTGAGACTTGTGAGGAAAGTTTCCAAGAACTGAAGCGTCGCTTGACTACAGCGCCTGTGTTGGTGATTCCGTCTGAGAATAAGAGATTTGCTTTGTATACGGATGCGTCACTACAGGGTTTGGGCTGTGTGTTGATGCAAGATAAGCATGTGGTGGCTTATGCATCGAGACAGCTAAAGCCACACGAGGCTAGGTATCCAGTGCATGATTTGGAACTAGCGGCCATCATATTTGCCTTGAAGATTTGGAGGCATTACTTGTATGGTACGTCTTTCACTATATTTACGGACCATAAGAGCCTAAAGTTGTGATTCACTCAGGCAGAGTTGAATATGAGGCAAAGAAGGTGGATGGATTTACTCAAAGACTATGACTGTGAGATTGAGTATCATCCAGGTAAAGCGAACTTAATAGCAGACGCCTTAAGTCGGAAGGTGAAGAGTACTGCAGAGGATGTCATGTGTTTGTCGGCTTTGATGACTTCTTATTGCCATCTGGGCTATGATTTTGATATAGACATGTCGCCTGTGCGAGTGTCGACCTTATTGGCAGAGCCAGATATATTTGAGGCAATCAGGAAGTCCCAGAGGTCGGATGATGAGGTTCAGAGATGGACGTCGTTGGTACTTCAGGGTCAGCCATCAAAGTTCAGAGTGGCTGAGGATGATTCTTTGAGACTGGGCAATCGATGGGTAGTCCCAGATACACCAGAGTTGCGTAGAGGAATATTGGAGCAAGCTCACAGTAGTCGGTTCAGTATCCACCCAGGGGGAAAGAAGATGTACAAAGACCTATGCGGTCAATTCTGGTGGAGACGCATGAAGCGTGAGGTGAGCGCTTTTGTTAAAAGATGTTTGATCTGCCAGCAGGTAAAGGCAGAGAGGCAGAGGCCTGGTGGCGAGCTGAAGAGCTTAGAGGTACCTGAATGGAAGTGGGAGCATATATCTATGGACTTCGTGCCAAGGACGGCCTCAGGATTTGATGCGATTTGGGTGATCGTAGATAGGCTGACGAAGACGGCTCACTCATCCCTTACAGTATGTCATATACATAGTTGAAGATGGCCCAGATGTATATACGGGATGTGGTAAGGTTGCATGGTATTCCAGTCTCGGTAGTGTCTGACAGAGACCCAAGGTTCGCTTCACATTTCTGGGAGGGTCTCCAGACGGCTTTGGGCACGGAAGTGAGACTGAGTACAACCTATCATCCTCAGACAGATGGCCAAACAGAGCGTACCATTCAGACGCTCGAGGACATGTTGAGGGCATGTATTTTGGAGTTTGATACTCCGTGGCAGGATTCAGTGCCGCTGGTGGAGTTCTCCTATAATAACAGTTATCAGGCGAGCATTCAAATGGCTCCTTTTGAAGCTCTGTATGGACGACGATGTAGATCAGCCCTGTATTGGGAGGACTTGACTAGCAAAGTGGTCGGAGGACCGGATATGATCAAGGATATGGAAGGTAAGATAAAGTTGATACGCCAGAAGATGAAAGCGGCCCAAGATAGGCAAGCAGCCTATGCCAATAAGCGGCGACGACCGCTGGAATTGCAGTTAGGAGACAGGGTCTTTTTAAAGATCTAGCCTGTGATGTCCCCGAAATGATTAATTGCAATTAAAGCATTAATTATGTTTATATGATGAATTATTACGATGATTAAGTTGTGCGTGGAAAATGAAGTGTTAGCATGATTTAATTGTGTTGATTTTAATTATGAGGAAAGTATGAATTTAATGAAGTTCGGTGCATTTTTGTAAAATGCTTTTAAAATACCATGTTGGGGTAATTTATACATCATGTTAATTTTGGGTATAATTTAATTAACCCTTTCCCCACCTTACCCAACTCACTTTACCCTTTCCACTCTAAAAAATCCCCAAATCATCCCAAAGCCCTAACCTCACCCCCATTTTCGAAATCCTTCAAAGGAGGAAGGAGGAAGCTCCACAAAACTTGAGTTTGTGTGATTTTTATCAAGATTTGGAGTCTTCAAGAGGTATGGAACTCTTCCTAAAGTTTTGATGATGTTTGGATTTGAAATGGGGTGATTTTTGAAGTGATTATGTGGGTTGTTTTGATTTATGTGTTGTATGGATTTGGGGTATGGTTTTATGAAGTTTTTGTGGTGGTAAGTTGTTGGGATGTATTTGGTTTAAGATGTATTGGTTTATTTGGTAGTTTTGTACCAAAAAGATGGAGTTTACTCCAAAAATCGCAGCGACCGATCGATCGGTAGAAGGGCAACGATCGATCGGTGCATGTGCGAAGCGAGGGCTGAAGTTCCTTTATTTACCGATCGATCGGTGGAAGTGACCGATCGATCGGTGGATGGCTAGCGATCGATCGGTATCTTGGACCGATCGATCGGTAAAAGCCGTAGCTTAAAATGGAAATTATGAACAGTTACCGATCGATCGGTAGGGATGACCGATCGATCGGTAGAGCGTTTTTACTGAAGATGTTTTTCTTGGCTTAATTGATGGAATTTTTGGTATTAGGCTATTATTTAGCTTCTAATATTGATTTGTATGGTTGTGTGGAACCATCCCAGGTGCCAACAACATCGAGAAGATAGAGCTCTTCAATTTCTACTTTTGGAATTAAGGTACGTAAGAAGCGTACGGGCATCGGACGGTAACACCCTCCTAACTATGACTATGTATTGATTGCATAAGTTTATGATGATGATGTTTATGATGATGATGCTTACGATGATGATTATGATGACGATGTTTATGATGATGATGCTTACGATGATGTTTATGATGATGATGTTTATGATGATGATGATTACGATGATGATTATGATAAGTAAGTTTATGATGATGACGTTTATGATGATGATGCTTACGATGATGATTATGATAAGTAAGTTTATGATGATGATGTTTACGATGATGATTATGATAAGTAAGTTTATGATGATGATGTTTATGATGATGATTGTGATAAGTAAGTTTATAATAATGTTATACGATGTTTATAAAAGGGTAAGATGCCCATATGGTAAGATGCCTTACAATGTTATAATGTGGTAAGATGCCACGGGGTAAGATGCCCTATGGTAAGATGCCATACGATGTTATTATGTGGTAAGATGCCACGGGGTAAGATGCCCATATGGTAAGAGGCCACACGATGTTATTATGTGGTAAGATGCCACGGGGTAAGATGTCCATATGGTAAGAGGCCATACGATGTTATTGTGTGGTAAGATACCACGGGGTAAGATGCCCATATGCATAAAGGTAAATCAGGGTTAACAAGAAGAAGTTAACGAATAACCAGTAAATTACTTAACCAAGACTTCGTACATTTACTGTTGTATCTTGTTATGATGCTTAAATGATGATGATGTTATAAGATGATGACGTTATAAGATGGTAAAGTTATAAGATGATGATGCTTATAAGATGATGATGCTATATGATGATATAAGATGATGATGCTTATATGATGATGTTGTTATAAATGATGATATGTATAAGATGATAATGCTTATATGATGATGATGCTGTAAGACGACGATATTTATAAGACGACAATTTTAATCATTCATGTCAAGAATTAATGATTATATGCATGGCTATGAAACAGGGACAACCAAAGAGGGTTAATGCAATTAACCAGGAAGTATACGTTACCAATTACTTTCATGCATTTATTTATATGCCATTGCCCTATGATGTTAAGTAACGATATACATGCTCATGATGGGTTGTTCCTGTAGGTACACTTTTGGACCGAAGGGCTAAGGGTCGGGTTGAGGAAGTGAGCTAAAAGGAGCATGAAAGAAGATAGGATGCAGGACTTTTGGGTAGTCTCTACTCTAGGAGTAGTATAATACTTCGCTTTAACATTCATTATTGAGAATGTAATGAGTTAAGTTTTGAAATTTCATTGTTGGCCTGAAATCTTTTTAGCTCAAAGCTACAATCAGAACCCTAAGACGTTATTAATGCTTGTTTAGTCCATAAATTGTGTATTAAGATGATGTTAAGGTAGGAAGACCCTACATTAGTGGTATCAGAGCAGTGGTTAGATAACCCGGGAATGAGTGAAGGGTAGCCTTAGCAATAAGTTGGCTAGGTGCTTACTTGTAAACATGTTGTGTGCATATGTTACATAAGAAGTATAGGATGCTATGCTAACATGTTTTATTTATCTAACGAGGTATTATATGAACTGCTTTTGGGTATTGTTGTTAACCCTTGTCTTGCAGTATGGCAGAAAATGCTGAAGTAAGTGATGCGATTTCATATGCACTTCTCCATCGCCCATGCCTCTTGTAGTCTCGACACCCGCTGGAAGAAGTTTGACGACTGATCAGATTGTCTATGACGACCTCATTTATTTTGAGAGTAACGAGCTGAGGACAGACTTGATTGTTCTGGGAATACCAGACTTCGACTGCATTGTGGGCATCGAGGTGCTGAACAAGTATTAGGCAGTTGTGGACTACAGACAAAGACTGTCTGATTCAGGTCTGATATGAGGGTCCAATGGACATTCTATGGGGATGGTTTCCGTTCAAGGATTCCGTTAATATCTGCTATCAAGATGACACAGTTATTAGGAATGAGACCACAAAGGATATCTCATCTATGCTGTTGATATTACTGAAAAGAGGAAAGAGTTAAAGGTTGAGGATGTGCCCGTAGTGGCGGTGTTTCCTGATGTATCTCCGGAAGAGATTCCCGGATTCCCACCGACGAGAGAGGTCAAGTTTGGAATTAAGTTACTATCAAGGACGTCTACCATTTCTCGTGCCCCGTATAGGATGGCACCAGCGGAGCTAAGGGAATTAAATGTTCAGTTGCAGGAGCTCCTTGACAAGGGCTATATACGCCCTAGCGTATCGCCCTGGGGTGCGCCAGTTTTGTTTGATAAGAAGAAAGATGGTTCGATGCGGCTGCGTGTCGATTACAGACAACTGAACAAAGCTACTGTAAAGAATAAGTATCCGCTTCCGAGGATTGATGATTTGTTTGGGCAGCTGCAGAGTACGAGGCTCTACAGTAAGATCGATCTGAGATCGGGGTATCATCAGATTCGAGTTCGAGAGGATGATGTACAGAAGACAGCTTCCAGGACTAGATATGGACACTACGGATTCTTAGTCATGCCTTTTGGGGTGACGAATGCCCTAGCTGTTTTATGAGCCTGATGAACAGAATGCCCCAACCATGTTTGGATCAGTTCGTCATGGTTTCATGGACGATGTGCTTATTTACTCTCGAACTGAAGAGGAACACGTAAAGCACTTGAGAACAGTACTCCAGATCCTTAGGGATTGCCAGACCCCTGGCACAGCTGACTCAGAAAGGAGTGTCGTTCTATTGGTCCGAAGCTTGTGAGGAAAGCTTCCAAGACTACGACACCTATGTTGGTGATTCCTTCTGAGAATAAGAGGGTTGCATTGTACACGAATGCATCACTGCAGGGTTTGGACTGTGTGTTGATGCAAGACAAGCATGTGGTGGCTTATGCATCGAGGCGATTACAACCACATGAGGATAGGTACCCAGTCCATGATTTGGAGCTGGCAACCGTTATATTTGCCTTGAAGATTTGGAGGCATTACTTGCATGGTACGTCGTTTACCATCTACACGGACCATAAGAGCCTGGAGTTTTGTTCACACAGGCTGAGATGAATATGCGACAAAGAAGATGGATGTCATGAATTTTATCAGCTATGATGATCTCTTGTTGC